>OW796102.1:5203771-5803771 GCA_941860345.1 Chrysodeixis includens | reverse complement strand
TGATAGATTGCCAACGAATCGCCTACAAACACAGTGCTCTATTTTTCTTGGTTCATTCTTAGAATTTGCGTGATAAACAAGTAGTAAGTATAGCATCATATTAAATATAGCATCGTATTACAGTTATAAATTAAGGTTATAATGTAGTAATCAACTTATTTTAGTTTGGGAATAAGACTGTAAGTAATTACACTCTGCAATACCTAGAGTGAAAATTATCTATAGTTTTTGTTACACTATGAAATTAACAAATGTAATAGTTGCAAATCACTGGAGGTTCACAAGCCAATGATACAATGATAGCATATAAACGTGCCAAGATAATAATTTAATCATGATATTAGCCGCGCTCGAGGGCAAATTACTCCGTTTATTTAGAGATGAAAAAGAAAAAAAGGAGTGTGACACACATTTAAAACAGAGAAGATAGTATCGCAAAAAGTTTAATGAATGGGACGCGGCAATGAGCATATTTCGTGTTCATTGTTGCCGATTTCTCAGAGCGATTTGATAATGGCGGCTATTAGCCCGCCTCCGGTCACCCCGCGTGATGTTGCGTGTCGAGAGCGGCGACTACCGGCCTTACTGACCAACACAAAAAACATAATTATTCCTAAAACGGTATCACTTAATTGATCCTCCATGTGCAGATAGTCTTACGGTAAAATTTGTGTCACGTTTTTTCAATCGGAGTGGTCGCTCTATAGTCCCACCGAAGTAGCGAATTTATTGATACGTTATTAACTTGATTCAATATATGGAGGCGTAATTACCAATAATGCTAATGTATTTTACGGCATGCCGTGTGCGAGTTGAAATTTGATTTATTCGTGTTTACTGAATGTTGCGCACTATAATTAGTTGTTATCAGATTTCAAACACCGTGTTTGTACAAAATTGAAACAATCATAGAACGTTAGTAGCTATGTTATTACAATTCAATCATTTCGTAATACCACACTTTTTCATGTTTTTATTCGTCGCTGGTGGTTCGTATCTAACAAAATTTACAGACCGTAAAATTACGGCACAATCGCTGAAGTTCCCATCTAATGTGAATGTTTAAACTATGCTACGGTTACCACAATGCTCCTCACTAACGAAAACAATATTATACCAGTGGGAATGTGGATTTTATTTCCTTCTTTGTGTCTTAAATAAATTGTATAGATATGTGAAGTACGCCATATATAAATTGCGTACGATTACTAGATAGATATAAAAACTGCTACATTAATAAAATAAAACTCAGGCGTGTTTGATTTGGCACTGCGAATATTTGTTAGGCTGCAGTCGGCGACCGTGGATGATTGAATTTCGCGACATCGTGCGGCGAGCGCCTGCGCAGGTCATTACGCCGAAACTTTGCTCTCGAGCGCAACGGTACCGCGCCGAGGCCGCCAGACGAATTGAGACAAATTTAACAACATAGCGCCAATACTAACTCTACCTCTTAACCAAAACTATACAATATAAGTCTCTACCTATAATTGGAACAAGGTGACGGTGCGTAAATTTCTTGATTTTTGATGGACATTTTGGGAACTCAATTTAACATTTTAAAGCGATATGTAAGTAGATGAAAGTACTAATGGACTTCTATCTATAATCTGTAGCCGTTCAGAATGTTCTTATTTTTCTTTGGGTTAACTCGATAATCAAACATTAATTTTGATTGACGACTGATGTTCCTTTGAATAGATCGGTGTCAGACTTCAAAAACTATATAATACCTGAGCTCAATACAGAAGATCTAGAAAGTTAATAATTTAATTCTGTGTACGGCAGTCAATTAAAATCACTACAATATTGATGCATACAAAAAAACGTTAGGTTAACGAAGATAAACGCTCTCCCGATGGGAAACGAAAGTGTGCCAGCAGAGTTCGACTACAAAAAGAATGATACTGATCACGTACAGAGCTGGAGTATTAAATTTTCCGCTTCGTTTTGGCGACAAACGGTTAGTGAACGGTCCACCGCGCGCGTTGCCATCCCGACCAAATGAATTTAGCGAGTAATGCCATCTGATGGAATAGTAATGAACACTTGCAAGGTTTGAATACTTTTCTAATCATTGCAATGAACTGCCTACATCCAAAGTGATAAAATGAGACACGCATTTCTCGTGATCGAATTCTGTTGTATCTACAGGACTTACCTACTACAGATATTGGCAACAAAATCAATTTGGTTCAAACGTATTATACAATTATGTTATGTGGATGTAGAAACAGTTTATTTATAATTACAAAGTGCTCCACTAATAGAATAATTAGAATTAGAAAGTTAATTTAAATAAATAATTGCTGCCCAATTGTTGTCGGCAAAGCTAACATGAGACATCACTACAATGTTGACAAAACAAATCTCGCTGTCGATGTCGTACTAGTCGAGGAACAACACGTAATAGTTTTATTTTATCAGCGAGCACTTTATCTGATTGTGTTAGTCGATTTATACGGTTAACACCACTGTTGCAACGATCGACAAGCTGTACACAATTGATGGATGACTGTGCGATCCACACACGCCAATCATGATCTGCGCCGATCGCCCGCAGCGACATCTTTCAATATACGATACGGTAAGGATCTACTTCACCCACACCCACTTATTCAAGCCGCCTTTATTTTACTTGTTTTTTGTACCTATTTAAATCCTTCTATTTTAAACCGGAGCAATACTAAATATAAATAGTATTATTGCTCGTTAGGCTCCGGTTGGGATTCACTTTTTATCGCATTTTAATTAGTACTCTCTATACTTGTTTTATTATAATCATACAGGTCTGTATTGTTGTACATTTAGTGCAAAGTTATTCCGAGATTCCTGAATTAATTTAATCTTATTCAATTTAAATTTAGCCAAGTAAAAAGAAGAAGTTGTTTCTTTTATAATTATAGAGCTTTCATCACGTTCGACATGTTTCAAATGAAAGTAAAAATCGAGCAAATATATACTTACGCAGCGTCTTTTTTTTCAGAATCGTTCAGTAGATTTATGTCGCGAGACAATATGGTACGGCCGTTCGAGACCCATACATACATTTACACAAAAACCTAATGAAAGTCGAAAGTACGCTTTCACTTGTCGGCGGTATTGTATTGTGCGTCAATTGTATACAACACTATTTCAATTGTATTTCTTAAAGTTTTTTAAAACAAGGGTGGCGTACTCCCAGGCCCGCTATTAGCATTCTAGCCGGTCATCGGCTAAGAATTAGCCACAGCATAAATTTTAACTAGGTATTGCACACAATGCTCCATGTTCTAGATAGCATTATTATCATTTTTGAGTGAAGTCATGGTTGTTTGGCCAGTTTTGAATAGAATGCGTTTACAGATTTGAATAAAATCTGCGGGTGATTTATTCAGCGGCCGAGGATAACCTCTTTGTGTAGGGATAACGAATGGATCAGCTCTGGTGGGATCGGCCAAACGCCAGACTGTGGTCTGTTTTTTTGTGTTTGTTATAACCACGAGTACGTAAGACCTATGAACTGATAAACGCTTGTAATGGTGTGAGAATGGCGGTGGGCAGCACCTGTGCGAGAACATGAGCTACCGGCGCATTGTCAAGCTGACGAGTGACAAGCATTCACCGCGATGACGGACACAAAATTAAATTAAGTTCACATTTACACGCGCTTAGTAGGCTAACGTGAGTATTAAGTATGTTTGATGTATTGCTTTGAATAATAGAGTTTTATATGAATATTCTTTATGTCAATGAATGAGGACTTAGTGTAATCAGGTTTTAGAGAAAAAAATGTTGTACAAATTGTGCCTATTATTGGATTTTACTATTTAACAAATCAACGGTAAGTTTCATTCTTGGTGGTGAATTAGTTTTGTCGGGTTTTCTGTAGAAAGAACTTAATACTCTCAAAGAAGACGGCATAGCGAGCTGCTGAGGATGGAGACGGCTACATGTTAATATACCGGTCTTATAAACATAAAACATTATGGTACTATACTATTTAGAAAATTACGTCGTCATCTTTTAATTGATAAATTCTAAATCTAATCGTTACGGTACGTAGCATAAATACCGGTGTTCGGGTTGTAAAATAAATACTTTACGAAGGAATAAAACTTAGAGACATTTTAATGAGTTTTAATGTAGTTAATAGGCCCCCAAGGCCTATTACTACCTCTTAAACTAAAACTATGGTAGTTGTGGAAGCAAGATGGCGCTCTACGGTATTTCGTGTCGTTTCGCTTGTACAACTATAACAGCCTTTACTCTATGAAATGGTGGAAGGGTCTCTAGATAATAAACCGTCATCATATCACGGCTATCATGTATAAAGGCGCATGGTACCGCTTGAATTAATACAATACAACCTTCACGTTATATTTTGTTCCACATTATTAATGCATTAAGACTGTATGTTAGCTACAACAAACTATTATCTAGATATTTTATAGTATTTATGTATATTGCCTATTGAATTGTTTTTTCACATAAGTTAATTAAAATTATGACGGTTTTAGATATATTAGGCATTCTTTGATGGAAGAAATTTATGATATTAGATACTATTGCGATATACGATTTCTATTTACACTATTTCCTGACTAGTTTACGTAAAGACGTGCGAATGTTAGAGATAAGAGAATATTATAGAAAACTATTACTTGAGCCATATAATACCTTTATGAATAAAATGATGGCGGAGTTAATGTCAATAGCCTTGTTAGGGTGAGATAAAATGTGGGTGTGTAGAGGTAGACCGCCTCCTTTCATATTACTGACTAGGCTATACTTGACATGCTGAATATAGGCTACGGCTGTCAGTGATAAGAACAAGTTCTAATTAGAGTGGCCTGACACTCGTCATAATTAGCACTGGGAACCAATCCGTCATTAAATTTAACCTCCTTGGTAAAGTATACCGACATATTCTCGTATTTTGAATTAGGTGGCGTTCGAACGGTACCAAAAAGTTTCAATCTAATTTCAGAATAGTGGCCAGTACGTGCCGCCTGCCGCACAAAGCCGCAAGAGTGAGCATTGAATATCTGCATAATTTCATAGCGGATAATAATTTGTCATAGTATTAAATATACAACAATCGTACTCCGACCGCTACGGTTCACATTATTCATGCAAACACGGTCAGCCTTGTTGCTAAGCCGACTCTCATATCCCGAGAAAAATGACATCGTTGCATGCTTTGCTTTGTCATTTTATCGACATTATTAAGAGCAAGAGTCAGTAAATAAACGCACATATTTTATTATATTGTAATGATGAATTTGTAAAAAGTTTTGAATATGTAAAAGTAGTGATTGACACAAAATTCAGAAAGTCATTAGTCATTAATCTGACAGCGGCGTAAGGAGTGACAACACATTAAAGCGAAACTCTACGTGATTAAAATGAATGGGAAATGTGTCGAAAATGTGGCTGGAAATGTGAAATTTGAATTTATGTTCACATGCGAAATAAAAATGTCGAATAACATGTAGACAGTGTCGTTAACAATTTGTAATGTGAATGTATAATGTCGGCGACGTGTGAAGTTATAGGAGCTGGCTCTTATCACTAGCTAACACGGAAACAGGACCAGACAATGATGTCAACAATTCATAGAGTTGTAAACCTTTTAACCCCCCACGTTGGTCAGAATGTCTGCGCTGAGAAACTTAGTTTAGTGCCACGGCAGTAATTATAGCTGAGCTACGGGCATTGGTCGCCGGTATTCATCTAGAACTATTGAAATTACAGTAAAATGCAAATTATGCGTATGATAATCATAAACGCTGGCTATTAGCTGTGTATCTTCCCACTGGAGTTAGTATTAAGAGTGAATGTAGGGAAACAAGTTGTTATGTTGCTGGTCGGTGACGGGCAGACAACCTGTTACTAATTGTGCGCTACTGCGGTATTTACGAGAATACGCAACACTTTTAGTTGCCGAGCTCCGGGGAGCGAGCGCTTGGAATACCGCTAGACGAGTCCTCGAGGCCCGGGCTGAAGTAACATCAACTTACTCGGACATGTCATATAACAAGAGGCAACTGGCGGTTAAACGGCGCAAAGGACCTCATAACTACCAGATAATGAGCACATTAGGGACGTAGCTTTATGAAAGGAAATGAAGTCATGTCACCTATATGGTCTCTGATGACTAAATGATTAAAATTACAGTCAAGGTGACCACCAGGTTCTGTTCCAGTAATGGAATCTAGATAAGAACATGAAGGACAGTTCCGTTTGAAGTTTAACCGCTCTGGTTGGAGGCAGCCTAGATATAGATATTGCTAAGACAACACGACAATTTAATTATTGAATGATGAGATAATGACCTGTACGTCGGAAGGCGTTGGCAGGGGCGCCTCCCAGGCTTGTCACAAATCTCCCCATATGATGGCGCGCTTGCCGCGGTCCACCGACGCGAGCAGGCCCGACTGAGGGTGCCAGGACACTGCCGTCACCGCCGACCTGCAAACAAAAACATACCGTTATAAAGATTTGATAAAAACGAAAATATGCAACAAAAAAACTGTGAAAGCGCCCAAAATCATCTTAAATCATAAAGCTGGACTAAAAAGATGTCTACAACAGATCAAAGAGGCTTTAGTCCGAAAATGTATAAAAAAGTTAATAGTGGTCATCATTTAGGTCATCTACACTTAAGAGAAATCTCCATTGCCACAGTAATTGAAGGTTTAAAGTTCCTGGCTAGGAATTTCGACAAAATCTGAGTTTGACGGGTCATAAAAAAGAGACAAGTCTAAGGTCTATTATAAAACTGGAGCGTTTTTGTGTTTAAGTGGCGTGAACCGTTACGCTTCTCAGAATATTATAGAAGGGGACTATAAACGGTAACCCGCGTGATATGACCGTACATTACGAATGTTATGTCGGCATCCAAATCTGTGTCACTAGCACTTAAAGATATTCATCGGTTTCGATTGATGTACTAACTCTTAATATCTTACAAAAAACCCTGTATAGCATCCGACTTTAATGTCCATTTATCGGCGATGATCATAAGAATGGAGGGCGGTCACGACGTTGGAAATATATTTTCAGTTCTCCGAGTCCATTTAATGTATAAGGAAGGATTGTGACCGAACTAGTCCATAGTCGTACAATTTCGAGTATAGAAACTGTTGTACGTAGCTTTGATTGTCGGAGGCCGCTTAAAGGCTTTACATCGTATCTATGCGAGGCGAGGCTTCTCATAAACAAGAATTAGCGTCGGGTTTGTTCGGCTCGTTTACACATACCGCTCCCGGTCGCGTATAACGAGCCCGGCCGGGGATATCCAATACGGGGACTAGGAAGCGCCATAACACGAACAAATCTGGTAACCAGAAACTGCGATTGTTTCCTTATTGCATTCCACCTCAGATATTATTATTTTTATTGGAACACATCATACGCGCGCAAAGAGATTATTCCAATTGCTCTAGCTATCAGATCTGATACTTAATAACCGTTAATTTATTCAATTTCATATATTGGATTCCATGGGCAGTTAATTAAGTGATGGCGTCTAATGGTTCCGCCTACAGGGCAACGATTAGAAAATGTTGTAAATAATAATTAAGTCTGAATGAAAGTCATAAAAAAGTTGTGAACCGGATTTATTGATCGATTTTTTCTGTACATGAAAATGTAATTAGTACGTGGCCGATATTTACATGCCGGCTATTAGTTGCTACAAATAGAGGTTTATTAATATATCGTAGATATCGTACATCTTACTCCCGTCGCGATTTGATTCATATTAACGCAATACGTCTACTGTGTTCGGAAACAGGTTACCCAATAAAGTAATTTCAAGAACCTATCCCCGTCGGTCGTTAGCCTTTCCGCTACAAAAAGCATGCACCGTGATTAGCCGGGACCAATGTCCGTACATGCTTGTGCACACTAACGTTTGTGATCTAGAGGGTAGTTAAAAACTGACGGGAAGAGAAACAAAAGACGGCCGGGCGAAGCACGCAGCGACGGCGAAAGCTTAATTTGAAACCTCAACCGCAAGACCGCTGTAGTTTGCATGGACGTTTAATGTGCTCCGCTTCCTATCCGTCGCTCTCAGAATAGCACGCATCATATTTTATTCATTTCATATAAGAAAATGGGTGTCTGCTAATAATCTTTAACGTTTATTAGGCAGTAACTCCTTGACTGAACAAATAAATTATATCGCGCGGAAATTATGAAGCTCATGCACGCAAGCTACTACTGGCACTAACTAGTTATCAGCAACTGTCATATTTACAACTTCCTTGATAAAATAAGTCTCCTAAACAAAAACACAAACTGACAGACTGCACAGTTTTAGTTCTAAGGAACATTCCGGGCGTATTTAATTTAGATAATCTAACGATCGCAAGCAATCTGTATAGGCCGTAATCGATAGCCATATGAATAAAATTAATTGCTCTTTATGCATTTGTTCCTAGTTAAAATGATAAGATGGAACGATAAGGCTGTCAGGGAGATAAATCATGGTGATCGTCGGCGACAACAATAACGTGTGTCGCACATGTTCCGGTTAATTTTGTGCAATGGCCGCATGCTGGGCGTGAAGCGGGGACAACGCGGCCCAGCGCCGGTACAACGCACGCACTGTACAAGCAGATAACGTACAAAGCGAACATCGCGGTCCCATTGTACATACGTTTCCGGAATCGCTCGACCTGATGTTCGCTATGTACTAATATACAGTTGTAATGTTCACATTCCTAATATTCCACTTCAGAACATGTCAAGTGCTGTTTATAATACATATTATTAATCTTTATGGACGCGAGTGGCCACAAGCCGACTTTAGAACGTATTTATATTATACAAAGCATTGGCGAGAATTCCTGAAACATTTTATTAGAAAATGCAAATGTGCTTTCGTAGGAATGTTAGGTAATATAAAAGAATATAGCTATTTATAGATGCAGTATTAGGAAGCAATATAAGTGTTAGCAATGACACAGAATAGTTACGATCCTGTTCGTGGTTAAAGGCTTATAAGTATGAAATAGGAAACAATGGCTGGTTCTGAAGGAAAGCAATCTTTATTGCTCATCTCTCTTTATTTCGATATTGTTGTGTTCAAATTGATTTTAGCCGGAGATGATAAGAGTTTTATGTCGCAACGGTATATCGTAGGAAACCGTAGTAATGTTAGTTTCAATATTGAATCAGACTCGATAATACAGTAATAAAGTGGGCGAGCAACTTAACTGTTCAAACTCACATCGAATACTGTACAAACTAACATCAATATGGTACGTATTACTAAGCAAAAATATGCATGTCGAGATGCAGAGGAATGTTTCCGCGTTACTTTTGTCCTTGTTACGGTAAAATTGTTTACACTATTGTGTGTGGTGTGTCGGCGCGAATTAAGTGCGATTGCATCGCGCCATGCACTTGCCGCGGGCACGGAGAGGGAACAATATGTCCCATTTGCGGCGATCTGCGGGAGAATGGGCCCCACGGACGGGTTGCGCGGGTGTCTTGACAAAGATTCGATCAAGCCCTATTGCAGCGAGTGCGCGGCGATAACACGGCCGACGCGACGCGGCGACGCGACAAGACCTAAGGGTAAAACAGTCCTTTGACTGCCGCGCTTGTCTATGACCAGGAAATGCTCTCGTAAATAATGTGCTATTTAAATGTTCGATGTGTCTTTAAAATTCAAGTAATTAAATTGTTAAAGAAATACATAAATATCGACGCATACAGGAAATGCATTTGTACTAGCTTTGCGTGTTGGATTCCAGAAAATCACATTACAAACAATGTTTAGCATTTGTTATTCAAATGAATTCAAATGTCATTCTTTACTTTAATCGCATCGAGCAGGTGTGACGATAGCTTAATGCCAAATAAATATGCAGTGTACGGTATGGGAAAGAGAAATTTGCAATGGTGAGACAGTCGAGCCAATGTTGACCTCACGATTTCAATTGTCCATGCGAAATGTTACGGGGATACCGAACGATGTCGCGACTAAAACAATTCCAGTTTAAAATTCAAGGTCAGAAATGTGTCTGCTGAAAATTTATTACAAATCTCAAAGGTCACATCTGCCGTGAACAATAGTTACAGTTAGAAAGAAACCAACGAATTGAAAACAAATTGCTTCGCAGGCGTTGTGGGTGAGCTATTGTTTACGATAATCTTACTTGAATCAGAACTTGTAGGACTAGCTAATAATTTACCTACGTTTTATTTTTCTGTGGTTTAGGTTCAGGGTTTGGCAAATGTAGATAGAATACATACATATTAATAATAATTTATACTGCATAATAATGACTGAATTTAGAAACTATATTTTTAATTCACCTGTAACCTAGGCTTGCTATAATTAAATGTTACAAGATACAAATTTAAATTGCAACAAATCGTCTTTTTTTTCATTCAAAATGCTAATGAACACAGTTCTAAAACAGAGTAGGTACCCTAGCTCGTAGGTCCAACAGCTGTTCGTGCGCATGTTCGACAAGTGGATACAAAAATTAAAAATCATGATCTATTACGAGTAAGGTAAGTTGTTAAAGATACGGGAGGGAAACAGGTTGTATATCTGCTCATAAATTAGCTACTGATCCGCCCCTTGAGCCTTTCGCAATCTTTAATTTTCTACTTAATTGAGAAGTTATTAAGTTTAAACACCATATTTATGCACTACTGTAAAAATAATCACAGAAGTGCAACACACATGATTTAACTTCGTCCAAAGTTGTTTAAATAATGTACTATAAGTAAACATGACGAGAAAAAGGCCGTATATCGTAATTTAATATTCTACGCGACCACATCAAATAATCATTATGCCAATGCGGGATTGAATATGTTCCTCGGTAAAGAGACAAGATCTGTAGTAAAAACATTTGTACGAGAAAACAGAAAGCAGTAAACACATCTCATTATGCAACTTGTGATAGATTATTACTAAACATCTTATGAGCAATACCGAGAAGCGAGATCAGCTGACGTAAAAACGGCGTATCACACTAATTGTCATGAACATTTTAATATGAGGAATGTGTGTTGAGCGAGGCAGGTTGCTATGCTGCAGCTACCGACGGCGTCTGTATGCCGCGGTACTCGCTTATATTTTGTTTTGATTAGAAAACAGTTATCAAGGTGTGTGGTTACTGGTTTAGGACTGTTCATGCGGTAAAAATGCCGGCGATAATTGGGCCAATTGCTCAGTGTGCTCTTACGAAGGTATCAAATTATGTTGTTAAATGGAATGGTACAGAAAACATTCTGACAGCCTCGTTGTGTTAGTCGCCTTGTACGGTTGCAGTTTATTAGGGTCGCGTTCCAATCCCAGGTGGGACAAAAAAGGGCTATTGTGTTTTTCTGTTCAGAAATTCTCCGTGGAATCCCGAAGTAAGGAAGTTCATGTTAAACCTTCGTGGTTCGGTGCAATCGAAGAATTTATACGAAGGGATTTACATAATTTATTTTCAATATTGTTGACTGTTTTACGATCAATCAACGAAAATAAAACAGAAAAGTGCGCCTGAGTTTGAACTGTTGTTTTCATGAAAGCATTTCCCATGAAGATTGTGCAATCGTAGAAGGTATTAAGCAGATGTATATTTTTAATTACATCCGGTAAATGAATTCAGAAAAATCCAAAGCATGTGTATTTGTCTGAACAGTTACTAAAGCCACAATTAATGTTGTCTTCAAACATTTAAGTCTAAACTCCACCTTTATTAGACAATGCCTTTGTGCTCAGTCTAGTAGTCACACGTCAGATTAAATTAAGTCACTTCATTTCATTTCACAAAGCAAGACAATACGACCGTATTCAAGAATGACACTTGGCTAACTGACGTTTTAAAATGTCTATTTCTCTCTACATTTCGCTTGAAAGAGACAAAGACAGCATGACACCTACTGAAGGTGATAACACACTAGGCTTGATTAGAGTATTTCCTTGAAATGTAAGTTGGAGGAAGGACATCGTCGTCGAAGGTGGTGTGTCGATCTTTTCACATACGCGGGGCAAAAGGACACAAAAATCGCAAAAGAAAGGATTAAAAATAAAACGACTTCCGCGTTTTAGAAGAAGAGGCGGATCGGCGGAGTTCGGACCTTGTATAGGTTAGTCAGAAGAACTAAATTTCGTGTGAAATGCCCAAAGCGAGGTAGCATTTACCTGTAATATTTCATTGTTGCCGTTTAAATATCGAACCTCGTGCATTGCACAGCGCATCACCCGTTCTTGACGAAGCTCCACAAAGTGTTCGGTCCGTAAAAAGGTCATATACTAGAGCATTCAGCGATTGGCTCGCTTCATCAGTTTTACCATTAGGGTGATATTTACCTGTGGGTCGTTTCTACATAAAGCTGTGAGTTACTTACGTATGGTCTTTCAATATGGTTTCCAGTCGTCCAGAGTGCGTGTTCCACACGTAGGCCGCGCCGTCCGCCGCGCCGACGGACAGCAGACGTCCTCCCGGACCGAACGTCGCCCGCGACCAGTCGCAACCCACCTTGAACGACTCGTGACTGAAATACAATTATTTTTACTCATATTATATTATAGGTCGAAATCTTGTGTAACTTTCATCATTATCATCATCATCAGCCTGTTGCAGTCTACTGCTGGACATAGGCCTTTAACTAACTCTGTAACTTTACCGAACTACATTGTTAAAAATTAATGTTTATTTTTTCCACAGCTGCAATAGTCGTTTTTCTACGGCGTTTAATGTGCCGTCTCGCTTTCACAATCGCTAAAGTATTAATTTAAAAGGTGCTGCAATATCTTATCTTATAAATGATTCGAAAAACTTATGCAGTAAACACCCAATACTACAAAACTTAACAAAATAATATTTTTTTTATATGTAACATTTGTAACTCTTTTGCACTTATGATATTGACAGCGTGATAGTATATTATCCTAAAAATAATTGACGTTTCGAAATTCGGCCAGTAACACAATGTTTTTAAACGTTTTAGCGTGTAGGTCACCGGTGGCCGAATGTCCATAGATTTACTTTTTCTCAACGTTAAGAATTATTAATATAGTAATTAATACCAAATATGAAAAACAGTAATAAGTAACTATCAAATAAAATTTAAGTTCCGATGGGAATACGCAGAAATAACTTGTTTATAATTTCAATTCCATAAACGAGATGAATTTAGTATATTCTCATATCATATCCATATTTAAATTCAACCAACGGTTTAGGTTTTCTAGGGCGCCAAAGATTAAGACAAATGAATCAACATAGAAAGATAGGTATATAACAAAATCATTTTTTTTAATTAAGAATACTTGTGCAGATTATTTAAGTAAATAAATTCTTAAGCGTAATAATGTACACAAATGTAGTGACAGAAAATCTTTTTTCAGTAGGTTAACAAATAATTAGCGTAGCTGACTACTTAACTAGTCCAATAAAATACATTTAATTGCCATCAATCAATAAAAAAAATAAGACAATACGACCCCTAAACACGACATTTATATTCCCACAACAATTATCTATACTAATACTTTATATATAAACGTAATTCATCTTGTCTGTCCGTCTTCACGTTAGCTTGTACCCCGGCAACATCGCCGTCAGGGCCCAAGTGTCACGTCCCCACTAATAAGTCTATTCTTGTACAGACTTAATGCACAGGTGTACACCACACTAACTATAAATCCTACGTACAACTACACACGCATCTCATTCCGTTTCACGAGTATCAAATGTTAATTGGTTTTCATGTACATAAATAAAAAATAGAAATTGTAATGAGTAAAATAGTGTTCACGTTTTATGGCCATCGTTAATTGTCGATACAATTAAAATTTGATGTAAACTGGAATTGATACTCTATTTTAAAAGTTTCTTTTTATTACCTTTATTTAAAAGGTTTATATAGAAAATGTTCGTGCAACTTAAAGTTGTATACTTGAGTCGATTATCGATCAGAACAACACTGATAAATTTCCAATCAGTACCAGTCGGATCGTAAATACATTGTATTGCTTTTAGTTAAAATGTGAGAAGTAACATATTTTACAGCAACAAATAATTATCAATTCCTTCTGAGAAACATACCGTTACAGCATAAAAACATTGATTAGTCCGCAATGTTTATGACATCGGCAGTCGACGTGTTTACTTAACAAAAGACATCAACGAGCCAAACCTGACAATTTTAATTAAATATCTTATTTTTCAATTTGCTAGTTAATTATATCCTATTTTACACAAGCTGTTATTAAAAATTTAATTTATTGCATAAGACGACATGTTTTTGATTAAAAAAAGGAAATCCCGTTCCTTGTGGCTGGTATTTACAGGCTACTTAATTATGTACCTTAAAATGTTAGTGTAGTTATTTCGAACATTTAATTACTTTTTGAACTATTATGCTAAATTAAATAGCATAAACGTTAAACAGATTTGTAATATAGTAATAACGTTACAAGTAATATCTCAATCCATAGCGGCACGGCGCTATAAATCGAGAACTGTACTTCTCCATTTCAAAAGCTATAAGTATACCAAGACGTGTTATTTAAGTAATAATTTGTTTAAATGCCATTGTTTTAAATTGAGTCGTAAAATGGATAGTCGGCTAACTGTAAATGGTACATAATTTGAGGCTGTAAAGTTGAAGGAAACAAACACGTATACCTTTATGTTAGGATGATTGACTGTAAATAGTAATAATAGGTAGTAATGAATAAAGTTTCGTACCTAAAGGAACGGACGATGGTGTTCATCCGGAGATCTATCAACTGTATTGTGTCATCGCGGACGCACGCCAGCAGATAGTTGTTATCTGAAACGACAGTTAAAATACAAATAAAATGAACAACAAGTCTACAAACCCAAAGCTAACATGAAAACCACACCTCAGTATTAACAGTAAAATGATAAGCTTTACAACCGGCATTAACTTAGGAATGATTATAAAATTATGCGGAGACATTAGGGCCTGCGCCTAATTTAGATGATTTGTGATCGTATACCCGCTATGTTCTTTATTGCTGTTCCGATAATCGTTACAAAGGTTAACCTTGAACCTTCAAATTGGCGCTTAATAGTTTTAATGTAAGGAGCAAAATCGATCGAGCACACCGCTTCATTAAATTAGATGATTTACGTTGAGATAACATCATCCTTTCGTTGCCTTTCAGTCGGTATGAATAACGATCAAATGTTTTGAGGTCAATAATAAATTCTCATGTGGTTTGGAGCCATTAGCCATTACTAGTACAAACGTGAGTTCGGCGTCAGGTGCAAACATCACTTCGCTTCTAAGAAAGCGCATTGCTCACGTTTTGTTAATGCAATTTGATCGACAATCTTCAATGTATAATATCTGGCACGCGAAGAAATGCGCTAGGGTAAGGATGAGCAGAATATACTAGCGTAGGTACCTAATAATGTATGCTGCATTGTACATACATTCACGTTGTAATGTACCGAACACTGGAGTACAAACCAGTCCAATTTATTTCAACATACATTTATGCCTATATACGGAGCATTGCAGCATTTTTACATGAGGTGGACAAAAACCACTGCTACGTGCTCTATCCTTAAACTCATCTTACTCCGACATTCGTTAATTCTTGTAGTTTATTTACTCATCGTAAAGGTTAATTTAGTTGTCGAGTATATTTTTCGCAAAAAATAACTAACGGTTTAACTAGTTTTCTATAAATACGTATTATGTCTTATTTGTTTTTCACCGTGTTTTGCAGTTGTTCCAATAGAACTATCTTTTATCTTGTGTGTTATCAGTAATTGTGTACTCATAACTGGCTTTATTGAAACTAAATCTATTGTACTAGTTTAAGTAACAAGTGAAACTGATGTCAATCAAAAAAGAGTGCGTATAATAAGTTTCGAAGTGACGCGTTTGTGATTCCGCACAGTATCCGCGCGCATGATAGATTGTCGATAGCGCTGATAGATCTGGATCGAGCGTGATGGCTAACTGTGAACTGTCTCTACTATTCATTTGTCCGTTGAAATCGACGTGATTTAATCAGTTTCCGAGGCAGTGACGTCCCGACACTGCAATTGATTGAAGGTATCAATCTGAGCGTTTCGTGCGATGCTCAGACCGTTACTGACAAAAAAGGGATCGATCGAGACACGCGTAACGGAAATGGGCATTGCGCACCCGTCACGTTGTAGTGCTGACACGAATACCGATACTAATATGCGATGCATTCAATTACCGAAATTTAAGAGTCGTTTATCGAATAAACAGCTATTTCACTTTTGATGTTTCTGTGATATTGTAACAGTAGTTGTGATCTCAATCTTAACTGCTGTCGCTTAAAGCGTCGCCTGCAGTTTCTTACATTTGAACATTATGTTTGGATGAGTAAGATAAATGCGAACATTAAAATTCTTGATATACATAAAATTACACTTTAATTTTACTGGACTTTCTGGACTGCCCACTTCGTAAATTGTTTAAGTGGAGCAAAACAATTATGAATAAGATGTAGATATAATTGCATACCTCTGCTAAGGTCCAGCGACGTGACTTTGCCTTGCAGCATGATGTCATTCGCGGACATTTCCGTGCGAATGTCCCAAAATCTGATCCTCTTGTCGAAGTGTCCAGATATGATGGTGGAGCCGGCGCCGTCAGACGTCACCAGGTCATTACACGATGATCCCGCGAACTTCGTCTCTGTACCTGTTGGAGCATACATTATAATTATCAAATACGTGTCACACAACGGTACACATTATACAATAAAATTTACTAATGTTTATTGATGAGGAAGAAAGCATAATGTATATGTATAATTGCATGAATTAATTTAGAATTCTGTAATTAGGTCAGGTCCGCGCAGCTTTATGACTACCTGGGGACTATAAGGTGACTAAAGTATTACACGTTTACGGAAAGCATTTAACTATAATAACAACATATTATAATTACCACAAGCTAATCGTTTGTCGGGAAGACCAAATCCCTTTTACTTCTCTCTTAACTATTTACTTCATCTAAAACGTCAAAACATGACGTTGAAATTGATTGACCAATAAAATAATAATGTAGGTTGTCATTTACGGTAAAAGGGAGGATGGATTGTCGTGCCGATCAACTATTGGAAATACGTGTTTTACTTTTTGTCGACTGGTCACTTCGTTGGCTTTTGGTAAATAAATACTAGCCGCTAGATTGGAGCCATAATAAGAACGCGAAATACAATGAAAATCAATTAAACATACGAAGTCGAACGCAATTTAAACGACAAGTAATGACAAAACACGAAGGTGAACTAAAAATCATAATTAATGTTAAATATAAAACAAGTGGAACCAGAAAGACGAGTCTACGAGATATTAATCCCTATTGAAAAATGCAAAAAGTTTGACGATAAATTATTTGGATGTATCCATAGCGCAGAAAAAGAACACGTAAGTCTTCAGTTGATTGCGGCTAACCGCATCGCATCTCCTGCGAGGAGATTTACGGATTACTGCACAACAATGCCTACGACATATCTTGTGGACTAACCTATCTGTCGTATGATCGAGTACAAGGTAAGCCCCTTGTACATTCAACTAAAATTTAATTTAAGTTTGATAAGCAGTGCGACTGATGTTTTTTTAACTCATATGTTGCATGTTAAAGAGCTAAATTAAGAATCTAGATTAATATAAACAAAAGCACACACTAAAATGGTTGGATTACGTTCGAAACGCACAAAGATATTCTATCTAACTATGAGGATAATTGCAAGACTAGCAAAATTTACTGCTGCATTAAATTAAATAACAGCGACATTAATATTGTATCATTAAGCCTATTATTTTAGTATTATATAAAGTACGTGATATGTTAGGACCCAGCCGTTTGCTTACAACACTAAGAATAATATTTAGCTAACAAATAGGTAATTAAGTTAACTTTGCGAGTGTATATCTTTTTGGTCTTGTGTTTGATTAGACGATACAATATACTAGTTTTAATCATCCCATATTTCTTCCGTTCAAGTACAAGTTAAATATGCCTTATAAACATAATATTGCATAATTCAATATCTACGTATACATAGCCAATAAGAGTAGACGCTCATTTAAAGCTGTTAATGAAGAATAACAGATTGCTATTACCATGCTTTCCGTTTTGTGTTCAGATAATTGCCGCCATTTTATTCCAGCCACGTACAATCCAACTAGCTTTTATGTTTTCTTCAATATTAAGCTTAATATATTGAATGCTTGCTATTGTAAGAACGAAATTGCACTTTAAGTAGCGGACGGGTATTTTACTATTGAAGATTTCCGAAAGAAAGAGGTTTACAAGATATGGAAATATTTGTTTCTTTAATTTTTACTTTAGTCGTCTTCCCGACTTGTTTCGTAATTTATCCTTCGACGTATATTTCAGCATAAATAATATTTAAGTAATCATTGATAATGCTATTGCGTAGTAAGTAATAAGTAAAGTAGAAAATTAAACAAAGTTTATGACTTCAGCGATTACAATGTATATGAATTTTGTAGAAAGTAATAAACATATTTAAAAATAAATACTTTCTACAGACGGTTGCGTATTTTACAAACGACGGCCAGGCACATAAATGTTTAACTTTTAAGTGTGGTGCAAGCTATATAAATATGCCATCACAAAAACTACATATTTTATTGCAACCAGTAGAGGTTGAATAACATTTTATTTTCAGGGTGTTCAGGCAGCATAAGATCTTCAGCAGTATTTAAACATATTCATGGAAACGCTGATAGGCTCGAATTTCTAACACTAAATCAATTAATACATTGAGGCGTAGAAGTTCCCTAGACATAATTTTTCAATATCACTGCATTATACCAAGTAATAAAGCAATAAAATGCTAATAGCTTTATAGACTAAGATTGTAGCGATAAAATCGTTTCAACAATTAACATGCATTGGTTTATTTAAGAACTATGAATAATCTGTCAATTGATAAAGACGTATGTTATTTAGTATCGATACAAGTTCCGATATTACATAGAATGTTGGGAAAATAAGAGTTTTATGAACGTAATAAAATGGATGGCAGCGTTGGCGCCACAGGGCGCCCGGCGTGATTCACACTTGAACGCGAACTAAGCCTTAAGTATGCGGTGATTTGTTAATAGTAACAATAATGTGGCCAATAACTTGTGTAAATTTAAGTACAACATATCATCATAATTTTCCTGACCGTATCCCAATTGTTACTTGGATTATTATTATATACTTACCACAAATAATTTAAAAGCTACCTCTCTATACAGATAAAGTTGAATAGTAGGTATCTAAGATTAGTAGCTTAATCAAATACCAAACAAAGTGAATTAATAGATCTATTTCTTTAGAAATTTGTTTAAGTAACAATATTGATTTATTTTTTGAATAACAGTTGTGTTTTAGGTAATCATTATCCGTAAAGATGAGTCTTTACTGACCGTTTTGAGGCCAACTTCGGTATATATTTTTTTTAATTCAAGAATCATTTTATAATAGCCTAAAACTATTGTAAGATAAACTATCGTTTGAAGGTACTTCTTAGCAACAAATGTTTAAGCACCTCAGTCAGGTTCGAAACTAGCCAGGCATTACTGATAATATTGCGTGAGTAAAGCCATAAATAAACACCTCAGAACATTATGAATGAATGTGACGGTTAAAACAAAACAGATATCTAAACATAAGGCTTGATATAAACTCGTGAATTAATTGCGTACAAGCGTTATTTCTTCCTGTATAAGATTAGAAAAAAAAACTGTAATGACGCCTTCTGCAAAACTAAAGGATGTTGTTTAGCTTCGCAATTCACTGGAGCTATATAACTGAATCAGACTAGTAAAAAGGTATTCGTTAACTAGGTTTAAATGAAATAAGTATGGGAAATAGGATGCACTAAAATTGATAATAACGTTACACAGAATTACGCGTCTAGATTAGATTTTAATCAGTTCAAAGAATTTCTAACTTCAACGGCTGTTAATAGTACAATTTAAGTTATAAATGGTGCTATCTATCAAGATCCAATAATTGTTATGTGTTTATGAGTACGGGTTTCCAGACGGTTTATAGCTTGAGAACACCCGCACTTGCGTATCATATCGCGTGTCGGCAGTAAGTTATGGAGACTAACATGTATCTTACAGCCTTTAAAATATTGCAGGAAGGAAAGAAGCTAACAATGACTGTGTAATTTAATTTGAATACGTATATTTTATTTATGTCCTCGTGGATTATTTCTAACATTTCTTGTTTTGGTGTAGATTTAGCCAAAAGGACAGTGTTAAGCTCGATATATCACTAACTAGGTACATTGATATCATAGTATATAAGATCGTAATCGATAAAACTTCTATAATAGGATGAAATCTTTTTCAAATCTTAATTATTTTTTTGACATGTCTACGATAAAATCAAATTTTGTCGTGTCACTTCTAAAAACATTGAAAGAAGAACAGCCTTTTCAATATAGGACTAGATTGTCTTAAAACTGATTTAACAAGTAAGTACTAAGATGCGCATTTAACTAATCACGAATGTTAAGTGAAACAGCTCTAAACACCACTTAGTGTTCTTTCGTAAGCTTAGTAGGAAACAAATGGTTAGCAGATAAATTACACGAACGTATCAAATAAATGCATTGCCGCTCTTAAGATTAAATGCAAATTTTTAACTGACGGTGGAATAGGAAGAAGGTTTGTTGAATTAAAATTTGAGATAAACCTTAGTACATTCAAAGAAAGCTTTCTTAAGCAATGTTAGTTTAGTGAGTGGTGTCAGTTTCGCAATTGAAGTATGCTGTGTCGAACTCGATCCATTACTTAAGTTTGAGTTATGGACGACAAGTGTATAGGAAGCTAATAGCTATGATTGCCTGAATAGAAATGCCAATAATATTTGCAACTGTAAGCAAGGAGTACGCAATCTTTATTATTTTTTAGTATTAATTTGGAGTACTTAGATTTTGGACGTTTTCCACATTCACTTGTTTTGTTTTTTACCGACAATTGAATACAAACCGGATCTAAAAATAAATTAACGATTGAGTAAAAACCAATAATTGAAGTAACCGGAACAAATGTTAATTGAATTTCAACAATTGTATTTTGTTTTTCTTTTCATGTACGTGCACTGCAAGTATTGGGCGTTTTGCTCGGTCGATCAAACGTTTATTTGTCTTGTCCGTGTTAGCATTATTTCTTACGGAGACACGTTTAACAGCAATTAAAACGATCGAAAGAAATGTATTAAAGCGTAGCCATAGTGCCCAATCGCTTCACCATTGTAAGTTAACGCCACCCGCGTCGTATCGTCTACCTAAATTCAGCTCGTGCCTGACACAAATTTTAATTGTTCACGTTTATAGCAATACTTTCCTCCTTTCCTTTAGCAGATATTTTTAACATTCACGTTTCTAATACACGGCTAGATTATTCTATAGTATCCCTTACTGCATTGATCCTGGCGTACGTTTGCTAATTGCTCGTATATCAGTAGCGCTAATTTTATAATGTTTCCGTCTCGTTACCACGCTGTGCCTTAGGATTAGAGAAGTTTTACGTCTAACGATTTTAAGGTTGCCAGTTCAATTTCAACATTATTATTGCCCAATTAACTTGTTACATTTCTCATCTAAATACACTTCCTAGAAATTGACGTAAATGTTTACAACGATCACTATTACAAAGTAGATGGTATCGCACTATGTAATCATTTTATGCTTTATTCGCACATTATACCAATACACTTTTAGTGCACAAAAACTCAGTGTCTACAGCTTACATGAATCAACCATAAGGGTCCATTTTATGACAGTTATGCCCATATAAAACCATAATTGTGGCCGTTAATAAGATGTTTTCGTAAAACATATTCTGTTATACAGTATTTTTTTTTTCAAATTCGTAATTTTAGATTTTCCCCGTAATGCTGTTACCCGGTGGCATAATGGCAACCCTAATTTGTGAGCCACGCCTATCTTGCTTTTGATCGGCTAGTACCATTTTATTCCTGCCATTTGCTCGTCTACGATAACAAGGCACTTTCCGTTTACCGATTTTAGCATAACATCAGTTCCCATGATTCTCAAGTCGATCTGTCTTGATTGCCTTTTCGAAAATCATATTTTTTGCTTATGTTAAGCTGCGGTTTTATATTTAAAGTTGCGCATACTAGTCGCGGTTATAAAATACCAGTGCGAGAAGACAAGTTTACATACAATGGCATTTTATGAATTATAGTGCAATATAAATTTGGTTCCCTGTCCGCAGTTACAGAGAATACTATTTAGTTATTAAAATCGTTTTCGATAAACAAGTCGATCGTACAAAGCGACTTGAGTCGGTACATACTTACACATTTTACTTCTAAGGTCCCATATTTTGAGCGTTCGGTCGTGGCTTCCCGTAATCACTTTGGTTGGTTCCCCGAGGAATTTAGCAGCCATTACTTTTCCACTGTGACCCGTCAACGTGTGCTGGAACAAATTAATTACAATGTTTAATACCATCAAATTATTATTATAATAAGTTCTTGCCTAGTTTTAGCTATATTACACTAATAAAAACATTTTTAAAGTAAAAAGAAACTAAAACGCTTGTAGTGTAAGTAAATATTCATAAAAGTAAATTATGACATATTTATGAACGTTTCTTGATATGGTAGTTGAGTACCATTGAGTAGTGCCATAAAATGCAAATAGTGCTACTGTCAAGCTACCGGCCGACGTCGACAAGGGTTTACACGTAGCTGTGGCTCCCGGCGCGCCACGAACAACGATTATTGTCTTCTGTTTATAGCATCGTGATCTCTTCACACAGTTTCACTTAGCACTGCACCAAATCGATGTCTCACGAAGGAAATCGTTGAGGCTTATTTGCATCTAAAGTGCCTATTAATTGCTTGAATGTCACAGTTTGTAAACGACTCTCCCGAGTTTACGATAATTCTGAATCGTGTAATGCGTGTTCAATGATACACCGAGTACAGATTAATTTAACGAGAGCTGAGGGATGTATTTTTATTGCTGTGAATATGACCATAATCAGCAAATTTGCTATCTCAGATCGTGTTGCATTGTTACAAAAGAATTCGTATTGTAGAAAGGTATTAATAGCAGCAGTATCTTAGACTGCGTTGTTAAAGCCGAACAATTAGTTAAGAGCAGTAATGGTGTGTGCGACAATATTGATAGTGGTTCACTTGTACAAAGCGCCCAGCACTTCCATAATGTAGGTGCTCCGCGTTGTAGCGCAGTTAGTTCGTTAGAGTAATGTATTATCTACAATTAACAAACAATCTCACTGAAATCATGACGTTATGGCAGATTTACAACACGAGTTCATTCTAAACATGACAGGCTTGTAGTTAAACAATCTAGACACGCTTAAAATGTCTCCATAACTTTGTGGTAATGCTCGAGTGGACGGCTGACCCGCTCTCGCCGTTCTTAATTACAGACAAAACGCTCCGTTATCGGACGGCACAGTCGACAAGTTTCATTCCATTTATGTACAGTAAACAGTAACATAAACAAAGGCGAGAGACGCATAGCGCGGCTAACAGCGGTCTGCACTCGTCCGCCACACGCTCATGTAAATTAAACACAACAGACGGTAGGGCACACGTTTTTCCGCCCGCCTAAGGAGTACCTCACTAAGTAATTGAAATAGTTCGCCGCAATCCTCAGGCATCCTCAGCGCGCCCCGAGATAGCGATAACATGTTGAGTCATTAGCGTTGTTACTGTTATTACACCGGCACTCATTTTGAGGACTTAAATTGCTGCACGTTTCGCAAATTTAGATATCATTATAAAACATTTAAAACGGATTTATGATATGCTGAAAAAGATAATGTCAGTAATAAACGACGTAACTAAAATTATGATACTTAATTGACCGCCAGTGCACCTCGATAAATACAAATTTAAAAATAATAGCGCCAATAAGTGTATTCATCACATGTTTACGTTACGTGCGTCTTTACATCAGCGGCCATCATTATTACCATAAAATACGTTAACATGTAAAGAATATAAATAGCTTATACTTAATTTATGTATTAGACCAGAAATAAAACATATTCGTAGTAGGTACGTACTCTCTTGATAAATTTAGTCTAAATGACAATAAATTAAAAAGTCCGTTTTAAAAGAACGATGACAGTTGAAACATTAATTTGCAGAAGTTCTTCTGATAAGTGCAGTTACTAAGTGACAACCCTATCTAATCCTAAGGTAGCTGCACTTCTCCTTTCTCTTTCCTTCTTTCCGGGACATTCATTTCTTAGCCAAATTCGATACAGTAAGCACGTTTGGCGAGGAGGAATTAATTAAATTTAATTCTCAAGGCACCATTAGCCGTCGGGTAGTGTTCCCGGAGAGCGCGCAACGGGACCTTATCATCGCTTTTAAAATTTATAGTATAACGGCTAATTAAGAGTACACTCATTTGGTTCGTTCTTCGCGTCACGAGTGCGGGGAGCTTATATGCTGTTTCGGGTTATTGCCACGCGATAGTCAGGGCACACTAATTGAGGGGGTTAAGCGATATCATCCGGACAAGCCCCGCCGACTCTTAACGAGCTAATATAAGCTGACGTAGTACATTCCCGACCACTAGACCTCCCAATGCTGACAATTCGATATTACTACAATAAAAGTTATAGTAATAACAATTTTAATGGCTTACGAAAGAAATCTAATTTCAGAACGATGCTCTTTGGTAATTATTTTGGGCCGACCTCCATCAGCGTGCAATTATAAAAGAAATTGGATCTGCCGTATTTCAAGTTTTAGAATTGTCAAAAATTATGCTTTGATTTAGTACGGCATAAACTTATAAGGCATATCTAGTATACATTACACTTATCGCAATAATGGACTACAATATCTATGTGGCCGTTAGAACATAAGTAAATATTGTACGCGCAGCCGGCGAAATAACTTACTCCTTATAAATCAGTTGATTTGAATTGCGCTCTCATTAGTGATTCCAGCTGCGGTGCGTTGCACAGAAATACACAACTTATTACTTTGGCTACATGGCTAAATCCATTTATAAAGTATCCACATTTAGCTACTGAATACGCGACTTATCTTTTGTTGTTACCTAAACGAGTTCTCCAAATAAGAGATAACATAGAAAAATTCTGCGCGCTCGGTCGGTTTCATTCAAGTCGACATTTGAATTCTTGCAATGCAAGCAGAGCAGGCAGCTTACAAAGAGGCTTGTTAAGATATTAAAATATTTATCAATGTCAGCATCCAGCATCACGGAAACTGTAAAGTTGTTGCAAAAATAATCTCAACTTGTTTATTATGAGAAGCATGGAGGCGCGGACTTTAGAGGTTTGATATAATCTTGTTTATCTCATCTTATTAGAATGTTTTAAGAAGTCGCCGAAAAGTGCGGGTCGAATAATATGAAGGTAATATTTATAGTCTGACTGCGAAAGCAAATATAGGTAGATAGCGTATGTCACGCCTCGTTTCTAGTTCCATGTAGTTCCTCGTGTGCGGCTATCGGAGGACATAAACCACGACAGGTGGCTGTTAAATCACAGCAGTGTACGCGATATGAAGAGCGACAACAGATGCAATCAAGTAGCAGTCGCCGAGGGGCGCTGCCATTACTTATTTACAGAGCCAGGTAACTAGGTGTGCAACTTATATCTGTTTCCTTAGTTATGTGATAACAACTAAGAGTGTACGTTTATGGTGCCACTATTTGGATGTTTTTGTGCAGATAAAGTAAAAGCTTTTATTGTCATAACACAACATTATATCTGCACATTTATTGGTTTGTGAAGCAAGTTTATATTGGCCATTACTTTGTGTTACGCATTCCTGTTTTTATTATGACGAAAAAATAAACGGTAGCACATAATTTTTAAATTAAGTTTCGATACATTAATAAATACACTTATAAATCAAATATTTTTTCAGTAGTCAATAGCTACGTGTAATATTTAAAATATTTAATTTGAAAAGGTAATTGCGGGGTTCTTTCATATTTTAGTAACATTAGTTAGATTCTTATCCTCGGCGTAATTATCTGATAATTTGCATACAGCAGACAAATGAATTACCTTTAATGAAATACATATAACAGAATGTTTGGGGTGAATGTGCTCCTGGGAATGATTTTGTTTCGTTTGGTTAAGGTTTTGAATATATTTACAGGTTCACACTTAAATTATGTTTACGTTTTATAATCAGTTTCCTGTTCGAGAAACGTTCAAACATAATTATAGTCGTAAATTTACAGTAAATAGTAATTAGAAAAAAAATATTCTTAACTAGAATTTTTGACGGTTAAATATCACACATAAATTATTCCAGTTAAAGTACGTAAACAATGTAAGTATAACGAGTTTAAGTCGTTGGCCATAATTTATTGAACTAAAACGTTTTCAATCTTTGCTTGTTTATATTTTCTTCGCTATCTTTCTAGAAAATAATAAATTAGCATTTCCCAGGCGTGCGTGCGCGCTAAGCTACCAACTTAACATGTCATGTCTCTACATTATTTATCGGTCTTTGTAGCCGGTATTTTAATTGCTGATGTTTAAGGCTAATACAATAATAATTATCAATGAGGCATTAAATCTTACTAAGGCGAAACCCAAGTTATCTTTACTGTGTAGATATAATAGGCTGATTAGTTTTTTTTTACGAAAATTAATATAAAAAATCTATTTAAGCTTAATTGTTATGATCTGTCAAAACACGCATATCTGTGAATTTATATAATTTTGATTGGAGTGTAATTAAGGCGTGGTCGAATTCTTTCAAATAGATTCCTAAAAAGAAACGCTGTCTTATCATGTACGAACAATTAAAGGTAAGGTATGTAATTATAACAATTTAAAAGAATGATATATTTTTTATTTAACGTTAGCCAAGTATTCGTATTTCAATGAATACATGTGCAATAATTAATAACTAGCTGTAACATCCTTATAAAATTCAACCTAGTTTGTATATCCATAGGATTCAAAATAGGTTGCTTGTTACACTTATAACGATGTTCAATAAGCGTCCACAAGTATTTTACCAATTCGACACGAGATAATTAGGACCCGTGTGGGAGTTACTACAGGTTAAAAGAAGACAATTAAAACTATTTTGTACGTACCTTTACAATCTTTATGTCAGTTCTTTTATAAATGAGCGTGTGTGGTGTTTAATTAATTACTTTATAAAAAATATTTGTTAATATAGTTATGTTAGTGTTTTGTTTATTGGAGTTTGGTTAAGCTTTAGTGCGGAGGTTGATCTCATCCCCATAAACCTATTCTCACAGTGTTTGTTGATTAGTGCGTGATTGTCTCGCGTTAGGATCGATTGTTATCGTCTAAGAAGCAAGCTAATAAATCTTCGACACTTTTTGTACATGTATCGTGCGTTTTTGTCGGCTGACACACTCCCATAACACGTTTCATTTGTCTTTTTATAAAATTGTACAAACTTAAGGCAATTTAAGAACCATTTGCTTCGCTCAGTAAATTAATAACAATTTAGAGGTTAATAGCAGACGAATTCGCGCTTTAGGCAAGACCCGTACGATTAATCACGTTATATTTCACACTTAATGTTTGGATTGAACCTTTCGATTAATTATCATAGTGTTAATCGCTCTGTTGTATCTTTGATTTGATTAAATGCTTTTTTTTATTAATTCGTATGCTATTATTGACACCTACTAATAAGGATATCTTGTTTCACTCGGGTATGAATCAAATAACATTATGAATAGCGGAATACGAAACAAAGGCGATGGTTTGATTTTAATGTGATAATTAACTGATCGTACTTGATTGTGTGGAAAAGTATGTTTGCGTTAATAACTTTATTTAAATGGAAATGTTATTTACAATCTGAACTGATTTACTTGGACTTTATACCGTTAAGCATGCCGAGGACTTTGCGAATTACTCATGCTAATTATCACATAGCGAGAGAACTTTTCATAAGTCATTATAAAAGTTTATAAATATGTATTTTGAGATAAGTAATCAAAATTCAGATCAATGTCGTCATTTTGGAATGTTAATTATTATTTATAGGGTTTCTTTCTATAGTTAACTTTTCGACAGAAGGATATAAATCGCAGGCCATAATTAACCGTACATTCGGCCATGGGAGATGTAAATTCGATCGAATAATCAATTTCGATTTTAACGGCTCGTTTTATCGATTACTAAATCAGGGAAAAATATTATCGAGAGATGTCAATTCTTTAATTGTTAGTATAAATCAATTTGTAAATGATTAAATATGTACCTAAATGTACCGTTGACAATAACGGGGCACAGTTAATCAATTAACGAAATATGTGGTGTACCGTGTGGGGACCGTTGCCAACTGTCCGCATGAGGTGCACCTATTTGTCACGACCGCCGCCGCGCGCAGCCTCGCACCGCCACTTGCTATCACCTCAGAACCAGTTGATTAGTTAATTTATCATCTTTATCACGTTGCGAACTGCGATGTCCGCTTGTCTGCTTATTGGATTTCCCATCCGCATGTTTATAAGCCGATATTAGATTACTTTTGTTGCTCCTAGGTGTTCCTAACTGGACATACAACGGTGGCTTGTTAAATTTACATTTGTATAATATTAGAATACTTTATAGCCTGCTCGCTTTATAGCTAAATCTGAATACTCGTACGTATATGTATCGCAATGTTTATCATATATTTATGGTTTAAACTCTTTTGTTGCGTACCGGCTAATCATTAATAATGATCGGAGTATTGAAAACTATGTTATTGTATGGCTCTAGCTAAATGTCTTGCAGAACGTATTCTTGTCAGTTACGACGTAGCGGTTGTGTTGTGACAACCGTTAGTTTAGTGCCTAATTCTGTTGAGGTTATAGAAATGAATTAACTGTCTATTTAGCCTTTGTGTTTGAAAGATTTATGCCCTTAAGAACCTGGAAGATGTATCATGGGAAAATACAACCGGATAATGAATAGCTTGACGAGGATGCTTCAAGTGTCTATGACCAAGAATTTGAGGTCACTGCAAATGTTTCACACCCTCACAATGTCATTCACACATGAAAGAATCATTGCTGTATTTCTCTAGACTATAGAAACAGATTGAAATAAAACTATTTGCATAATGAAATACGGACTATTTTATCAATGTTTCACTTTATCATACGCGTTGAGTTAGTGCAAAACATTTAAATGCTATGTTACTATTACTGATAGCCTGAGAGCTAGGGAAGCTGGAGAAAAAGCTAGTTAAGGCTTAGTGAGTAATGATGAGTCGAACAAGGAAGTGTCTGTAACATGCACTAATGTTTGTGGAAAGTACAAAGCTACACTCGCAGTTGTCATTTGTCGTTAACAATTCGCCCGACTAATTGAAAAGATATGTAAGTTTCGAGAAAGCACCAACTTATAAATATCGCTTCTTACAGCCCTGTCGAAATATCCCCTTGTCAGCATAGTCTGCAACTTTATGACTGTAAGTATAATTGAATACGGTACAAAACAAAAGCTGGAATAAGGTACGATATTATTGTGATTTATGACGAGACTTTAGTAATTACCTGTTGTTTAAGTTGAGCTTTGTTCTTGAAACGATAATGAGTAAAAATATTAAAGTGAATAGAATCTTACTTATAATTGGTAAGCTCAAAGTTAGCAAATATTAATTACAGTGGTAACACGGAACAACATAGGTCCAGTAGCCGCGGCGCTATGCGCTCGTAACGGCGGGCGGCGCGGCGACGCTGTGCTCACGACGCGACATCCACTGCCGATTTATGTGTGGGAGCGCTGGGTCGTGACCCTACCACATGAAAATGTTAATTCGTCTTCTATCGCAAGCATTAGCAACGGACTACATTCAAATATAAGACCTTAATTTTGTCATTACAATAATAGCCCTATTAGAAAGCCGGAAGAGGCCTAGGTCAGCGGCTGCGTCCGAATACTATCATAAATTAGATGCTGTTATATACTAGCGTGTCGGGAGGCATGTGGTATTTGCATGACGCCGATTCACGCGAGAGGAATTGGGACGCAAATTGTGTCTAATCACTTTGTCTTGCATTTCATAAGGCACCCAGATATTTTTTGATTGAAAACGGTGAATTCAATTACGGATAGTGAATGTCGTAACTTGATAAATCGGTAATCTACAACCGAATCGTACGAAGTTGTTTTCGCACGCTCATGTAAAAATTGCTCACAAAATATAAAAGTAGGCGGTAAAACCAAAATTGGGCGGTCAAGAAACGATGTGACCGTGTTACAGATGCGAGTAATGCCTGAATCGCGTGACCGCGCCAACTCTAATGTTGTTATAATGGCAATATCGGCCAGATCGTGTGAGTAAGTAATTGATAGAGCAACTTGCAATTGTCTTTGCTATTAGCCGTGTTAATACACTTATTAAAGTTCAAATGTCGAGAGTTTTTGTCGTACCGCATTTTAATATGTGAACGTTTTGACAATAGTGTTACTTTTAACAGTAAACGCAATAATAAAAACGGAGTATAATGAATCATCATAATATTTGTTCAAGTTAATTTATTTAAAGCTAGTTCTAATTTAAGAGCGCGCTACATTTTGTATTTCAATTTAAGAGGTCTCATTTGAGATGTGCCATTCTCTTGCGTGTGCGGTATATCGGTCTAATGGTAAGATTAGAGCGGTATAATGGGCGAAAGAAAAGTACTCAACATCCCAACACAATTTACTAAAGCATTTCTATTTATATGTGAGCTAGCCACTCAACTGCCAATTTTGTTCCGCCATTATATCTGATTATATTTCACGATAAGTTGTAAGTAATTGATACACATCCGACGTTGGACGTTAAATCACTAGAGCTATGAACTTAGTGGTTTCCAACTAGTACTGTTTATAAACGATCTTGGAGGTGTGAAGAGTGGAGCGGAAGACATAAATCCAGATGGTTTTTGTTGGTCTTCATTTTATTGCACCGATTAGATCTTGTGTTATTTTTATTTGTTTGATGTGATGTTTTAAAAATAGGATTGTCTTGGTTTGTTGTAATAGAATTTATTTTGATATCTACCGCGTTAACAGGTAAAATTGCAGCAATTTATCGAATATCGCTTATATGACTAACCAAAGATATTTTATTTTTTGATAAATTGTTTTTCTAATAAAGTTAGGAGGAAAACTTTTGGAGTCGCGTTAAGAATGCTCAAGCCATCTTACTACTTAGAATAGGCAAAATTATGATAGCGAAGTCTCATTATTCCATTCTGTACGGTCGGCGTGGATTAATATCTAAAATTTCACTAAAAAAAAAACACTTATATTCGGCAACAAAATGTGGAACTTTATAGTCTTTTACGCACCTCTACCAATAAAGTACCAAACCAGAAACAAAACCTTCATCAAACTCAAATAGCATTTAACAGCCGTGTTTAATGATAATAAAATTACAGTCTCATAATTGACGGCTATCACAATTATTACGTGTAAGTAGACGTAACATTATAAATGAATTCTTTAACATAATAGCTTTAAATAGTATAATTATATGTATTAAAACCTTAACATGTTTGTAACAGATTCCATTTAGACTATGGCTAACGGTATACGGAACACCTCTTGTAATTGCTTTTAAGAAAAAGTAATAAACAGTAATAAACATTGGGCAAGGGTTTATAAATTACAAGGACAGTTTAATGTGAGACCATTGATTGATGATGTTTAATCTTGATTACTTAATAGCATGTTTTGTCCCGTTTTTGTGTTTATTACCAGGCCGGTACCAAGATTTTCTCCTTGCCGTGAATGCATTTACCGATATGAATCTTGCATGCATAAACGCTTAGGTCCAGAACAAATGTGTACGGGACATATAAATATTTGTCCCGCGCTGATATCAATGTTCAGGCGAATAAAGCAATTAGCTAACACGTAAATTAATCATAAAATTTAATTTAAATAGTCGAACCTAACAGTCTTCTAAGTTTCAAATTGCTTTTTAAGTGTTACAAAAATTTATTGATTCCGTTGTAGGCGTCTCTATCTGGTCTGATTGTAGTTGCGGTCGAATTGAATTCGCTAATTGAACATTAATTATGTTCTGTTGGTCATAAGTGTTAATTTCTACCACCGGTGTAGATAAGTTTGCTGAACTATAATTATAAACCACTTTAAAAGTTGTTACTTTTTGTTTCATTACTATCACACAATATTTATATCACTTGATTCTATCGATAATAATTAAACCTTCTGTTATTAATTATTTTGTGTAACGGGTTACTAAAAGTTAATTATGATAACTGAGCATTAAGAACATGAAAAAAATATCAGCTTTCGGACAGGTGAAATTAAAACTGGTACATTAAATTGAATGATTGTCAATGCGGTAGGTCTTTCACATGCAGATTTACACCGCAGAAAGATTGATCTAGTTTCTAAGACTATTAGACCTACCACATAGAACCACCTAACTCACAAAAGCGACTTACTTTCTATATCTGTGCAGTATGAAAAGCTCGCGAGCGATACACTATCTCGTAGCAAATAGCCGTTAAAACCATTTGAGGTATCTATTGTAACGAAACAATAACAATAAACAATAAGTAAAGACTAAGTGAGGAGATGGCTTTCTACTCTGAAACGTTGAACAAGTGCGTGCGTTCCTAACACGCACCAGTAAAAGGAAGTTTTATGCATTATTACAATTACTGTAATCTGCAAAGCTGCAAATTGAAAATATACATGAAGAAAAACGAGAAGCAAACATTTTTTGCTAAAGCTTCGTGCATAAGTTTTATTAATCTTTATCCATTAAATTGCAGGTTAGTTACGAGAAAGTACAAATTGGGATACAAATATGTGCTGTAAATTTGACATTTCCATTTTCGAGTGAAAGTATGGACCGTTTGTTTTTTACATCTATTAATGTAATGGTATATACCAGGAAATTGCGCATCATTATTTTTAGCTAGTATCACACGCCATTAGATGCATTCAGCTGGGAGAATACAGTACATATCAGTTGGAGAGCTATCAATGTCGGAACAGTACACGTATTGTTGTTTCAGAGTAAATATCGTTAAGTCAGGAATGGGTCTCGAGCGTGCGCTCTAACGCGTGAACGTTACGTTTAGAGGTGGGCGCTAAGTGTTCCGCTATTGGTTTGGGTTACAGTGTAGGTAAACTGTAACGAACAAAGGATCATTCGCATTTGGTGCGCCGTGTGAGACAATGCGCAGTCCAGGCACCCAGCCAGCGTAACGCGGGGTGAATGAAACCTAAATAAGTTCATGCTCATGCGAATGCTCAGCACTTGCGTACATTTGCTCTCGAAATATCATAGATACAGTAGACGAGTATCATTAAAATATGACGGGAAAAATATGAACGAAATATACGAAAGGCTGAACGCTGCTCGAAGGGAACAGCCGAAGCGAATTTCGATACCACAACTATCATCGCATTCATGCCGTATCGAATGTGACTTACGTTGCTGGCATCTTATAACTTCTTTATATGAACGGTCTTTGACTTCTTGTGCCCGGAATAACAGAACACTGATTGACTGTTTCCTGGCGTTCTTAAAGTGTAATTACGAATCCACTAAAATACTGAATGATACATACCAATTTGTAATGTAACGATTTTATTACGGTTCTTAATTACTCTTTTAAGAAATGTTGACCTGGTGAGAACTTTATTATGATTAAAATCTAAAAAAACTATTAGGTTAGTGTGGCAACATTCGTATTCAACATTGTAATCTAACAACCTTATAAGGTGTGAGTTCAAAAGAAGTTGTTGATGGACGAAACTGAGACATGTAGGATAGCTGATCCGAGGAGAGATCTCGATGTTCAGCGTTATCTTACAACCGTTACTGGATCAAAATGCAAATTAACTCACAACCCCGCACCTGACTTTCATACTGTTTGGAGTCCAAGTTATAATTAAGAGACAGTTAACAATTTGTGAAAATGCACAAATTTTATATTTCATACAAAAATTGATCGGTTTCTATTGTTGTTAAAATCTGTCTATTGTAAGTTTGTTCGCAAAAACTCCAATCTCTAGGTTTTGCAGCGTGATTGAATTGAAGCGAACGTCTCTTTTCAATTAGTTTTTACATACAGAATACACGGTCAGACGTCTTTATTTAGAGCTGCGGCAGCGAACACGTCTTTTAATTTATTCTAAAACGTTCCTTCTTAGATTCGGTATTAGGAACACCTCTACATAGGAGTTGCTGAAAAACAGCAGACCGCCTGTTTCTTGAGGCTGTGCTCTAAGTTTGGGATTCGCGGTAAAGCGCGGAAGGCGCATGCGCTGTGCTATCGCCGAGAGGCCATCTGCCTCCGTATATCAAATTAACGGTGCGGAACTGGGAACCGCGGCAGGGCGAGCGACATACCAAAATTCGCACTCGCACGTGTGTCACACATAAGCTTTTATATTGAGGATGTAGGCACACTACGTAATTATAGAGATACAAGCGAAGAATCAACTGACCGTAACTAAATATCTTTGTTTTGGTTAAATTCAAACTCCGTATAGAAAATGCCGTTAATATAATGTGTATCTTGAGGTTTTTATTTTCATGAGAAGTTATTCAGCGAAACTGGGTAAGTTTTATGACTGTAAGTGTATGCAGAATATTTAAAATTTAACAAATAATAAGCTGATAAGACTGTAAAATATTAATAATAAATATTATGAACGTATTCATATTATTATGTTGGCATTAGTATATACGACAGTTTGCCGCCTTAAAAATATTGCACTCTGATATTTCTCCTTCAGTAGAAACGGGTTTGCCCTGTGGCTACGATTCACATTTAGTTTCTAGTATCCTTTTTAAGTTAACATTTCATATGACTTGTTTAGTGCGTTTAAATATTTATTTGAAGTAAGCCTAAGTTATACTTTGTAAAAGTCTATCTCGTTTGTCTGTGTGTAGAAATATTAATGGATCTGTATTTGAGTGCCGTAAGAATGTTTTGAGTCAGGTACATTTAGGTAGAAGTTTTATGTGGTCGGTGGTCCCACATAAAGTATATTAAAGTTGTGGAGGGCGTCGCTTCCTCACCTCGTTACAGTTAAGCGAGTGCCGCCACGGGCAATAAATAGTGTGTATAGGGTTAAGTTGCGCGACACCTTTCCAGCGTGTGCTTGTGTAGGTAAACATAAATCTGCAAACTTGGTTCGCTCCGACGCGACGATACAATCGTGGGAAGAAAGACGTTAAAGTGCTATATAATTGTTTGAAGACATGAATAGTCAGTGAATGGACGCGTCAACTATGCATATGTGCTTATGTGAAAGTCAACTACCTACCTTGTGGTTAGTCATGTTACTATGTAGAAAAATTCAATCATATCCATAATGAAAAAGCAGACATTATAATACAGTTTTTATATACTTGATTAACAAAAAATAAGGAATATCTATGTAGAATGTTAAAGTAAAAACATCATTTGTCAAGAGACAAGGAGCGTGAAACTGGACACAATGATGTTTGACCAATCGGTCACGCGCCGAAACTGAACAAAAAATGGTAAATAGACTCCGGCAACCATTTTTGTCTCCGATTATTTATGATACAATGTATTAAACATCTTCTCTAACTGTATATTGTAAAAACATGTTTCGTTTGATATTGCCTTGTTTTAACAGAAATAAATACTGGAATGGTTCCCGGCGCTATCGCTCATCCGTGTGCTGTTCTAGAATATCAAACTACATAGTCTTACGCAGTGATTGTTTTTCAGAGAACGAAGAAGATTTTATAACTCTATATTTGCGGTAACCACACATTTTACGTCTATAAACCTGAATGGAATGTCCTGTTAATTTAGTTTTATGTTGTTAAATGTACGGTTACCTAAGCAGTAATTATTCCCCTGGAATCTCGAAGCAATAGATACGCACAATCTTTTTCTGTGTATATTTAATCAGATATAGTATGTTGGTACGAGTAATACGGCCTATGAGTATTGCCGGATAGATCTACGGAAATAACGACAGCAATCCATCAATACAAATCGCGATACGGGCTGGATTTAGCACGCGATATCGACTGCTGTTAGTACTTTTAGATGTAAGCTCGACAAAAAAACACCGTTATTTATTTATGTATATTAGTTTATATCTTGTTTAAAAAGATAATCTTTATTCGAGTACAAAAAATGGTACTTAGAATGATTAATTCGACCACGAGACAATGGTGCTCGATAATTGTACATAATAAAATTGATATTATTTTCTTACGATTATTTTATTAACTTGGATGGATGTCGAGTAACTTTATATGATCATGGGAGTCATTTATCATAGTTTTTGTCACGAAAAGAATGCTTGTATTAAGAATGTTATAACTGTTGTTTATATTAAGTTACAGTTGTATTTATTCGCTTTCGGTAGCTTAAAAGATAGCATCAGTAGATTTATAAGTCAGTTGTATAAAATCTGTTAATGGTAAAATTATACTTCTAATTATTAAATTTTGCATATTAGAGTTTTGAATTTGTATTATTAATGGATTGTTTGATCAAGTGGAGGGCTGACATGAACACAAGCGGTCGGTCGCCTCCAAAGGCTGTGGTTCGACTTGGGTGGTCCAGTTCCCTCACAGGCATACACTACACGCAAGCACTCACCCAATTATGTCTAGCGCTCTACCGAATAAACTAATTACTGTCATAATAGGTCATTGAGACTGGCACGCTATTTCATTGCCTTTTGGATTGACTATGTTGTTACAATAATTTTATCAAGATACTGCTGTAGCTGTAATACCTTAGAAACTGGATCAAGGAAGTAATTTCATTATAAACGAATGTTTAAACTTTATAGCCGAGAGATTCTCTCGCTCGGTATACGTGTGGGCCTGGGATCCAGATTAAGATCGTGGACAAGTTCACCGGAAGGACTCGGTCGTAGTGAAGACAATACGCGGGTATTCGTACAGCGTGCACATCCTCAGTGCGGCTGAGATAGTGTGAGGTAGTGTTTGTAATTAGAGAACAGTCGGGCGCGGGTGTCGGCGCGCGGCGGCAGGGTTAACGCGACGCTATCGCGCCATCCGGCGCCTGCGCCACTACTATCATGTGAGAGATCAAGCGGCGGGGAGCGCGATGCCTCTGCGCGCTTGTTTCAACTAACGCAATATTTATTAATAAAAAAACACACACGCACATACCGAAACACGCATCGCACACTATTTTAAGCATTTTCTCATACACTAGTCTATCTTTATCTAACGGATCAGATTTATGGCAAAAATAAATATTTATGTACATGTATTACCTGAGAGTAAAACTTCTTAAGCATCGTCTTAAATAAAGAGGATGACGGTTAGTTTATGAGTAATAATTGAGGTCGCAGCAATTAGAAGTATGCGGGTAATTACTGCGCGATAGATAACCGGTGCATATTGCATGGCTCGCGAGGGTGGTTCGTCAGTTACGGTGAGGTGTTTCCCGATGCGGCCGACTGGTATCAATGCGGTGTGCGGTAACTGTTGATAATTAAGAGTGGTCGTTTAATGGCCGTTGACGGTAACGGCGCGTATGCCGGTCCGTGCTGCTTCCGCGCTACGCCCACCGCCAAGTGACGTGCTGCATCGTCAACTCCTGTCACATTGCCTACTATTTATTCAATTGTTCACGTGAATTCGTTTGTTTTCCGACATGTTCTCTAATAGTACACATCAACTCCATGTATTAGCCAGTGAATGACACGATAAAGTTATATGCACCAAATACTAAGGAAGTATGTTTGCGCCTTTCAGTTACTACTTACGCATTGTTAAAAACACGTCGAACAATAAACACTTTAGGTAAGCTGTTTTCTTCACAACTGTAAAATCTAATATATTTACTAGCTAAACATACACACAAATACAAGGGAATATTTGTAAGGAAACAGGAAACAAAAGAAACATATAGTAGAGGCGGGCCCACGCCTCCGCGGCATGGTACCCACACGATTGTATTTCAGGTATGTTGAGTTGAGTTATCGCCACTCGTCCGTCGGGGCCTTTGCCTTCACGCGGCGCTTCCGCGACCGTCGCGTGTCGCCGCCGATATGACCATGACGCCCGCGGCCCTTTTGATAATGCTAATGTTTCTACGATAGCCTCATGATACCAGAATCACATACAATGACCGCACCGGCTAAATGGGCATCAACTGCAGTCTGCGGATTCCGACGCGCTTGAATATTTGCCGTCGATAGAAAGATATTCATTGCAAAAGATTAACAGTTATGGTAAGATCTCACGATCCTTTATGCGGAATCTGCTGTTATAAATTAAGCTTTCAGATAAACACAACGTGCGGGTAATGTATTCTAAAAATCAATTTTCAATCTTTGAATAATAATTTTCCATTTATCGAGGAGCGAGTAAGTGGTGAATTCATCCCAATAATTTCGAGTTGCCAGTGGCTCTCCCGCGTGAAACAATCGGTCGTAAAGTGACAATCCAACGTTTCGTAGTATGCGTTTACAGTCAAAGAATCTTAAGTGGGCGTGTTGTGTCGTAAACATGTATTCGTACGATTGTGTATTAGCGAAATGGTCCGAAAGTCAATAATTATACGGCTAGTTGAGAGCTTGGGCGTTGTCAGCCTTGCAGGTTTGGTGCCAGCTTTAATTAACACCAACGCTAGCGCTTCCTTAGTAGAAGCACACGTGAGATACAGTGTAGGATTTATCTTAAATGTTAATGCTAAACATTTACATAAGTAGTCTCCCACTAATCAACAACGTAACTATGGACAAAGCCCATAAATAATAAGTTAATTTTGTATGTAAGTTTCCGTTACGTTATAGTGTGCCAAAAATTAAGATTGAGATCGCTTTCGTTAGCAAAGTTCAAAAAACAGCGTGAAATCGGAGATATCTTTTACTCGAAATCTCCGACAGAAATTCTTGACTATCTTTTACCATATGTGTTTAAATTACATACAATAACCTCATTTCCACTTGTTGTGATCAGTAACGTTCGCTTAAATAATTTTTTTTTTTCTTTTGTAAATTTTTACATTTACTTAAAATGAAATCAAATAAATTGGATATTTATACAGTATTCGACTTACTTCAGTACCTACGAGATTTAATTTGTCTGTTCATGTTACACCGTAGACTCAATATCCAAATGATTTATACAAACCAATGTTATAATTAAGCTAGATATAAAATAAGATAATGGAGCAGAGTTGTGTACGTGACACACAAGCATCGAACGCTCTCCTTCTATTACCACCTGTGCTACTTGTTTTTAAACTCACAAAAAAAAGATAACCATGCATCTGATCAGTTCACCGCAACGTATTGTTGAGGCTTATATTTTTTTAATCTAAATATAAGAATTTACGAGGTTAAGATAGTAGGACAGTCGGTCGACAAGACCGATGGACGTGATAAAATTATGAAGGTAACAACAGATTGGTAATAGGGTTTCAATTCCATGGTAGCTTACCGTATTATATCCTACCGAACTATGAAAACAGTTAGCTACCGTTTTTATTCCGTTATGTCACAAAAAGTGTTTTGTATTCTCTATTAATGTATGTAGAGTATTGTGAAAAGAATTTCGTTTGGCAAAGAAGTTGGCAATAGATCCGGTACGACGACAACAGTGCATCTGAGCGAACAATGTATACGGGAGCGCGGCGGTACGTGATCGACCGCGGTCACTTGCTCGATTTAATCACATTAATTGACACAACCGTTACTACATAATGACCATGTATTGTACAGGTAATTTGATAATATTTAAAGCACAGCCCGTGTTGCGTGCAGAAAAAATGTTACACACATGTATATAAAGTCTATGTAGGCTATGCTAGAGGTATTTGACTCTTGATGCACATTCGCGAACAATGCCATCAATGTTTCTAATATAATTTGCTTTCCTGCTCTATAATCTAAGGCGCATTACACATAATAACCAAGCTTTTTTCATTGAATTAGACAATCTGTTTTAGGTACACGAACGTTCGATGGCTACATAAAATATGGCTCTTATTTACTTTTTTATTTGCGCGGGGACTATATGGTTTCGCGTTTATGGTCGACTAATCTATTTTGATCCCTCCTTACATTAGAATTATGTTTAGAACGTGAAAATGATTGCAAGCCATGTTATGCCTTAGAATTACGTAATGAAGCCGACAAACTGCGTGACTTTTGAAAATATTAAATTATAAAACAACTAGTCATAATGACGGGTTTGGACTGGGATAGAGATGGCAAGTAATATGTAACGGTAAAAATCGACTAAATTCCTACATGCATCGATCTAGTGGTAGTTAGCTCCAGCGGTCACGATTACTCGCCGTAGTGAAAACATTAGATGTGTGAACCCATAATTTACAACAAATTTCGTAGACCATTGAACTTTGAGTAATTTTGTAAGTGGCTAAAAGACGAGTTTAGCACTCAACGTAACTAATTTTGGTAATATTATCAAGTGTGAACAACATCTTGCGGTTTGCTGATGACAGCTCTTTGATTACCGACAGTTGAAGTTAAGAATGTCACTGTCGTGGTCACAGTTCCCATGCTTAACAAATATTGAATTTCATCTATTTAAATAAAAGGTGCATCGTTATTTTTACTATATCTACTACTTTTCTAGAGTATGATGTTATTCTAACATTACTATTTATAACTTGTATTAATCTAATCTAAGACTGCCCCTACAGACCGCTACACGAACGGTCTCAGAAAGTAAAACCATAATTACCGTGTTTGGTATTATGAAGTGATCGCGGGCCTGTACTAACAGTACATGGGTTGTTATTAGCCGTCGTCGTGGCAGGATTAATTTTTCAGATGCCTATAACACCCAGAGCATGTAGGCATTGGAAAACCCGCGCGTGTGGGCGCAGTAAGAAGCGTAGAGTATTGGTATAATTTAGTATTTAAGTTCAATTTTGAGTTGAGATATGTGAGTACAGTACTGTTATAGGACTACGTTAATATTATGTAATATTGTAGCCAATAGAAGGAAGTGAAAATTGAAATTTATTGCGATCGTAATAGTACGAGACGTGACGTCGGCTGACAGTTAGGCGCGTTTAGATGTGGGTCCGGGGCGGGACTCCAGGGTACGAGTGCCGACGTCCAGCGGGAACAGTCCTCCACGAAAATTTATTTATCAAGTATCGGTTCGTACATCAGTGCCTAAGGACAAGCGGCTGGAAATTGCGGGCGGGCGAGGCGCGCCTGATGCGCTCGTCGATACGGGACACTGGTTACTTCCTAACATAAATTCGGTGCACGGGAATCGGATATTATTATTCAATCGTACGATCGAGGTTCGCGCGGGGGCCATAAGTCACGGCGACGCGAGCGCCGGCGGCTGGCGTGAGCGGTGGCGCACGACCGCGATGCCATCGCGTCTGCAAGCACCGCTAGGCGCTGGCGTGCCCGCCGCCGCCGCCGCGCCCGCTTCCGCACACTTCCGATACGCATATATCCTCTGCCGTCTGATAATTGTGATATCAACATTCAGCGCTAAACAGTCCTCCACCTCAGTTTTTTGTTGTCCCCTAACATTTTGTGTCGTATCTACAATCTATCTATTGCTAACTGTGACCAATTAAAAGAATCTCACATTTTAACTTATAATCACAAGACGATAACAGACGTAACTCATGTGGTGTTTTTCCACCGGTTCAAAACTAGATCTGATTTGAGTCATTCATTATGCACACTTACGAGGTTTAATAGTTCAGAAGATTGCCCTGCAATCTATCACGTTTCGATGATCAGCTTGTTAGTCAAAAGACTATAAAACTGCTGTTGTATTGAAATTTATTGTAATTACGTTCGCTGTTCTGTTCTCAGCACTTGTTTTAACCCCATTAAACACCTGTAAAGTATAGGCTGCGGGTTTTTATTAGTGAAGAAGTTACAGTGGGGTCAAATTGGCTCGGAATGGTTTTTGTTACGAGATGGTTTGCCGGCTACGTTACGATCTGCGCGCTGCTGGGCGATGAGACATAAATGAGCTTTTATCACAAGATTCACCAACAATCTTATACATCTAAACCTAACGATAGTCTCTAGCACGTACACAATATTAGTCAATAAAAAAATATAGGTACAGTAATAAAAAACAAGCTTCACATAATGTGAATTTATAATTGACAACGTGTCTCGAAAATTGAATAGTCTGATTATAAATGAAATATTACTATCATGGCGCCATCAAAGTAATATGACTGAAATGGAACAGTTATTGTATTTCCTATCACGATATTTTACTAATACGAAATTAAATTTAGATAGCGCTAAAAAAAAAAAGTGCCAAAACCTAATGAACTAGAAAGTCGGAATAGATTACTTTGATAATGCAAGGCAAAATCAATCTACTTGTGAATAACCAATTGTTATTAAAATAGATTGTTCTCTTATCTAATGAACCCCAGCTTCTTATGCACGGCGGCATGTTTTTACCAGATTCAATGTGTTATTAAGGAAGAGGAAGTTTGTCATTAATCATCACCGTCGCTACGTACTGGCTCTGGACTTATCACTCAAATAGCTGTTTTTTTGTCTATTAACACGGCGTTTATATGCAAATGGATCGTTATTAATTATTTGATACACAAAAAATGCCAAATAAGTCGTAAATACCTAGCAAAAACTCCAAGTTACCGGTCAATAACCTAGCGCTAAAAGCTGCATTATTTTTTGCTTTATATAGATAAGGCTCCGTTGAAAAGTGTGCAAAAAACGCAGAAAATATATAATGTTCGAGTAATAAAGCATGAAAATTATTATTTACGAATCATTCCCAAGCTGATGTGGGAATTCAAGAAAAACATAATTGGACGCTCGTCACTCGCGTTATTGTAAGACTTAATTGAGGGAAAAGGATATGCGCTGAGTGGCTGAGTGTGCAGCAAACAATAAATGTGCATTTATAAGGCAGCGGGCAGTTCTTGTAAATGTCTCGGAACACAACCTGTGTACCTCAGGGAGTCGTGTAAGGTTTAGTTTATCCCGGTATGGCACGGGAGCAACAACGATACTCGTTTTGGTTATGCAACAGGTGTATGCTATCGACTAGAAGCATTTCCATTTTTATCTATAAACCAATTGTTTACCAGTATTATTTAATAAAAGCACAGCATTTAAATCAAATAAATTAGTAGAATCTGTTGATATGTTATTGGTATAACTTTATACGTAGATAGTTCATACTTGGAGTAAGAAACGGTTTTATTTTCCGACAATCCAGATGTCTCTTTTAATAGGACGCAAGATTTTGTTGAATGAGCTAACGAGATACCTTGTCACATTGTTTGTCTCTTTCCGCATTACGGTATGCTATGCATATTATTTTAATGTGAAGTATATCAATTTATGTGATATTCAAACTTATTTAATATTTGTAATTTGAGCGGATTTTAAAGCTGTTGTTTCATTATTTAGATTTATAGCGGCTTGTCAGCGGTTTAGCAATTGTTTCCGCTAGTTAAGCTTGAAAAAAAGTTAATTGGCTGAAAATGTGGCATAATTATTTTACTACTCAAATTAAGATGTAATAAACTGTTGCTTTACTGAAAGTTATTTTTAAAATTTTATATTGGTGAGGTTGAAGTTTTGACACATTGATCAATTACATCGTTTGATTTATATACTTAAAAATATAATTTGATTTATTTTAAGCATGAGATCTTTAAGTATCAATTACCTGTTCTTAATTTCAGAATAATATTTGTTTTCGAAAAACCCAGCTACTTTGTTTTAAAATTGTTTCTAACAGCATACAATTTAGCAAGATAATCAAATTAACATCACAAAGGAATTGCGTTTAATTCTAAGAATTTTAAACAACAGTACACCTAAACGTTACACAAATCTGTATAATGAATCGGCATGTAAATGAAGCTATTAATAAATTACAATGCTACATTAATGTCTGAACTGTTAGACGGATCTCACACTATAGATAATAATCCCAGTTCCATTCATCAGTTACTGCAATAACCGTGCATTTAAATTTATGATAGTTATGCCCGCGACTTTGTCCGCGCGAATTTCGGTTATAGCTGCAAAAAAAATCTCCCTCTAACGCAATTTGTTAAAAAGTAGGCTATGTGTTAATTCAGGGTGTCAGTTAACTTCATGCTAAATTTTACAGTAATTAATCAAGCCGTTTAAGCGTGATAGAATAATAAACATCCATCTATACACTCATACAGTCATACTTACAAACTTTCACGTTATATTAGTACGATTTTTTAAATCTAGCACTAAAACAATTTCCTCTAGGAAATTGCGAATGGAGAGTAGAATGTGGTTTCCTTATTAGCGTACTGTTCGGAGAAAATTAAACAGATACAGTAATCAAATGATTAACTATACAGTCTGAAAGTACATCCTTTAATAAATCAATGTAAGTGTTATTTCGTGTGTTTTCGATAACAACCGTCACACTCATTAGCTTTCGCATCGTCCGGATAATTATGTATTAACATATCATTTGCTTTAATTGGATGTGACAGGGACGAGAGAATCGCATATCTTTGTCTTTTATTTTTTTAGGGTTCAGTGCAATGAGATAGCAAAGTAACTTCCAGCACCTATACGTTACAGGATTCATAAGAAATTATATGTTTTCGACAGTTTATTCGTTTATTCGCAACTCTATGATAGTACTCTACATTATCGATATTCCTACAGAAACATAAATCCATTTAACATATAACACCGGCCTGTAAATGTCCAACTGCAGGGCAAAGGCCTTTCCCATATAGGGAACGAACATTATTTATATTTAAATAGTAAGAATTTCTCTGGACTCAACGCCTCTCGAACTTGCCCGTTTTTTCCGCAATACCTTACATAGATGTCACTGCGGGCTCCGGCTGTTCAAACATCACATGGATCTAAGTTACGTAGGCACTAATTACAGTTCCCAGGCAGTAGATTACGCCATTCATTCTCCATTCTTTATACTGTCCTTTATATATCGTCAACTCGAACACGTCTCAACTTCGTTCCTTTATTTATTGTTTCATTTGACGGACATTTGCGGCTTAGTAAATGTTCGTTTGTGTTACAAATAAGCTATTAACGGTCCTCAGATACGTTGAAGATAACCAGGTTATTTTAAGTAAGGAAATATATTTCTACAATGATAGATTCGTGGCACGTATCCAGACAACAACGTCATTAACTAACCTGTTTACTGAAGATAATTATAAGAGACTTAGATAAATAATCCTGTAACATGAATAACTTAATGTAAGTACCTGTTATTATGTTAAATTTATTTGAACATAGGTAATATTCATAATTGTATATTATGAAAATAACACACGACAGCGGATAAACAACGGCTTTATGTAATAAAATACTGCAGCTATCATTATTTATAATATGATTTACATGGAGTTACAGTTTTGTTACGAGCTTATGTAATTATAATTAACTGTATCCTTCCCGACAAGTAATTGACAAGACGATTTAATGTCAATCTAGTTAGGAATGCATCTAATAAACGTAGTACTTAAATATGAATCTGCATGACGCTGATTAAAGAGATTAAGATATAAATAAAGCTAACAGTACAGTTAAATGCTAATTATTGAAATGTTTAGAACAAATGACAGAAGCAACAAAATGTAAACATTGGAGAATATTTACGTTGTACAGGAGGCAGTTCTAAGGAGCCTTGCAATAGGGAATTACGAGGCAGTCGCGTCAGTTACGCATAGTGGTGAGGCTGCGCGGCTAACGTGGCCGGGAGGTGGACGCGCACGGCCAGGCAGACGACTTCAAGGAACACGCTGAACACGCTACATGAGAATGTCTTGCGTGCTGTCTACTTACAATAGTGACCGCCGCGATTATGTGCGTGGTGCAAGGGAAAAGCTGGAGCATTACTTACCTACTCAGTACTTATTTCGTAGTTAGTCTTTTAAGACTGCGAGATATAGCTCCACACGATGTAGAGTGGTGTTTCTCTTCCACAACTCGAACTGTTGTAGTTTAAGAAGTTTTAGTAGGTTCCCTGGTCAAAAAAAGGTCGTGTCTTGAAATAGAATTTATAAGAAATAAAAAATAATGATCGAAGATGTAGGCAAACGAGTCACAAATAAGAACTGTCTTTGCAATGACTGTCATTTGTTTTGTCTTTCGAAGAGTTCATTAGGCGTTTAGTTTTTAAACAAGATTCGAAGTTGTTTAGATACAGTAAGATTAATCGAATAACATTTGCGATTTTTTTATTGTTGGCTACGTTAGTTTTCATGTTTCTAGTTTTGTACATGAAACCAGTTTTAGACGGCCTTAATCTATCTTACGTCTTCCTGCAGATATAATGATGATGATAAAGCCATTTATCCTCCTAATCTATTATTTAATTGGTAACATAGTATCGCGGCAGGTTATGACTATTAAAGGATATAATTTAAAACTGTTTTGAATTTAATTTAATAACTAGATTCTTAGTCATCGATGCCAATAAAATATTCGATAACTGTATTTTAGCTTATTGCAAATTGATACTTTGCGGTATTTGAATGTGAATATTTATTTAAATATTAAACATGACAGCCGCCCATAACTTAGGCCCTGACCTCAAAGGTCATGGGACAAAGCTCGCTTTGTGTTTAATCTAGTAAAAGAAATTACTGCCGCTTCGCTTCTAATTGATAGCACTACTGCATTATAAGCATCATCATTAAATAATGGCCTTATGAAATATTCATTTGGCTATTGTCTTTTATCCCTTAAGGCTTGCGATTTTATTTACCGTCTCAAATGACGTCTTGCAGTTGTTTAAGCATTTACTGTACAATGTTTATTAAGTCTTGATACCACAGCAATTGTTTAATATTCATCCATTATTGTTTTTATTACCGACTGTTTCTTGTTTGTAATCATAGCAATTGGTTCAGCCATATGGCATTTCAGGTGTGGTGCCTATACTGGCTATTAGTGCCTATAGCCCGACGCCTGGATCGAGGTCACCATTAACACGGCTGGCACCAAATCATCCGTTATCAATGCACCGTGCAATTAACGACACTTACGCCGAATGTTTCGTCGAACATGTATTTTAATAGTGAAAAATGATCGACCGACTTCGAGTTCTTAACGATCTCGAGATTCGTGTAATTATGAACTTTACATCGCTTGTTTATTTCGGTATGCATCATTAATGTACTAACATAGTAAATCCATGGCGATATACAAAACGGTTTTCTGGAAACCAGTTAAAACGAGTTTGTATTTAAGCGTTGTGCACCTATCGAGTTCTATGATGGGATTATAAGAAAAAAAAAAGACTGTTGAACAGGGGCAACGTGCTGACACAGCCATTAGACAAGAGGAGGCGGTGATGGCGAGAGCGTGCAATGGCCGGGGGTAGCGTGAGAAATACGCCGCGAGACGATACCAAAGCGTGCGCACCCAATTCCTTATGCAAATGTGCAGCACATCCACAGCCGCCGCCGCCGCCGGTGCCAGCAGCGCCCGCGCCTCCGCCCGCTCCCGCCGCCCGCCGCGTGCGCTACCTACTTTTATTAGCAGTCGATAATAGAGTTCAGACATAGATTGCTAGGGCTGCTCGCGAGCAAAGGTCAAAGGATCAACGATATTGTTTGCAATGAGAGCCTTTTATGATTGTTTTGTTATAATTTTGATGTCTTCATGATGATACTATTAAGTATTATTTCAGAGTGGGTACACACATGGGAAATCATTCGCTTGAGAAGGAATTAGTTTGTGTATTTAAAAGCACAAATTCAGATAGCTGGTAGTAATTTAGAATAAACTTGTGACGATTCAATTAACCGAATGCAACCAAAACTAAAATAAGTTTGGATTAAACGTAGACTAATTAAGTCAGTTTTAATAAATATTCCGTCCGAAAAAAAAATACTTGTAAAATATTATGATGTACTTAGATACTTTCTCTTTCATTACTATATTATGTTTAAGTGTTGTTTATTTTTCTGCTGAATGTACAAGAAGTTTGCCTAAAAGTGAAATACACTCGTCTCTAAGGTTCGAACATCAAAATTTAGGATACAAAAAAGAAAAAAAAAATGGTCAAATGATTTTTTTTGCGGATATTTGTGTATGAGAAAATGTTTTGAAGAGTTTAATACTCATCTTAGTTATCTGGAGATGCCTTGTTGCCAGATGAGAGGTGAGTTGTAGGTCAACATCCACACTTTGAGCGAGCATGTCAAGCAATGGGCCGCGATAAAGTAAATGGTCGCATTGTCAGGTCACTACCGCCTAGCGCTCGGAAAGCGAGTGTGACCTGTCGATAGTGACGAATGTGGGTCGCACTGTCCCTATCGTACTCACAGCCAGATGTCAGCCCTATTCTGTCGCACTCGCATCGTGCATACTCGCGTAACCATCCGAGAGAGTTACTCGGATTGCAAATGCACTTTCAGTGCTTTATTGGCAGCATTAGAAAGGGACTAGGCTGCGTTAGGCTTTATACGGCGCATCACAACAATGGGGTTTAATAACGACAACGGACCGCTCGTTACCATCCTCCGATCTCATGTCGCGAGAAATTGCCTCCCCTATTATTGTCCAGAGCGGCGAAGTGTACAATAAGAGCAAAAATTTGCGAACAGCCTCCTTTATCTGACATACGTATACTTAAAATAAGAAGAATTTCACTATAAGGAATTGAGATTGACGTGATCAGCTACGGACAGATAAAATTGTTATAAATTTTAAGCGCACTCTCGTACCTATGTAATTGACAAGCACACACTTATACGTACCAGTACCTTACTTTAGATTAGGTGGATAGGTGTCTCAATCTCGTTACGACGTATCAAAGGTATCTGCATCAAACCGACCGCTAACTCTATTAGACTAGATCAACGAGGCGTTGATATCTCGTTAATTATAACATAAATCACGTGAGTGAAATTATAAATCAAGACATTATAGCTGCAGTAGATTCGTATCTTCAGGTAGAGCAATTCGCTATTCTCTTTTATAACATGAGTCTGGACGTTTCCAGGGCACGGGGTCTTAATGTTAACTGACTTATTACATACAAGCGGTCCGTGCGCTGTTAGTTTGGTTCGCGGGGAGGATGACATGAGATGAGCGCCGCACGGCGTGTGCAGATTGAATCCGACAGTCGGGATGATATTGTTGGAATTACAAGCGTTTAATCACGGAGAATGCGCGCGCGTCGCGGAGCGCGAGCCGCCGTCGGCTCCGACAATGGCTGCACTGTCACGCCGAACGTTGAATCCCGCGCCCGATCACGACCGCGACATCGGAAATCAATAATCGGATGATTTAGCCACCGCGCCGCGTGCGAACCTGATTAGACACGATAATGCCTGCCGCGTCTCTACTGAACGCTATGAGGTTGCGGGGCGATAGGTTATCGTAGCTAAGAACATACAACTGTATTATTTCTACGGACATCGTCTAACGGAATGACATATTTTTCAACGATACACATCTAATAAAATCGCGCACGACAGTCTGATTTACAGTAACATATTCGGTATCAATGGCAATAAGTTTGTCTTATACAGCTAAGTGCTCCACGAGATATGTACTGTGTAGATAAGTTACCAATATCAATTTGCGAATGTACGTAAATTTCGTGATGATTATGGACAAAGTGTAAATCATTTTTACAGGACCACAAAATATTGTATGGAAATAAACGCTTATCAAATAAATAAATAGAAATAAACTGCGATAAAACAGAATCCAAACATCTGAGCTTACATTACCTTGTAGGTTATGTTTTAGCATGCCAATAAAAATGTAAAATGCAAAGAGCAGCAAAAGGTAAAAGAACGTTCGTTTTTACATGACTATTCGCAGCTTCCATACAAGATACCGATAAAAATATCATGTTAGAGATCTGTACGATAAAATGATTAAAAAAGTGGGATTCGCAGGTAAAATAAAACGCTAAACATGGGAAAATTTACATTACATAAATAAAGATCTTATCCAATAGTGACTTTAATTCGATTGACTTCTTTATATTTGATTATAAGTTTCCATTAAATAAGATAATACAGATATTACCTACTTCATTTAGCCCAGTTCATTTACGAATAAGGTGAAAAGTAGACGAGAACATTATGTAAAAATAAAACCTAATATTTATTGTCATACGAGCTTTTTATGTAGATACTATACTATTATAATGGGTTTTTACTAGCCACTTTTAGACTGTATTTGACAGTAATCCTCTTTGGGCATTATAATAGAAACTTAACATGAGATATCGATAACCATATCCATGACAGGTGTCAAATAAAGAGCCAACATTGTGTAGTTTGAAACATCCTGTATAACTTACATTAGAATAATACATTTGTAGTTGTGAATAACACAAATGTTTGTTCAATGCGGATATCGAAAATGTAGCACATTGCAAATTTATATAAATGAAGGAATAGAGAATCTGACATTTTTCAGTTAAACTTTTTGAATTTACACAACACAACCGAGATTTTCATGACGGAACAGAATTCATTGTACCATTTTTTTAGATGTAGAAGCCACGCGGTACTTCAAAATCCAAAAACAAGCATGTTTTGTTTGTAGATTATTATTATTTATTTATCTTTATTTCTGACAGGTAAGATATTTTAGGAACAATGTTGTTTTGTATCATTTTTAATGTAGGGCACACAACTCAATGGTATACCACCTAATGGCCCACAATAGTATGCAATTGAAAAGAAAAAGTATACCCTTGCCTCAAAACCTGTGCAGCTTCGATATCGAGGTTCTCATAAGCATTTGAGTTCCACTTATATATAGTTCACTACTCATCATTTAGTTAATGCTACAATAAAATTGCACAATGAGGGCGAATTCTCGGCCAGCACTTAGCTGGAACAAAGCCTAATTACATTTCGTGAGGTATCAATGAGCGGTGCAATTACGTCAGTGGGTTCTATATAATCGGTGCTTCGAGCGCATTTCCCGGGTGTTCCGCCGATGTATCTAGAATAATCTACCATTACCATGATTTATATCTGACCGATCATGGACTGGGTGGCTTAATGACAGGCTGGAGCCCTCCCAGCCTGGCACATATGGCTCCGGAGCACGGGTAATGAGAGCGCAGCGAGCCACCCCGCGCCACAGAGAATGGCATAGATTAGGGTGCGCCGCGACGGTCGCCGCTCGCCGCGTGCACTCACGAGCTTCACAACTGAATAATGCGTGCCGCTGACGACATCATTAAGGTGTGAACTTATTTGAATTAGATAGCTTCATTTACAATTCTAATTTAATGTGCTCGTATTCTTATAGCGGTAAACAAAATATATTGAGTGGTTAAGAAATTGAGATATAATGATTGCAATAAATTTTATTATTGGATTCCTAACAAAGTAGGATAATTATATACTGTTTTGTGAGATAAATCATAATATACGAGCAATAAACGTATTTATTTTAGAATAATAAGGATCGTATTACACTTCAGTGAATTCATTTAATATATTCGGCACTGATTTATTCTAGTTTCAAATGTGCCAACAGCTAAAAGTTAAATATCATATTTCAGGCTAATATACTGCGGTATATTTCATTGCTCAAATTTGCTATGACATGCACGTCGTGGTGGTAAAGTAAGGCTTATTCATAGCGACCCGTTTAGAATCCAATCGGTAAAGGTAGATAATTGGAATTCTATATTTATCCTCCTTTGCATTTCTATCTTTTATCTGCAATTATGAGATAAAAGGGATTGTGCAAAAAAGATCCGATGTAAGCGTAATTATTTATTTTCTATCAGGAATATAAAACTTATATCAGATAGGTAGCAGTGAATGAAATGATATCCTGTCAACACACGAACGTGGTGATTACGTTTAGTTTTCTTATTTATATGAACGACCACAAAGGATCAAGTTTAAGCGCAGGGTAAGATAATAGCAGCCTGCTACAAATAGTCCTCCCATGAAGTTTTTATTGTTTAAAAACAAAATTGAATTAGGTATGTAAATAACAATGTTGATGATTAAATCCAGTTGAAGCCAGTCATTTGGATTTCGCAACTTAATACGTACAAAGTATTAAGACCGCATTATTTAGCAGATAATTTGAGAAAAAGGTTTACAAAAAATATACACAAATTGCTCGATGTCTACAGGCAGATCATTACACTAGTTGTAATTATCTAATTCGATGGTGGTTAAATGTCTGTAATTTTCGAACAAGTTGCTCGACAGCTAGTCGTGTAATAAAGTAAAATAATAAGTGCGATTTTAGTTCAACACTTTAGTCTACAGATTGCCGTTTATGTCTTGCGTAGGCTACAATAAAAACTATTAAACGTTCGGTGAAACAAAAATACGAAGTCTCGGTTGGTGTGCAGAATGTGGAGTAACAAAAAGGCGAGTTCTGAGGGCCTACTGCCACGTCTTAGAGTGGAATATTATTGGAGTTGTGTAAGCGTGATACCGCGCTACACGGAGTAGAGCAGCGTCTCTCTTCCTCGGCTATATTATTAGGCTAGAGGTGGTGGTATGGTCCCTGGACGCATAAACGTCTGGACGTCAGCCTGTTCGGCGGGGATCAAGCCTGTCACACTCAATCACAGCGGTCGTTACACAATTAGTGGAAGTAATGTCACATCGCTGTGAAGTTATGGCCGCTCTGACGGCTCGCCAGTAAATAACTTATCGATAAATCCTGAGGAATAATAACAATATTTGAACGTGCACGCTAATTTATTTTGTTGTTGAACTTGATAATTTATATTACTGTTCATATTTTATGCGCGTCTTAAATCAAACTGTTAACACTTAAATTATTTCGGCAACCACTAAACATCAAGAAGAAATTCAACGGACAATATTATGTCCGTGTGTATGAAGCGACTGATGAGTGTGGATGAAGCTAAAATGGTATGCCAGGATCGTAGCAAATGGAAAGATGTGATCTCTGCCTACCCCCAAGGGAAAGAGGCGTGACGTTTATGTATGTATGTATTATGTGCATTTATTTCTAAAAAAATACCCAATTCCTTGACATTTCTGCAATAATATTATATGGCGTAGAAGTTTATAATTTTCGCACTTAGCTACATACCTACTATTACATGAACTAATGCGTAATACCATTACTTAAAATAAAAAAATACTCAATATGTTTTTGTTATTTTTTATACCATAAAATAGCAAGAGATTTATATTAATACCGGACTACCTCAGAAATAAATATGACGTCCTCTCACGCATACATTTTTATGCACAAATTAGTTTTTTAAATACTATTATTAATCAAATAAAGATCTTTATCTGTTAACTGTAACAAAAATAAATTCCATAAAGAGTATATTTTAGAATAGCAATAAATGGCGGATGGGCGGTTTTTATTTCATATATTAGGTGTATCATATTTGGTCACGAAACGGATTTTGTGATAAAATCTTGTTTGCTAAAATAGTCTTATTTTAATAATGGCAGAATCCTGTCATGTATCGGTAAGCTTGATTTGAAATACATACTTCACCATATAGAGTGTTGTCACCAATTTGATGAAACCGTAAAAGAACAATGCTTTACCATTAGATTTTTCATTCCTCCTATAGTATGTTTTTAATGCCCAATAGATGACAGAAGATAGATATTGTAGAACAAATCACAGTTATATTTTAGTACCAGCATTTTGGGATACGAACGTGACCAATGTATGAAAGTTTCGACGATAAAAATTATGAAAACATACTATTGAAATGATAGTTTATGACTTTGCTTATTAAAGCGTGCAGACTGGAGATGGAGATATAAATCTCTATTTATTACAGCGACAACCTAGAAAGAAGAGGCCAGCCTTGAAATGCGATTGTCTGTCTGTTTTAAGTATATTCTGCATGCACTGACATTAAGTAGGTACCTACTATAGTTTGCAAAGGATTAATAACTGTACTTAGAGCCAAGGTACCTATAAAAATACGCAAAAACTAATTTAGCTTTTCTGAGTAAACTTTTATGTCGTTTCTAGGCAACCTTGCTTTTATTTGTTCTTTATATTACGAAAGTCTGAGTAATAAACACATACGTGATGAGAAGTCGCCATGTTAATATAATACGTGTAGAAATTATTATTTGAAAGTACCGTAAGTGTATTCATGGCATACCTGTCATCCAAATTAGTTGACATATCATGGGATGTAATAATTTGGCGCTGTAGTAAATCAAGCGGCGCGGCGATGCGGCGGCGGCGCTTGCCCGTGCAGTGCAGGAGCGGGTTAAGTGGCGAGCACATCACATGCCAGCTTATGCCAGCGGAGACAAGCGGAATGGCGTTAAAACCGACCAATAGAAACGCCTCATTTATATTTCTCCCCCGTCTTGCCATACCATTGGCGAATGTTAGCGAGCCGACGAAATCCATTATTGCCTAATATTTCCCTTTTGAATTTTACGACATAAGGGGTGCATACCATTATATAGATTCATCGTAACTCACAAGGCTTTAAATAGTTATTTCTGTGTCTACAGTATTATAACGTGTTTATCGCAAACCCTCATAAACGGTAACCAAAGTACCTCATAAGTTTGTTCACGCTGTGCATTTTATGAATAAAAATACAAAATTTTCCAGGAATAATGTACTAAATTGAGCCTAACAATTTAGTTGGAATTTCGCAAAGGCTTTTTCTGTAAATCATTGTCATTTTTGTATTTTTTGTACCAATGATAATATATATCTCCTTTATATTTATCCGCCGTTTGGTAGTGCAATCGCTCCGCTCGTGACTAGCAGCTATATATCAGGGCAACACGCGCAGTAGCCTTAAATGGTTCGCATCGAGACGCGTGATCGTAAAAGGGGCTTCGGCATCGCATTAAAGAGTCTGGCAACGCATGTTGATGAGCATCCCCGGTTAACTCTACCGACAATCGGACGCGATACCTTCCACTATCGACATATATCCGCTGGCAAAACGATTGAAAACGAACCAAAGCTAGTTTTATTTCGAATTTAAATTTTATTGTATATACTCTATCTATTTTATCTATTGGAGTTTATCCAAATGAAGATATACGTACCTGAACGTGCTTAAAGAAAAGCAAATAAAAACATGATACTGGTTCCGATTAAATTCCATGTTATTGATTGACGATGGTACAAACGTTATCATATCAATGTCCTGCGTCTAGCCTGTGTAACATGAATCGATAAAAGAAAACTAAAAGGCGATGTATCGATTAGCCTAGATCACCGATTCATTATTCAGTGAGGCGCCAATAATCAGCTCTCGGGCCATGCGATCCGATGGCCGTAAATAGGTGCATTAACGAGACGCTGCCTGCTGGCTGCCCGCCAGGCTGCACTCACCAACTAACCTACAAACCCTAAGGATATCTGTTAATATTCAATTTTAATACATGCCATTTTTTCATATTTTTATCGTCTGTCTCATCATTTCATTAAAGGCACTAAAACATTAAGTGCTCTATACTAAAATTTAATAAAATGTATATGCTAATACCCACGGTATAAATAAAACAAAACCTACTACAAAATGGACTACTGCACTAATTGCCGACATTATAATAAATTAATATCATTTACTTTCACATTTATTTATGTAGACATCCACAGTTTCAACTTACAATTCAATCAATGTAGAAGCTTGTAACCTATTTATGTAAATAACTTTAAAAGTGCGAAAGACGATTTATTTTACATTTTATCATACTGGATTACTCCACATTCTTTCGCGTACAGTTTTACATGGCTTTAAAAGATAATGGTATGCTAATGTCCATGAATAGATGTTTCTCCTGCGAAGTCGTTAGTGCGAAATGAAGAAAATATTTAAAAATTGTTTATGTAGGGTAAAATGCGACACGACTATTAAAAAACGTCTCAGCATATATGGCGTTCATTAATCCGTGGCATACATCTTTAGAACCTGCTGCAATAATATACATATCGTTGTCCTTTTTACAAGAAAACGACAAACTTAGGATCTTAAATCAATATAATAAGCACCAAAGTATGTACAGGTGCGATGCTTGTTTAATTGGACGTAGAAGTACGCGTTTTGAATATCAACGACATAGTTACGTACAATTAGGGATTTTCTAACACGGTCGGTCCCCATAAGGGTCTTCCTCATTAGGCGGTTACACGGTTGCGGTCGGCGCATCCTAGCCCAGCGCCCTACACGCCTGCCCTACTAAATATTCATCAGCTAGCAAATTGTAAAGAATCGCTTTTATGCTACATTTAAATATTGAACACCGTTAAAATTTATTACATATGTCCTGTAACAATGTAGTTTAACCGATCTTGTCGGCCTTGCTCATCTAACTGTACCTACCCACAATTAAATAAAAAAACATGGTCTCCAGCACCGTTTGCAAAACGAAATGAAAATATGCATTCTAAAAAAAGATTCAGTGATTAAACTTAATACGCATAAGGCGCTTCCATTCAGTTGTAAATAAAAATGGTACGAGCATGGGTAAACTCGTCCCGTAAAACTGCGATGCGGGGCTGTCGTTGGAAGCAATTTATCACTTGGCTGCGGGCGTGGGGCGCCGAGGACGTCGTAGCGAGGAGCGAGACGGCAGATTTGTAAAGAAGTGCATTTAAAAGAGTGCAGAGAGGCGAGGGTTACGGTCGGCTTGCAAGGACGCCGCGCAAGGACGCTTAGGTGTCGTTCGCCTGCCGCGGACGCCGCACCATGTATTTTGATATCGTTTTCCGGGTTGCAGTTAATGTTTATGTTAACGAGGTAAACGAAATACTGTTGAAAGACACGCTGGCCTTTGATCTTTAAACACGCCAATAACCTGTGCTTAAACGAGGATGTAAATAACAATACTTTGCCCATTAACTTGGCCTGTTTTGAATTTCATATGATGACTTTATGATCCCTAATACTGTCTGAACGACCAGCAATTTTGTATAACTAATAATAACTATTATTTAGGTTTAATTTCGAAACATCCTAAAGACAAGAAAATAATAATAAATATGGTTGAGTAAAAAATGACGAGTTCCAATTATAATCGTGCTGTTATAGACAGGTCCGGCGATCGTACTAGGGTTTTTTGCAATCATAACGATTTAATCATATTACTAGTTTACAAATGAGCGACATGTGTAGTGTTTTACTAACACTAAGGGTCTTAACAACAATTATTCATATATTCACAGACAGAACTTAAAAACAAAACCAAAGAAATTCAAACAAAGTCTTAGTTTACCCGGTGTCTGGGGTTAATTAAACAGTCGATTGCATCGTCACGAATCTATAATAAAACCGTTTGAATAATACTAAAATAAAGACGACAAACGGCAATAATTCATTTCCATTCAGTATTTAGTCGGCAAGTAGTAAATGTGCCGTTAACAATAAAACTAAAGTCCCTTCGAGGGTGCAATGCCTGCAATCGGAGCGCGCTGGCTGTTCAGCTTAGCACTGGTGTCGGTGTCTAAATAAAGTCTGTCTCGGCCGCAACTTCCATAACTCGTGACTACTGGTGGTTCTTGGCGCCTTAAATAAATTGGTTCGATTATAAAGCGACAAGTTTACATGCCATGGTTGGTCGTTGCCGACCGACAAACCATTTCAAGGGGCCTACCGCTACGGGTTAAACTAAAGCTGTTGCAGTTGTGGGAAGGTGACAGCGAAATACACATTGTAGAGCGGTGTCTCTCTCCTACAGTTGCAATAATATTGCTTAAAGAGGTGGTGGAAGGTCCTTAGCACACTATCTAAAACTTTCCGACCATGTTTGGACTCTCGTGGACTTGTTAGCTTATCTTATCTTAAGAAATCAATACGCGGGTGCGAAATTTTCGTTGTTTCCATATTAAATATATCGGTTTAGCGTGCTGTTGTGCAGAAGGTGTTTACCTACATAGAGGGCAATTTTAATGGATTAAATTAATTAATATAATGCACAAAGAAGCGTTTAGTTATAACTGCACATTGATCTCCACATTTCTATTCTAAAAACGTACTTTGAGTGAACATCACGGGTGTAATAATAAACAGTTTCTTTTTGCTTTTTTAAACAAGAACGGCAGCCGTTTGAAACACGGACCCCAAGTTTTTACGATATATCGATGTAGTAGCATGACAGTTACTAATTGTTTTTTTTATTCGCCTTTAAGCTACAAATCAAACGTTGTGTTCAAATATTTTTTTTAACCTCACGAAAAACTAAGATACGTGACGTAATTTCAAGTTGTGTACAAATAAAAGTTAAATTTCATTTATTTTGTACGCAACAAGAAGTCGATGATTTAATGTTTTCAAGTATGTAACAACAAAATACTTTACTTAATAAAGCAATAACTTACGATACTTTGACTATTCCGAGAAATAAAAGGCAAAATTAGTAGTACTAATGGCTTAAAAGTTAAATTGCTTAGCCTAATAAAAAGGCATTTTAATGGATATTAATTATTTAAATGAAACATTTACATTTATATAACACAAAAATGTATTTTTCATAATCTTATCAAAAAAAAAATTGTGTCAAAATGCTCGTTCCCGTACTCCTTCGAAACGGCTTAATCGATTCTCTTTAAATTTTTCGAGCATATCGAGTAGGTCTGAGAATCGGGCAACATCTATTTTTGTTTTAAACTTTTGCGAGAGTATTACTAACGCGTACGAAGTCGCAGTAAACAGCTCGTATTTTATAAAAAATAGACGGAGGCTTTAAAGTAACGATGCATTCTATTTCAATAACGTAAGCATCTTAAGTGTTATCGAGTTAGCTGTCAAAGCATGATAGCTTGATGACTCGCGGCTGTCTGGGGAGACAAGTTACCATGTTTCGTCATCCATTATTTATAAATTCATGTCATTTAGTAATAAATAGTAGACCCCTGCGATGATACACATTATTGTCAACGATAAGTTATGATCGACACTTGTTTCATTACAGCGAGTTAGTAAGTGGTAAGAAACACGTGATAATTACATTCGTTCACAACATGTTATGTTTCTAAGTATTTTCTTATTCAAATATTATAATGCAAATTAGAAATTGCGCTCTATGGTGTCTCTATTAAAACCACTATAAATAGATTTTACAACTTTCGAATTCGATGTCGCCAATAATAAAAGCAGCCCTACAACCGTCTTAATTTGCAGATTAATTTAAGATATGCTAATGAAGTTACATAAAATGAAAATAGAGTGTGTTTAAAATACAACAAACTTCAGAGAAAAGTGTAATAAAAAGCAAAATTTTATAGTTAGGGTGGAGAATGAACACAATTTAATACGAAAACGAGAATTACAGCATGGACATGAAGGCGATGTTGATGTTACAATGCTACCACGAATATGCAGTCAACTATACATATGGAACCAGTTTGAACAAAAATCAATCTGTACATACATTTGTAATCAAGTTTACGAAAGATATTGACCTTAGTTGGAGGTGGATGACAGATGATCGATGATAGAATTAAAGCCTAACATAATTGATATGTATTATGGCGCTTAGTCAAAACTTCTTGAGTAGAAACGGAGATTACAATCTAGACTGCTAGTGAAACGGCATTAGTTAATTATAACTGATTTATTAGCTAATTTACTGTAGTGATTGATCACAGTTTTATGCACAGTCCCAAAAGCTGAATAAAATGGACTTACTTAAATGCTTTGGGCGAATATCTATTAATTTTCATATTTATTACAATGACTTTAATAAAATTCAAAGGCACAAATTCACTAACGACAAAATGAGAGAGCAGTAATTACATGAATAAGTACTAGCAGAATAAGTGTGTGAATATAACAGGGTTAAGTGTGCGCGATATAAATCAGAATGAAGACAAGGCTTCGCCATCAATGTAAGTAAAAGTGTGGCGCCCGATCGACAGCACCTAATATTTTTATTTATAAGATGAGTGCTGACTAAGAGAAAAATTAAATGTTTTGCGCTTTTTGCGGCCCATCGAGGCATGCAAATGGTATTTAACGCTTACCAGCATGAGGTCTCAGACAAGTCAGTAGATTAACGAGCATCCACCGATAAAAATTCACGAGACGTATATTATTGAAATGTAGAGCGTTCTCATTATCGACAGCTTTCGGCTCCAGTCCGTAACATCAAAGTTATGTACAACACCTCAGTATTAATACTAGGCGCTCGGCTTTGTTTGCGTGGTTTGGTGTCTTTGACCGTGATGATCTCTACAGTTAGACAATGAGAATAATAACAATTTTTTGTTGAATGAATAATGACAGGCTTATTTGAGTCGAATGTTATGATAGTAGATAGTGCTGTACATACGGGAATTGGGGATAAGAAGTGCGATAACGGAGTCAGGCGCTACATTAACAAGTTACTCATTAAGATATTGTATGTAGGAATGAAATATTGGAAGGATTTCCATCGGCGAATTAATTCGGCGGGCGCGAGATCGAGTAACGGTGCTGGCGTGCCATTGACATTCGTCAGCGGTGGACGTAGTGGTCGTCGCACTTGGTTGTCCGATGTGCGCCGTCGAGACGTGCGACGCGGCGACTCGGTGACGCCGCGAGCCTTGCGCCGGCACTCCTCACCTTGACCATCGCGGCTCATGCTTACGTCAAGATATATTTGTTTTAGCAAGCGCTGCCTCAAGAATAAATTATATTCGTACATCGATGGCTTTTTTTACTTTTCATACTTTGTTATTAATGCCTGGTAATCAGTTATATTGTAATGTATGAAAATTTTAACATTGCCTAAGTTTTTTTAGAATATGGCGCCATGATTTTTTTAATGCAATTGAAACTGCCAAAACACGACGTGGATGATGAATACCATTCCTGATGTAGTCCGTCGGTGTCGAGGTAACGTTTCATTAAATAACTAAACCGCACGGCTTCCCAGTAATGAATGAGTCGACGTTCTACCACTAAGTTCGGTTAGCGGTTTTTTTGCCCACTGCTCTCCTTAGACTAGATTGATTTCTATTATTATACAGCTATCGAATTGTGGACACCATCGAAATAAAGTAATTGAGAGCTGCAGCAAATGTGAGAAATATGCACCGCCTTCTTTACAAAAAGTGGTAATGGAACGATTTCAAAAAAGTTATTTGCGTGGACTTAATGATCATACATATGCAAATTACCCGAAATTTTCAATAATGATACACATAATTTATACCTCATACGTGTTCCGTTTTCTGATATGCGATGCATAATAATTTGACACTCCTTTGTAGCCTAGTATTTATATTTAATCATATAATCTTATAGATATCATAAAATTTGTATTATTTAACGGTCAGAAAAACGGTACGCGACTAAGTTATGATGTAGGTAGGTACCGTAGTTAAGTCGCGGAGTTTCAAGTCAGAAACTTGGACCGAATGACTAAATTGCATTTTCATAACGTTTTATAACAGTAGACCAGTCCATTGAAAGAAACATAAGACAGCATAAATACATAACATGATTGCGAGTTTATAGGTATTTTATATGACGACATTAGCAAAGCTGTACTCTTTAAAAATGTACTTAATGTCAATCCCTCAGTGATGTCCACTTAACGCACGTGTAATTTGCTTTTATTACACTTTTGGTGGACCATCATTATGTACTCATGTATGCTTCCAAGAACGGGATACCGTTTTAAATTTATGCTGCTTTACTTGGTAAATTATATTAATAACGGTGATTGATGGCAAATCTAATTGAATAATAAATTACCTGTGAACAATCTTGAGCTAGTAAGTCTTAGACAAAGTCATAAATACTTATTGAGATATGCTTGGATCATAAAAAGATTAAAATAATTAGCAATACGACAGCTCAATTCATTTATAGGATTTTATACATGGTTGGAAACTGCTTGTGCCGGTGGTCGAAACACTTAAAACTGGAAAATGGGAAATTTACTAAAAACACCGGTAGAGTCGACTAAATAAAGACTACAATTGTGTGCAAACGGCGCCAGGATGCTAGACTAGTTTACAAGCACTACAACAACTCACTTCCTTAATTGAGCATCTTAACTCAGGTCAGACGATAAGCAAGAGATACAGTCACACGTTTTATTTAATTTTTAGATTTGCAAAACACATAAAAATAGAGAGTTGAGGGAAATTCGCATACTATTAATGGAACCATTATCGGTTCTTAAATAGCCAATTTTATTGGCTGTTTTAACAAATAACAGTAAATAGATATTTAAGTGTATTATACTGGTTCAAATGATGAAACGAATATGGCTAGTTTTAGTATTATTGCTACGGTATATGAATATTAATTTTATTATGTTCGATTAGCTCCTCTATATTTTAGATCAAGCCTTAATTGACGAGATACTTAAAGCGGCTCGTTAAGCTGAAGGAAACAAAGTAACCTGAATTAAGTTGTAAACGTCCCTTGATTATAACGTACATATTTAAATAAAAGATAATGGCGGGATCATAAATTTTATATGACCGGCCTATATTAATGCAAAACAATAAACCTCGCATGAATAAAAAAACAGTAAATACCGGCTCTTCCCATTTGAAATTAAAAATAATAACAGTCCAAGATCAAAAAAGAAGAATTGGCATAACGGAGGACAGCATCTTATCCACTCTGTATCAAATTGGATGTAAGTACTGAGAGACAATCTACATAATTTATTGACGAGTGATCGTTTGTTCTGTAAAGCGTGTTAATAACACCTTAATGGAAGATAACGTGTAGAGTAAACGTTCGAAAGATATTAACACCATTATCAAAGTTTATTCGAGGTGTCGATTTCTTTTGAATCTTGCCTTGTTCATTTTGTACATTCCGTACAGGACTAAGTACAAGCACGCAAGAATTTTCTGAAAGTCTATATAGAACCATTTAGTCAGCCAAATAAGTTTGACTGCATCATTTACGCCATATTGCCTCGAGTTTCACTTCACTAACTAAATACACGGAAACTGTATTTATTTACTTAAAAAATAAACCATGCACAAAGTTAATAATTTTGCATTTTTAAATATTGAAAGTTTTAAATTCATTATTTCCGCCTCTCCATATCAATTGCATTTACAAATTGAGAACACACGGAGTCGTTTTGGAATCAGAAAATGCCTGAATACCATTTAACATTCGATGGATTTCATGAATGACTCATAAACTTGTTTGTAAACGTAAAGTGCGGCGGTCGGGCGACATCTCGAGCTTTCTTTTATTTCGGTGCCACGTCGAGGAGAGCTCGGATTAGTGTCGGCACTCGGACGCTGGCACCATTATCACACAAGCGACGTCCCTGCGATTCAACCCCAAGTATGGCAAAAGAAGCAGGATGTGCGATTTGAAGTAGCTTGTAAAGAGATAAAAAACACATACATACGGATCCGTTAAAGTGACTGACATCGATATCTAAAATAAACATCCCTTGACTAACGTTCGGTTTATGAAGCTATGTTTTGCATTCGTATAAACTTATTCAGTAAATGTTACAATAATTCACGGTCCAAATTGTTTCAGTTTTCAAATGGCAATTTCCGTAAGTAGGCAAGTGTATATCGAGTGTTTTGTAGAATGTTATTTTACACGTGGTGAGAAGGTTTATTTTATATCAACAAGATTTATAACGAGTAAAAAGTAGGTGATGTTGAAGGTAGCCTTGGCGCTCTACATCTTGTTCCGCGAACCACCTGCACTCGCATCGTCTGCGTGTACATACAAGAAAATGACCTGTGAAAAATGGAAAGTGGAGTGAATTTGTCTAGCTCAGTGTGTTAGTGTCCGAAGTATAACGGTGCGCGTTACTCAGATAAAGGCCTGTGTACACCCGAGGCCCGCGTACAAGCGATACACTCGAATATGATACAGATAGCGTGAGAGTCGCGACTACTCGTTAATATCGCACCGCGGATTATATCTGTCTTGTTGTAATCGTGACAAACTATTTAACGCGCAGTTGGCTGCCAACGTTGATAATATACCGACTAAATGGCGTAATTAATTTGTACATGTGATGTCACGCACGCTGTAGCTTAGTGTAAGAAGTAGCTGCTTATTTCTTAATAGTTTATGTAACTAACAACATCAGTTAGTTACGTAGTTTAAGAACCGTTACTATCATAGTATTTTAGAAATGTTTATGTAAAATGTTAAGCCTTTAAGCCTTGATAACTCAGTTTTATGAAGAGCAGGTGAAACTTTAAAAGTCGTCAAATCCAATACCAAACGATAATCGAATTTATAAAAAGTAAAAAAAGTTTTGGAGACTTACAAAAAGCAATGCGGCGTAACATTGTATAAGTCGAGACTTTAAAACTGCCGTTGCCTTGAACTTACCTGAAAAAAGAAAAATAAATTTAAGACTTACTAATGAGTATGATACCGTATATGAAGAGCATTATTAGCTATAAAATGGTGAGTTTATGAATGCCGATAGAGGATTAACTTAAAATGTATGGAGCGGAAGTCTACGTGAAAATATTACCATGAAACTAACTTATAAAATACGCCTATCGTGCTAGCTACTGGCTGTAGTCGAGAAGATATTTTTATATTCAATTTGTTAGTCTGTGCAGTAGGTAGGATTTGAATAATAATAGTCAAAGTATCAACATTTGTAAAATATGTTAGTGCTTAGGTTGATACATAACAACCACAAGAATAGGTTTAGACTGGGTTGTAGATTATGTGATATTTATGATGGCATTTGGCCCTAAGATTTGAAAGAAATTCTTGGAAAGAAGACGGCTTTAATAAAAATAGAATATGACTCTGTATTGTAACGAAGCAGACGCAGGCGCGAACATTAAACGCAGCATACAGTGGCAGTGTGATGTATGGTTTGCATATGGTAATGTCCGCCTCATGCCTCTACTTACAAAGCATGGAAATGCCGCGCAGGGTTTCTATTCGCCCGTGTTGAAATTAATGAGAAATTATTCTGCAGCGCTACTAATTAATTCCTATACTTAAACAGGCACGACTAATATCCGCCGCTTTAATTTCAACTCTGAAGCAATATGCCGTTAAAATGCTTTAACTGCGAATTGGACATACATCTTGGATCGTAAAGCGTAGTCCCCTTTCCTGTCGTTTATTGCACATTCAGTTCCTACTGTTTGAATAACAACCATAGAAATAGTGCAAACAACAACTAGAGCGATAGCATTAATTATCGTACAGCGACTTATATCTCTGAAGCTTTACAGCTTCACAATAATACTTTCAAGAACTAGAAGTGGCGATGAAATGTGTTGTTGCGCTAGCTCGCGTTTCACATTTGCCCGCGTTCAACTCATGTAGGTAAGAGTCGTGTATAGATGTTAGACAAATATTTTTATAAGATAATCTACCAAAAGACAGTATTGTTTTTCAGTAGCTGGCGGGGAAAATCACTTTAGCACACATGTCGAGACAGTTAGCACGCGCGACCCCAATCGTGATACGAATATCACCATTTATAGATGAGGGAAAAGTGAAACTGATCTGTATTTCCACAGTCGTATCAAGTAAGAAGACTTTCAACAGGATTCTCTGAGTCAGCCTAAACAACATAAATATTGATGTCACGTAGAGTTATAAAATTACCAAAAACACGAAAATTTTACGGTAATAACTTCCTACGAGTGTCGAGACGTAGACGAAGCGAATATAACGGTTAATTATTTTAAAATAAACTAAAACTTTTTAGATTAAGGAGTGATGAATGACGATACACGACCAACGCAGGTGTACGGGTATTCCACGAAGCTAATGATACACCTTGAATTATGTTCATTCAACTGTCTCCTTGCAATGTGGGTGACATAGACACCGTAAAAATTGACTTTAAAACGTGTATTGTATGAACAAAAATACATTTACATACACACATATTATCTAGTGTATAGATATTTACTGTCAAATATGTTATATTTCACACGTAGAGTAAGACGCTAATTGTCGCCAATTTGACAAGAGTAGTAATATAAGAATGAGTACAATACTAGTAATGATATGTGCATCAAAACCGAAGTCCTGCTATTCGACGTAAACATTGAAATAAATATTTGTGTTATGCCAATTGACTGCGGTTTACGATATGGCAGAAATGCCAAAGACTTTATGACATGAAACTATTGCTTTCCCCAATAACTTAGGCATATTGACGGAAAATAAGGCCCTGCACTAACAAGAAAACTGGATTCGTATCTGTAAACAGCCGGCATAAGTAATACACGTTATGCCAGAAATTCAGTACAATCATATTGCCCGATTCAGATACATTTGCGGCTCAGTTCAAACGACCGTTTAGTAATAAATTATTCTATGATTCCGTCTCTAACGATGTTTGTAAATTGATATAAAATATTGGTGACATGTTGTTTATACGAGTAATATAATTAATACATCTAGCACTGTTAAATGGGTGTCCTTTAAAAAATTTTCTTGTCATATATTCACCGCAGTTAAAAGGCCAACGTTTCCTTGCTAATGATTAGAGCTTGACTTCTGACTCGAGAAATTTATAGCGCCGCTAACATGCGACGGAGGCACATCATGTCTTTATAGTTTTCTCGTGTTAATAAATACATAAGGAAGTTACTGTACTGTACTTAAATCCATCATTTTATTCCGGATTCTTGAAGAAACGATAAAAAGAAAGAAAGATGTAGATAATAAGTTTACATATAATTTAGATTATGTAAAAAGCAATCAAATTAAAAATATAATTATGTATTAGTCAACTTCATGACAGTCTTACGTGAAAAAGCAAAAGTATCGAATAAAAACATCGTGTGGTTATTTCAACAGGTGAAAGAAAAATAATAGTCTCACTTGTTTGCGGGATACTGATTGATGTCGCGCTAGACGGCAATAAACCGTTCTGACATTTAACAAATGTAAGAATGTAGTTAGTATGTTTGATGCGTATGCCTCGCTTTTACCGTTATTTTAATCTTCGTCAAAAATATTAATAAAGTCTTCGGATAAACCGAAAACAGGATACCAAAACCGTGTTTGTAGCAAAAATGGCTAAGAATGAAAATAAATCTCTACTCTTGACTATTAGTATAAATCTTGGTGCCCGTATCACGATGGTTCTTTATTTCTCTTAAGCTCGGAAAAACGTTTGTTTACCGAAACTATTTCAGTCGGAATTTCTTAGCAAACTAAAAGCTTGCTTGAAAAAATCTGGATAATGAAGCAGGTACCTGACCTAGTTAAAATTTATGTCTATTATATTATTTTAAACGATCCTTTATACGGAGAAGCTGTTCCCATCAATTCATTAAAAAATACCATTTTGTTGACTATTTCACTTACGAAGTTTAACCAGCTTTTAAAGCTTAATGAGGTTACAGTAATTAATGAAATTTGTTATTGTGCAAGTGATTGATATCACTAGCGAAATTCTACGCACATTTTTTGTCATTGCGCATTATCGTAAGGAATTTCTCAGTAGCAAGCAAGGTTTGCAATTGCGCGCAGTAAATGACTTGCAATCGGCGAAATGTGGGTGTTCTACAACACATCTCGATTTACCTCTCCGGGTTATAAGGCGTGACGGACTTTTTCCACTACCAACCTATATTTGAAGGAGTGCTTATTATGTCAATCGAAAGTACCTAGATAAGCGTAAGTATAAGGTACGAGCGCAACACCACGTACTTAGATCGCAATCAAAATCAGAGGATGACTACGCTTTCGTTCACTCTCAAAATATACCTACAGATTTTATTCATTTCACCGAAGTGATGGTAGGAGTATCACACAAAAGACCTGTGAGTGAAAAACTAGATAATCACTCATAAATCACTGGTATGGTAACAATAAACGAGCGGTCGTTAAATCGAGATGTCAACTAGAACGTTCATTTGCATTAGTTATTACAAGTACGAGAGAGGTCCTGCTAAGTGGTCAGGCCGAAGCCTCACCTGTTCATTGGAAGCAATTTACTGCGTCTGTCACCCCTCCGTCTGTCAAGTGGGATTATTATAGTGCGCACTCCTTCCAAGAATTCATTGTACCTGTCGGTGTTTGATGCTTATGTTCAGCGGTGGATGTTTCACGTAAGTAAACTTACGAGAAAACCGAACCAAACAATAATAATTATAATTGAAGGGAACATGACACCACTTTTTGCTGCCGGTATATTCCCATGTGGACGGCCGCGGGCAAAAGCTATTATGAAAGACAACTGAAGTAATTATGTAAGATATTAAATGTAATGCGAGTGTTTCAAAGCTTTTGTGTCGGTAATTTCTATAATCTGCAGGACGTTCGAACAATTTACTTTGATGAGTTTTGTTGAAGATAGGAGTAATTCATTATGTTATAAAAAACATGAATGAGACAACTGTATGTATGTAAATTAAGTGGGATATTTGCTACTCTCATGTTAATGCACCGTATGGCTGGTGCAAAATAGAGCTATCGAGGAAAAGATCTTCGTACACATAAAAGTTAACATTTACGATAAAATATTTTTATTTTCGCATTAACCTTTAACTAAGGGTTTTGCATTTTTCTAATCGATAAATCTTTAATTCGATTATCTGCACCTACGTAATGGTACAGTACATCAATACATATAAATTCATTTACAGCTACATAACTGTTGTAAAATTTATAAGATGGAAGAAAAACACGCGGTTTACAATAAAGTTTTAGTACCAACTGGTAACATATCCCAAGGTAATTTTAACAGTGCGTTATACGATTGCTATTAGGTGCGATAAATGCGGCTACTCTTTGCGTATCATACACACATCTACACAAATACTGCTTCCAACGTTTATTCTCACTAACCACAAGTTTATATCGAGACGTTTATTTTGTGTGTTCGCATAGAGTAATAATGGATAGTGTAAAGGTGAAGCGCTCTAAGCTTATTATATACAATTTATTTCTTAATAATGTGTACTACGAGTACAGTCGGCAAAAGTGATATTGCTAATTCATTATCAAATATCCACTCATCTTGAATAAACAAGTAATTACGTGCGGCACGGACAGTCCATGATTGATGTAGTCATGAATTAATACGGTGTGTTGGTATTCGAATACCTTTTGATCTAATGTGGGCCGCTAAAACCACTCGTATTTTAAAGGTATATATTTATTATTAATTAGCTTTCAAAGAAATGTATTCAACAGGCGTATATGATTACTATGGTGATAAAAAGTGCGTTCCACATCTTATATCGTATGCTTTAGAGCCTAGAACATTTCCTGGTTCATGAAGCGGTCATAAAAAATCCGCGTCAGTTGATTAAGATCGGACTCGGTGTAATCTCGGAACGTGTGAAAAGAGACGCCATCAAGGGAAATGTATTTACATAAATTAAAAAGAAAATGAGACGGAGAAAAAGTTGAGAGGGACACGAGACTCTCGCGGTGACTTTTATAAATAATACGAGTTTCTGGGTAAAGATTTCTAACTGCCGCGTGAAATGGTTGCGAATTGTGAATGTTTTAAACAAACACGAAATGTAAGGCACGCCTGTACGCTTGATGAACCAGTAAGATTATAGTGGAGTTATGGGTAGGTGTGAGTGGTCAAAAACATAACGATGCGAAATAAAATATGTATGCCTAACTACATATATTAAATAAGTGTTCACGTATTTGATCAAAATAGAACCACTTGCGTGCGGCCACCACAGGTGACATAAAAGGCAGGTGCTAGATATTTTTACCCGCTGGTTATTAGAATTAGCTTTCCCATTTTATTACATTATAAATGAACAAGCTTAAAAGTAAAGTTAATAATGATTAGCAATTTAAGATTAATTAGGCACTAATAAAAACAAGTTTAACATGTCAGGCTAATTCTTGAACATTTATTACGGTATTTAAAAACACATTCCTTGTATATTATTTTGGATAAAAATAACATGTTTTCTTTAATTAACCTAAAAGCATTGACTTAATTTCGGAAGAAATTTTAGCATTATCTGTATTCTCAGAGGCTTGTTATGCTAAAAGGCCGTTTAGTAGGAATTTGCTACATTGTGGAGGTTTATAATGACGCTAAGATTCTGCAAGAAGGATGTAACAATTCGCGCTTTTCAGGCGCGCTCTACCCAATAGCGACACTTAATATTACTTCACAGAAATGCTAGATTGTTAGACATGATTATAAAGCCTCAACGTTTACATTGTAAACAGTAAACTTGATCCAGGTGGTTCGTGTGAAGCACGGCGCATGTGGGTACTATAAATAAAAATATATATTCTCTGAGATAAAATATGAAACATTTTGAATAAATTACATAGATTGATGGCCAACTACTGGAAATAAAATTTAAATTTGCAGGTATTTAGTAGGTTGACATCTTTCCACTATGTAGTTTACAATACATTAAACAAATATGATTATTGCTTTTTCTTTCTTTTCTAACGGACATTATCATATTTATGATATTAATTTATTTTTTATAATTAAAGTCTATAATTTAAAATTTATGATATTGTAAATGTTCAAAATATTTATATGGCATTATCAATACAGAATATATTGCACCTGTAACCTGTATTATATTTTTGTCAGAACGTCGAAATTAGCTTTTTGAAAAATCGGAGGCATTTAGAAACGCAACTTAATTTGTATATCAAGTAGTAGATTAATGTTAGTCGTAAATAAGGATCAGGATAACGGTACAATATTCCGTTTCCTTATTTTCGAAGACTTTTAAACACTTTCAATTTATTATAATAAGTTGCAGATGAGCTTTATTTCGATGAAATATTTTAATGCAAATAAAACAATAAATTAAAATTGGCAATTTAGAGAATGAAGTAGTCGTGTTACGATTCTATAGAAACGAATTTATAGCAAGTTGAAAAGACTTAATTAACACTTCTATGTTCATTAGTTGATCGTAAATATCTATCAAATCCTTTTCCAATCAAAAATGTTAATAAAGTACATCGCGTGAAATCGATGTCCTCTACAATAAAATTGAAATCCACATAAATTTTACTGCTAACTTAATCATTTCTGACCGGGAGACATGCTGTACTTTATTAAAGTCGAGGGTTTAAAAGCTTTCAACGCAACTCGGAGAAATATTATGGGAATAAAAGCGGAGAGTAAAACATTAGCGCAGCATCAGTGGTACAGGCGTGTCCAACGTGAAATAGTGAACTCGGTTCAGCATGCGCAGGCGCCGCGAGCCCCCTGGACGCGGCAACGAGGATACGCTTTGAAATGAATGCTCCGCTAATAACTTTCATATAACTCACGTTCAAAGATAATAAAATTTTTGATTATATATGACAATACAAAGATTTTAATATGTTCGTTTCTACTTAACTTAAATTGATTTCATGTTTTTAGTAAGAACCTCATATACTATAATTATTGTTAATTTTAAAATAAAGCAATTTAATTAAGGCCTGTCCGCAATTACTTGTTTAATCACATTAGGATATAAAATGCGGGTGGTTGCGGTACCCGTAACAAATTTTCTCATTGCTTCAGGTGTTGATAGTACCTGTCTGCTAGTTATAAAAAGTTCAACTTCATAAAGTGCAAATACTTTTGTTAAATCTATAAAACCTTTGATTGGAAAGAAGGACTTGCATTTTAATTTTACTAATGTTAACTAGAGATAATTCATGGTGTCCAGAACTTCCGTTATCATTAGAACCGAGATTTATGACCCAACTGCAAGTACGCATACCTATAGCTGTTGTTAATTTCGAGTTATCTTATCTAACATGTAAAATTGCATATCGTAATAAACAATAAGATATGTATCATCAACCAATAAATGAATGAGTAGCATCATATCCCGGAGCGTAATAGGCACTCAGACGGGAAATATGATGTGAAGCATAACCAACTACAGGTCTTGGGAACATTCTTTTATGATGTAATAATTGACAAAGAGGGAGCTTGATGAATTGATGTGAAACCAAGATGAATCGAGCTCGCTAATGAAGATTATGAGCTCACGATTACAGTGCAGTGGAAAGAATGATCGTGTGCATACACATTGATACGTCGCAATGACCTCACGCGGCGAGTGCAGATGTCGCGCCGGCGTGACGTCGACTGATGGACGACATAACATGATCATAACGTTATCGTAATATAATACTCTCGATTACAAGCAGATCTAAATCTAAATTACTACTGTATGTCCTCATTGAGTTATCCACGAATACATATTAATAATAATGTGCTCAACAAACCTGATTTGGGTAAAAGTAGGCTTACACTGATTTATTGCCGTCGTTATGTGGGTGTGAAATCGAACTAACGTACCAAAATATTTTGGTAGGCTTAACGCATTTGGGAAATGTTTTGAACATGTTGTTTTTCAATGTCGTGGCAAATTAATGAACTAATAAATGAACGTAATGTAAATTCCAAGGTTGTGGGCGAATAATAAGTCAATGTACTTTAATAGTTTGTTGGATGTACGCTAGCTAGTTTTTTTGCATATTACATAACTTTATGGTCTCTGTACGCCTTGGATGAGTTTCAACTAGTGTAAATCCTCCAATTGACCTGACCAGCTAAAATTATCCCTTGTGCTGCCAGTGCACTTATTTTTTCAACCATACAAACATATTTCTATTATCTTTAGCTGATTATAGAGACAAACTTTTATTTTATGTTTTAAAAAATAGTTAACAATACATTCACCAGTGTAGAAATTTGTTTAAGCAACACACACTTAAACTTATTTTTAAAATTTAATGGGACCAATTTCAATAGAGCAAACAAACATGTGAAAGTATTAATTTTTAAAAGAAATCAATAGAACTGAAAAGTCAAGTGAAAAGTAAATAAAAAAATGTTAAATAAACAGTTTTCAAGTTCAGACGTCTTAGAAAGTGGAGGTCATCGACATAGTCTTTTCTTTGGTACATGTCATTAGGCAAAACGTCGCAATTGTTCCATTTGAAAGCGAAATGCTTTTACATTTTCATTCACGAATGTGAAGATGAGAGTAAAAGATTGAGCAATTTGAGTAACAATTGAACGCTTTATAATACTTATTCAACTTGCTTTGTAGGTATTGGGAATAAAGTCATAGAGTCAAGTACTGTGAATTATGACGATATCACTTGGTTTATTCACCTGTCGCTATTGTTGAGCGCTCCGCAATAAACTTCAAGCATTTGTAAATTTATGAATTCATGACTACATGTATTATGCAACATACTCATATTAAATCCGTCGGATTACGATTATACTAAGAATTAAATCGAGATTGTAAATGAAAAAAACTGTAAACCATTTAAATAAATGTATGCAAAAATTTATGATCCTTGTAAAAATTAAAGAGTTTGTCAAAAAAACGAAGTAGCCGCATTTATCAAAAGTTTTATAGTATTAAGTTTTATAGGTGTTTGTCACTTTTTTTGTAAAATATCTCTTTTTAACCCAACGATAATATTAACATGGTTTTATAACTCATAAAAGAAGCTTCATTATATACTGTAACAGGACTACATTGAGCGCTGTGACGTGTTTATCGTCAATATTTTGCAAGGACATGTACTCGCAAAGGCGTTTAACATACACCTTCCTTAAGAGGGCGTATAACGTGAGCTAATTCGCACGTCCCTTATAATCAAGCACGCAGTGTTTTGTTTTTTAAATTTCTCCGCGTGACTCATTAGAAGAAATGCAAAATAGTTGTTCTACCTCAAGCGGTTCCCATAACTATTAATAAGTAGCGCAATAATTCCGCACTTCGCTGTGAACTTCAAAGACATAAAGTGGCATATAAATAAGGTTTGTACTTGACTAAGTATTGCAATGCTATTCAGATTAACCGTTACATTTCGGGGACCTTTCCTTTAGATAAATGTGACCGAGTGATCCTTGAGCTATTGACAACTATGAATAATAGATTCGTGTTGTACCGTACTGGTAGCATATTCAAGTACAATTTTTTTTAACTTTTCTTATTCCCAAGTTATAGTAAGGTTCTAAAAGTTAAGCGTGAGGTAATTTTCACGATTCCTAGGAGTAGTAAAACGTTTTATTATATGTATATATTCTGTCAAAATATAGCACTGTGTGAACTTGAGTTGCGGTTGCTTACCGTAAACGCAAATGCCCAGAAACTTGTAATGGATGAAGCAACAGACCGTGCTTTTGCTAATGGACGCGTGACTGGTTCCCTCATACAAAGCATACCTATAAATGTGTCGCTTGTGTTAGCAGCAATGTATTTATCCTAGATTTTACTTAAACATAGCAATGTATACTTTCAAATATTGTCTTACAGTTTTATTTATATTGGATGCATTTTCTCACCTCTTGCCTCATCGAAGCTTTCCACATATCAAATAAAACCCTTTTAAGATAATTAGGTGGTGTCATTATATTTCTTAATTTGTTTAAATGCATGCAATCAAACAGTAGTGTGAAAGATAAACATTATCAGTGATACGTATGGGAAGTAGGATGCGGTCGGCGGGCGGACCGCGACGTCCGCGCGTCCGGCGACCGCCATCTCTCCCTTTCTCTCGAAACTATCGCTCTCTCTCTCCGTCCTTCGGCGGCTCGTTCCTCTTCTTCTTGCAAGGTTAAGGTTACGTCAGACGTGTTATGTTATAACCGTTGGGGCGCACCCCGGCAAGTTCAGTGTCTCGTCGAGAGTGGCCGCGACACTACTCGCGACCAACGTGCGCGCTCACCCCGAGGACTGTGCGACCGCCTGTGATATACGAACAGTGAAAAGTTCATGAACTGCGTGTTGAAATTTGTTTGAACTATAATATCACGTGACGCAAAATACTCCGATATCCTTGCTGTAGCCCTTATAAGGTACGTCTCTAATTGTATTAATATTTTATTCTCAATCCTAGTATTTATATAAAATATTTAAAAAATCCAGTTAAAAGTATTTTTCTGAGATCGCAGTCCTGGACAACCTGTGAGCAGCCAGGTGATCTTGTTCAATAAACAGGTTTATTTAATATTTTATGGTGGTTGTCCGCTGGAGCCACCGGTGCAATTGCACCAACTTTATGTTATAATTAAAATATTTCAGAATTACAAGTTTGAAGTAATAATAATCATCATTAAAAATAATAATAAAAATACAAGGTTAATTTTAGAATACTTACGTACTATAAGACTTTATTAAATGGAAGAGCTTAACTCTGTTTACTATATCAATTATTTTAATACTTAGTTATAAAACGATTCCAGTGATGATAAAAATCGATCAATCAAAGCTGTAGGAAATATACCGAGTGGAAAAATAAATTGATGATAAGTTAGAAAAATGGATAGAGTGTATAGCGTACCGTTAGGGTATGTATAGACGAAGGTTTTTGCGTTCATGCGCGCGAGCTTGTCTTCAATCGTGTATAGAGCGATAAGCTCCGATGCGCATATAGCAATAATGGCACTGCGCTATATTTAGAGTCGCTGCGTTTGGCTCCTTTTGCAAGAAGAAATAATATTTATTACTGCGTTTTTAAGTGACCACAAATTACTTTTAATTGATAAACAAATAAAGAATTTTTACTTATTTATTCATGTAAAGAAATCTTTATTATTATTTTCTTTAGCAATAACTAGTTGAGTTTACGCTGTTTTTTAATGCTATATTGTGGAAATAGTCCTTCCAAAAAATACGTACTAACAACGATATAAGCAAATTCTACTAGTAAAAAATATATTCGGAAAATGTTTAAAGTGCGGTGTAAACGCAAAGAAAAGATATCAACGCGCGAGACTGATAAGGTGCACCAACGCAATATAAAACATGTCGACTAATTTTGAGCAATAATATTAAATTTGAGGCAAGTTTAACTATTAGAAAAAATACATTAAATTAAATAACAGTAATTTTTCTCATCACATACAATGGCGATTGGTACTTAAATAAGCAAAGAGTTAGTAGTAGAATAGGATATTTGAGTTAATTTTGCGATCAAAGGACGTATACATTTATTGTATTATGAGAAAATATATTTTTACAGCGACAAGATATAATTGCAAAAACTAAAAGCAAGCTATAAAATTATTTCTCAGACACAAATAGTTGAACATGAATAGCGATGACACTGAAGGGAAATAAGTTATTGAATTTATTATCTACATCTTTGCCAGTGCATACATACATTAGATATTATACATGCTGTGTTATGAGTCATTGTCACGGAAATTGTCTAGCGACTAAATTAGCACCAAACCATTTTGGAAGTAATAAAAAACCGGGCCATCGTCTATTAAGAACTAAGAAAAAATAGTTTCGAGATTTTTCCCACGAACTGGGATTATTTAGGTCCTTACTGAGGTATCTAGGTCCGCAATTGTACACGGAACAACTGGTAGCGTTGGCGAACCGCAAAAGTATAACAAACGATCCGGAGAGCACGACCGGGGTTCGGGTCATGTTGGTACCAGAGCACCAACTGTGTGGAATTGGATCACGAACTTACAACTTACGACCTAACGTACAGCCGATACATTACTTTGGAGAATTTCTTTGATACTTACGAGCTCCAATTTGTACGTAAACTGTGGTAGCCTAATAAAAAAAAAAAACGTTTGTCACGTTTATGCTCTGGTACGCTCGCAAAGAAATATATGAGTGCGGGCATAAGTTACGAGTATCCGAACACTTCCTGGACCATGCCATGAATCTCTATGGAATTATAAATTTTCCATGAGTTTATGTTGCAAGAATAATTGTGTTTTATTGCATGCTGAAAGTACGCTAGATAGATACTTTAACAAAAATAATTTTAAATACTTTTCAGGCCCCCCTAATTCGGATTGGATATCAAATGTACAAATAAAAAAATACTGACAGAATTTTCAGTACTTCTTTTCAGACTAGTTTTTTGAAAATTAGACTTTATTTTCCAGTGAATACTTTTTTTATAAATATAATATTTACTTTGAAAATTATTATTTGGTTGGGATACTATAATCTCTAAAACAGATCTTTTTCGAAATTTAGTTCGAAACCAAAGAAAAATCTCGATGAGCATATTCCGTTGACCCGATTGCGAGCCTTGAGATTATAATTAAGAGGGTCACGTGAGAACAGCGGTGGATCGCGGTTCGTGACTGCGCGCGCGCGGAGCCGGCGACACGCCATCACCACCGATTATTGGGCACAAGGCGATACCACGTGCTGATTTCCTGATTATACTGATATAATATACTTCAAAAAGACCCTTTTAGTATAAATTAAAATAAAATCAAGAAAGTTGACCTTTTTCCTAAAATTCTCTCTTCAAAGTGCAAAATATTATGAGAGTATTTGTATTTGACGAGTCAATTAATTATACGAGTATTCGATAAAATTATGTAATAAAATCGATTCGTTGACCGATCCTTAATTATCGATCGGAGGTACCGGAGCTATTACTACGGTCATCAAATTTAATATTTCGACTGCTTAATTGAATCGATTAATAAATAAAACTTCATTGACCATGACTAATAAATATCTTAACAAGTCTAGAAAAAAAACTAGGTACTTTTAGTTGAAGAATTCGAACTCTACATGTTTCATAATATATCATGAAAACAGAATTCCATTAAAAATAGCAATCGGCCTAAGTAAACATTTTAAACCATTAAGTTTATACGCAAACGCTAGCAGAATAAAACGAAAAAATAGGGAATAATTAAGTTTATTTTTTTTAGTAGCTCCTGTATCGCATAGCAGTGGTAGGAGACACGAAGCTGGGTTGCTCCTATTTATAAAGTAACGTTTAAAGGGCGGGTACTAGGCGGTCGTGAGCGGGGTCAGGATGGATTCCATCAGGCGTGCTTTCCATGAAGGATTTTAATTACGTCGTGTCGGGGTGAACGACCCGCGGTCGCGGTTGGTGCGTGTCTTTTGACGGACTCTCTATTAACAGGTGTCCCGTAACTGAATCTATTTTTAATAGTAACGCCATTCCAATCATACTTGCTCGATGTGAGTTGATTGGTAAGATAAAAAAAAGCTATCGAGAGAGAAATCTATCTCTATTAAAATTAAATTCTTAATGTTGATTAAATTTGTAAAAGAAGTGAAATTACTGATGCAGATGATGTCATGGTTAAATTAACAACCGGGAACTAATTAAATCACAAACAAAAATTAATATGAACAAAAATGCATAACTAACTGTAAAGTGAAACTTATATTTTAGCAACATCATAAAATTCCGATATCTGCACAATATAATGGAGCTTATATTTGTTTATGGGGAGATGAGTATGCAAATGAGGGAACCTGCGGCTGCGGCTAACAATAGATGTGGGTGTACGCGGTCACCGTTGACTCACCGACACGGATACCACGACGCCATACCCAAATATTGACTGTATAATAAATTAACCGATATTCGCAAACCAGTTTCCTGGCTCTCACAAATATACATAATGGCTTTAGTCCACTTTATTTTGAAAAAATGGGAGCAATACTTTCATCCGCTGAAAAGATAAAAAACGAATGAATAAAACTCACTGAAAATTTTAAACTACCGTTGTACAACGTTCGAGGTCAAGTTGAACAATAAAGAAGAACATCTCGGGTATGATGTAGAATATTAAAATAATTTTTGAATTTAAATTTACGACCTGTCCGCGGCTCCGGGGTTTATTACCGAGAAACAATATGTTATGATAATAAATTTACTAAAACGATCGACGTATTTAAATTTAATTAATAGCATCCTAAAACTACCGTTTTACGTTGGCCCAAAAACATTTGATTTTTAACTTCTCTCTGCATTTCCTACAACCACCGCAGATAGCATCTTTTGTGGGTTTAGTGCTTATCATTACCATTAAAGTTTTCAATGCATTAAAACTAAATAGGTAATAAGTATTTTAAAGAAATATATGGACACTTAAATACCTATTTAAGAGTCCATATATTTCTTTAAAATAATATTTGAGTACACATGCCGTAAGTACCCGACGGTTTAATTGTATACCAATGAATCAATAATGAAACCAAGGTATTCTGAATATTGTAAAGCAGTAATCGCTTGTGTTAACATACTGCCCAGTTACATTAAGTAATTATTCCTGTAACAGATTCCGGTATCGATACAATCGTGGGGTCTCATCGTATTGTATCGATTTATCTACAAATTCGTGATATACTGTTGCGTCCCAGATAAAGCGGACAAAACAAAATTATACACAGCAAGCTTTACATTAGCCCGGAATGAAACACCGTGTGAGCTTAAATGCAGAACGTGGCTGTAAAGCGTTTTATGCTCTATAATACGTTGCAAGTGGGGCGACTTACAACGCCTGCAATGTGCTCAAATTGATTACGGGCGATACACGCGAATCGTCTAATAAAATCACTAATGGAACGGTACCAGTGGCGTGCGTCGCATAACGGCGCGGCTCTGTAGTCGCTCCCACGACTGACACATTATGCAACTTGCGCGGGCGTCGCGTCGTCGAGCACAATGTGAGCTATTGATCGCGGCCGCGATCGCGTTCCCGACGAAAAACTGCGTGCACCGTAAGTGAAACTAGATGCACCACGAGGCGACATTAGCGTGTCTCTTGATTGACAGACTCGTAGCAATATGTTCTGTCTGTTTTTATCAGTGTTATTCAGGGCCAATGTTACGGTAAGCTTACTATACTATTTCTTAGTAAATGCGAGTGTTTTCTTCTTCATACATTGTGTGGTCCAAAATTGTTATTAAACTCATTATTTTTAATATTATTGACCTTTCAAGCTATAGTTACGTGTTAATAATTACGGACTGATCGATTAATTTAATGAATACTAGTTATTAGTAATTACCCTTCAACGACTAGTTTATGTCATACACGAATCTTCACAGAACATGAAGGCGTTATTAATTCTCCCGACCACGATGCGGAACGTGCGATTAAAAAATGTGATCTATACCTTGTAAAATATAGCTTGATACCTGTGACATTACCGAACGTTTTATGAAGACAGCTACAACCCAAATTTTATTTTTAAAAGTTCAAATTTTTTAACATAAAAACGACGTTTGTGTATAAAAATAAAACTTATTTTTAAAAACAATCATGTAATTATAAAGATACCCGTAAAAATATGAGTAATTTAAATAATATTTAATATTTCTTAAATAATTTTTGGTTCTTAGCTTACTTTATAAATGCACTTTGAAGAGCTCTAGGGACGTGCAAGTGACTGACAGATGATTATCGATATCGAAAATTTCACTAGTAAACAATGTAGTTATTTAGTTTGGCAATAATGGTTTCACGTGCTGGAAACAAGCGGGCACCATCGTTTTTGAGTCAGTACGAGTGCTGACGCGATGAAGACTATTGCAGACGCCTTGTATACGCTACCATTGTTTTGTTGATATTTGTGTTACTTTGTGTTACTATGGTGTTATTTGTGTTACTTTGTTTGGTGTTACCTTTTTTTGGTTTGCCAAAATGCCGAAAAGACAAAAAAGGACTGTTTTGAATAGTAGGTGTCGCGAATTTGTGATCCGTTTGCGCGATTATTTTGAATTATTTTTGTTTTATTTCATTTAAATCAACTACAAATACATTTATTTTTAATTTACATCTTTACAATGACAATGACTACAATGTCACTTTTAATAAAACTCATGACGTCACAGACATCGATAAGCTACGAAACACGCCTCCATCCCTAGTAATGTCATTCCGACAAACGTCACAGGTATCAAGCTATATTTTACAAGGTATAATTATAATTGAGACGTGGTTACTACACAAATTTGTAATTACAATGTGTAGCTAATAACAGAAGAATTACATGCCGGCAAAATTAATGGGCCTTGCAATGTAAGGGTTGTGAGATCAAAACTACAAATGAGTTGTAATGACACAGGAACAGAAATATCTAGAGATAAGTAAATAGTATAATCGCAACTTCAAGTTAGTATAACGATTATTTCATTCATTTTATGGCTTATTCATGCAATATTCAGTTAATCAAATTGATTTTATTCGACAATCAACATAAATAAAAGAAATAAGCATCGTTTACAAGTGTATTCATTTGCATCAAATTATCCATAATACCGTCATAACCCTATTAGAACCAATTCTCACATTCATTACAACTCGGAATGCGCAACAGAACGTTTAGCCGAGTGCTGCATTGTCTACACGCTGTGTGAATATAACGATAAAACTAAAAATACATAATGCAGTTTGCTAAACTGACTAACTAATCGGAGTAATCTTACATCTCGTGGAATCATTAGCGGTCTAGATTGTTAAAGTATAATTGCATCAGCGGTGAACTTTTGAATAATATTTACTATTCGAAGAAGCACCTAGCCGTGGTGATGGAAGATTGATGGCCGCCGTCAATAGCGACGCAGCACGTTCCAGTAGCGGAATTCGGCTGCGGTCGGCATGCGCGTGACCACAGCCCGAAACGCACGGGCCGCAAATTAGCAAAAGGAACTTCTTATAAGTCTGTAAGATTACTTGCGGTGAAACTGTGTAGTGCAGCTTTACGCTCCACACTTCTATTACCAAGAATCAGTGTGTGACCTAAATACGCTTCACGTTCCGCACTTATTTGGCGTGGTATGAATGTGGAATGTCATTTGCTGCGCGCGCCGCTATTTTACACCGCAATGGATATGTGTCTGTGCGGTCGTTTACTGTCTTTCGTTAATTTTATTTGTGTTCTAAGTTCCTAACTGTAAACATATGTTTCCAACTCTATTTTGTCTCATACAAAATTTTCCTCCATTCATAGCTTTTATGGCAAATACGTTAACGGTCAAAACAGCGGTTACAATCGGTTTGTTTTAGAAATATGGTTATGATAAAATATTACAGCTTTCTAACTGGAAAGAAGTATTCTTTAATAAGATATATCCAATCTTAGAAATGTGGGTCAGGAGGATAAAAGTTTTCTCCAAAATGGCTAGAAAAGTAATTATGAATTTCTTCAGTAATACTTAAAACCACACAGTAATACTTAAAGTTTTAGTGCTTCGCCAATTTGCACATTAGAAAAATTTATGAGATTTAACACATTCCCAGGAGTAGTCGTGACGTTTGGCTTGTGCTCAGTACATCGAAGTAAGCGACGATCGCGGTAACGAGTGCCCGAGTGGGCGCTTTACATAGATCCAATGCAAATTGAGTAGCGATTTGCGCGTGTATAAATCAGTTGTCGCGTACACTACTAGCTCGCATTTCGTCAATTAACGTCAACTATACTGCGCGCGATAAAACAAAGTTAAAATGCAATTGCTCCAGCGTCTACGTACTCTACGTATCGATTGCCATAACGAACATCGTTGAATCATTTCAGAGAAAAAGTAAACAACTTACTCAGGCCCTTAAAAATTCTAAAGTATTTGTTACGTTAACTAGAAAGTGAATGGGGTATAATCATAATTTGTTTGCAGTCCTGAGTACCGAGCAGGGCTAAATTATAGAGCTTCTTAGAAAGAACTTGGAACGCATTTCAAGAACTGGACGGTAATAATTATCATTTCTTATATTTCTATGCGGAATTCTAGACGTGTTCAGGATGTTGTTCATTGCACTTGCAAGTATTCTATATTTGTGTGGTTATATTTTTCAGTGAGCTTCGCTCAAAGTGCAACGTGATTGTAACAAAACATAATCCAGTAATTGTTTGTAATACCGCCAAAGAGGGGCGGAACCGACGTGCTAAATCAACTTAACGGTCTTCGAGTTTATCTGTGTTTATCCTGGCGGCATAAACGTGCACGCCTATCATCGATGCTTCCGATTAATTTTAGCTGAACACACATTAAATTTTATTAACCATTGGCATACAAGAGAAACTTGCATGGCTGCGCTGGTCACGTAACGGGCGGAAATAAGAACGTCGTGAGATCACTTGCGACGATTTACTAGATGTGATCGTCAGCAGCGGGAGCTTCGACAATACGCAATTAATGAACCGTCTAGCGAGCATCTCGTCTTGCGTAACGGGCGAGCCAGTGCCACTTCTTATCGCTAATAAGGGTTAGCTCGAGGCTTATTGTCTCACAGCATTCGAGAGATACACAGCCTTATTAAGGATAATGGTTTAAGTTAAAAATAGAAGGTGGAAAAGAAAAACATTTCGCCGTCTGATTGATATATTATTTTATTGGTAGTGAATCTAGTGGAGACTAGCGAATACAATAAATTTCTAGTTTATTGACAATCGTTTGGAGCGTGCGTGTAGTGTGTAACTAACGAGACTGCTTTATGAGTTTCGCGATCGCGTCAGGAGATGATCCCAGTTAGCCGGGTGCGTCGGCAGCAGGGAGGTGTTGCCCGGGTCGGGGTGTCGGGGTGTCGGGGGCCGGCTATCTAATCGGGCGTCGCCTCGTCGCTGGTGGGCGGCGATCGGGATAACGCGCCACCACCGCCGCGCCCACACGCCAATTATGTGGGAAGAGGTTACGATTGCGCGCGCGATACCGCGAAATAACGCAAACGGACCCACCTAGAGACGATCGCGTGCATTAATCGGGAAACTATTACCAATGCCACTCCAATTAATGCCGCTTGATAAATATGTAGATTGCTGAACTACTTCGTTGAGTACAACTGTGCATACCAAAACAACTAATCGTCACGATTTGACATACTATAGGGTAAATATTCGTGTTTTGTCTGTTGTAAAAATAACGTATTAAAAATATTTACATACATAAATGTAAATAACGGTTATATTCAATCAGGCATGCCATGTCTCATCATGTGTCTAGCATGGTACTTGATTACCATAAATCATGAATAATCCAGTTATGTATGTTAAATAGTGCTACTATAATTCGCTCCAGCTATTTCCGAAGCAAATTTATTCATAATAAACTATGTTTGATCAAAACAAATAAAACGTTAATAGGGCGCACAAAATCTGTTGAGTTATTTGACGTAATTAGTTGAAGTGCCGCATAGGTAATGGGTCTGATGTTATCGTTTGATAGGGCGCTCTCTCGTCGCCGTCGCATCGATGGGAGTCAGCGTCCGAGCGACGTAATTACAATAAATACGGTTCACATGCGAACAGGACCGACAGACACGTCGATGGGCGCATGCCGCCGCATTCTTGCAATTACGTAACACCCCCAACAGACGATGCTCGGAATTAATAAGTGCTCCAGGCAAAAAGCAAAGTAAACGACGCATCCACCGTTATCTCTGATAATGACAAATTATTAATATTACATCATTCATGTGTTTGCTCTTCTTAATGTCTTTTTTTGTTGGTGGCTCAAAGTGGCTATCCTTGAGCCGTCAACAAACTTGAAGGTTTTTAATAAAACTCAAGTCAATTCATTTTGTAAGTAAAAATATATAGGTATGATACCAATGCACTGATGGGTGGCTGTAAGTTTTTATTTTTAACCATTTAAGTTCAAAGTCTCATAGGTCACTTTATCTAATTTTCTACATTTTTACAGGACCACGTAGTTACACATATGTTTATTTACTTTTGGAATCCTTATTAAACCCGGTGAATAAAAAACTAAATTATATCGCGCTTTGGCTACAATCAAACCGCCATTTTCTTTTATAATTCAATATTTATAACATGACACTAACAAGGAATACTAATAACGCGGAATAACTTGCCGTAGCCTGTACCTTCCTATTTATAAAGTAAAATTTATTGATAAATGTTCGTGTTCTGCGTAAGTTGCTCATATTTCTGCAGCGTTGGCTAGTTTATAAGTCCAGCTTAGAATTAGAAGTACTTAAGATCAACGAGATTTTATTTCGTAACAAAACATATGGTAATACCAGGTTGTCAAATGCTAACGTGCAAGTAATTTTACTCAACATGAATAAATAAAATAAAATTGATGATACTCCTTCTAAGTATTGCTAATGTGCCATTTTAGAATATCCTGAATATGAAACGTAATTACGCGAGCGTAATGAGGCGGCAGTGCCTTCGTAAGTTGTAATCAAAGCTGCAATAATCGCAGGGTATCTCGCATGACGCGCAGTGACCACGCTAAGGCTTCATCTTCTACTGTTAGACCAGTTCTGTCACGCACCGCCAACACTGTCACCACATTCATAACAAATCTTAATCAAAGGAAGTCTTAATCCAACATAATCCGTGCCACTTAATCAGGTGCTAACGCTGTCTATCCGGTTGCTAATTAAAATGACATTTGTATGCAATTACGTGCCTTGACTGACAAGAATCGTTTCCTAACTAACGCTACTACACCTATATTTAGAAGTTGGTCGCCTAAAGCAAAAGATGAACATCGACTATAATGCAATTGTAATGAACATGCCCTTGAAAAATAAGAAGCGATTCATATTTAGTTACTTGAGGAAAGTGTACAGAGTAATGACAGAAGGGCGGTTCGGCGTTATTACTGTAATGTCAGGTTACTTCGTCTTCGTTCGCGAGCGTTACATAGCATTTCTCCAGAGCGTCAGCGAAAAAAATAACACAAATAACCGGCTTGCCACAAACTCTATTAGATTTCCAACTTACTTTTTGCAGAGGTTGTCGTCGCCTAACTCGATCTCGATGCGGACGTGAGAAAATTGTTAATCTTATTTTGTAATAGCAGATTGCAAGGAGAGATGATGAAGCGGCTTTTGAATTGAAAACATATTCAAAAAGATGACATCGTTCAGTAGCATTCAAAGGATTTAATTACGCTAGAAGCTGAACCGCAAGAATTTATTAGTTCATTCAACGCACGTCGCCATGATACAGTTATATCAAATGTAATTTAAATTAAAAACTAAATTAATTTCTATCAATGATCGTAATAACAACTTCATATAGGTTAGTTCAAGAGTAATAACAGTAAATAGCAATGATATTATCGTTCCACAAGTGAGTGTAATGTAGAAAGGAAGAGTGCAAGTGTCAGAGCGCAAAGTTGCGACAGGGAAAGCGCTTTGCCATATCACGAAAGGGAACTTCGAATCCACACTCGGTACATCAAGTTCACTAACAACTTACCTCATTCGATCTAAGATAGGATCGAATACAGGAACTTGTAAGGGCACTTTCTTCGACTTATTCAAGTTTTTTGACGTTGAATCGACGGGGGCTCCTGTTATACTTAGGTGCCGGTACGTGCAAGTGTGGCGCATGCACTTGAGTTTACATAGTCGTGGCGTTGGACTGGATGCTCCCACTGGAACCTGTCCGCCGCCGCTAGCTGCCCTCGGCGTGATCGGATTTCCCGTTTGCGATTATTGCCTTTCTTTATTTCACGGGGCGGTTCGTTACCGTCGGTATCGGTATGTAACGGTACAGCATGGGCACAGGCATTTGCATGGTGATCCCATTACGGCGACCGGCGGGTGGAAGTTATTAAAATACGTTTAAGATCGTACTGCATTCGGCGGAGGCGATAAAGAGTAGACATTGCAGAGTCGTGAGTTCGCTTCGAGCTTTATTGCGTTCGGGATGAGATCGGGCTCCGCGGGCGAGTACGATGCCAACGTAAACAAAGAACGAATTGAGGTGTTAGGCAAGCGACGGCACGCTGCCTGACGGACCGGTGCGCCGCGCGCGCTGAGCTGCCGGCCGCTGTATCTCGTTAGCGGCACATTGTTTGCTCTCAGACACCGACACCGACATCCACCCTACTGTAATTGGCTACACGAAATATTGCATTATCGCTTCTATTATCTACCTATTCAACGTTATATATTAACATCATTTGCCCGCATATCGGAATTGACTTATATCTTATTTATTTCACTAACGATAACTACTTGATAAAATAACATTTTCATATGTACATTTAGCTTTAGAGAAATCTACGATGCAGATCATACAACGTAAACACACTTATGGTTCAAGGACACAAGGTTAGAAAGTGGGTCTGTGAATGCGTGCGGCAGTGACAGGGCAGTGCAATCGCGTGACAAGTCTCACTGTGAACATTATCATTCCACGTACCATGCTAAACCACTTATTCGGCTCGTGGTGACCGTTACCCGACGCACGCACGCCGTCTGCATCAATGGCATATTTTTCCCCGGCGAAACTCCGCACACATTTACCATTCAAGGTTAACCCGGTCAGTGTAGTGCTTTGTTTACACGAGTGTCGCGACGTCCGACATCACACGGCGGACGTTCACACCTCATACCTGCTAGCCAGCAAACGACCTATTGTCTTCCGAGAGATTTGTAGATTAATTTGCTACACACATAAAGTTTTTATTTAAAGATAATGCGATGTCACCGGATATGGCCTTAAAATTATATCAATTCAATCAGGTTTATGCAAATAGGTTCATTTAATACCGTCACATAAAATACAATATTCGCCTGGAGCCATGAACTTGAACACCGTTCAACTCACACTTCATACAGAAAAACAGATAAGGGCATGCGTGCTCGTAGCCTTTAATCTGGCTGCCCTATGGCGATTCTTAACTATTATGTCAATAAACTACCCGTGGCCGTTAATTAAATCAGCTGTAAATCTTGTAAAGGTGTATAAGTTTAGACATGGACGACCTGCGCCTCAGGTTAAATGCACCTACCAAGACAATTTCAAAGACCTGTAATTACAATAATTGTATTGTATTGGTAATTATTATTTTAAACACCGATTTAAGATGCATCTGACTAACGTGGCTATGTAAAACATTTTAACACTGCACGCCAAAATACTTATAACCTGCTTATAAGACAAAATCCATAAATATGGCAAAGAGTATATTTCTATCTTTCTATTTATCATAAACGACAATTGAGGACATATCTTACAAGACGGCATTCGATGGGGAAATACGATCCAATAATTTGAACCTTGTCAATGCTTAGTGCTCCGTTCGGTAGAGATAGTGGCGTGGCTGCCGTCCCGATTGCTTAGAAAGTTTTCCGGGACGAACAGCATTAATTCTCTTATTCTGCAGTCTGCACGGATATTACATCGTAAATAAAATATACCTAGCGTGTTCTAATCTGTTTATCCGCTACGGTGATTGCGTTACAAACATCAGTATCCAATCAAGCAAATAAACATTAAAATTATTGCATTCATAATACTAGTCGGAAGACTTTTTAATTGCGTGTTACTGTTATTTGTATTTCATTCATTTTGTTAACTGTACATTTTAAAATATCTTCAAGTTGTTTTGTAATATACATTTGATAACATTGCGACGTTTACTCATTGCTAATAATTTTATGTTTGTTTGTTGCAGGTGCTTCAGACTATCGAGATCGCCCATAGCTAAAGCGTTGACAAGGTAATTAAAAACAGAACATTAATTATTGAGCTTGCTCTATTGTGACGGCTCGAGGTAATGACCGATGCCTGTATCAATTAACTCGAGACGTTGTGGGAAATAAGAAACATGATACTAAAAATAAACCACTTGTTCTGAACGCTACCATTCAATAGTCATGTGGTGTTAAAATATGATGAAAAAACGTGTACAAAGCAACATAATGGGGAATGTAGTCACATGTCGTATGGCGTCCTACTGAATGATATGTTCTAGTTGCACGTGAGCTGCAGAAGGTGGCAACACATTTAGGGCGTCGCATGCGGGATGTGTTCTCGTTAATATCGAAAGTATACCACATCCGCGAGTTTGTATCATGTGTGGGGTAGTATAACCTGTCCTTACGCACTGCACTAGTTTTTAAACTGGTAGAACTAGACATTTAATAGTCCTCGTCGCCTTGCTAATTGCATTTCTTCAATGCGTTTAAAGCATTTCGATGCGATAACCACAAACATATGTGACGGTAAATAAATGGCTAAGCAAAAACATTTATAACGTTCGCATAGTAACCGTGCCTTATATTAACTCAATAATTGTACCTACATAGGAATTTAATGTTATCGCAAATTCTGGTTTTCATTGAAGAGTTCTCAAACAAGAATACTAAAACCCGAGAGCTTTAATCTAGACAGCTCTACCCTGTCTAATGGTGCGCATTTAACGTTTCACACTAGTTATATTTATTTACGGACTGCAATCAGGCACGCACTTCTTAGGATGAAAACAACGGCACTCCGTGGTAAAATGTCAGCCAAGTCTAAATAGTGGATTCAAATAGATTGACGTATGTCACGAAACTAGGCGACAGAAAATGCGAAACTGCAAATAAGTTTTTCAGTGATTTGAATTTGAGCTGCGATAGGGTCCACTCGCGTGCCCGTCCAATACGAGCACCCGTCATGCCATCCGTACATTTTAACGAGAGCGCGATCGCCCGCGCCGATAGCGACAGTCTAATGAAAACCCCGCTGAATAATGCATTAATACCAGCGTTAAATCGTGAGCACACACTATCGAACTGGCGACGAGAAAATACTACCTAGATGCAAATTTAAGTCAACACCGACGCCGATAAGCTCCTGTAGGTAATTCGAGAAATTCTACTGTAAAGTTAAAATTAATACCGTTCTCTTTAGGCCCGTTTAGATGTCAAAGCAGAAAATGGTATTCATGTTTCACGACTTTATCGAAAAGATGAAACATTTGCGTAGCTCGTTCGATAGCGGTGATTGGTGGGACAATATTTACAAATAACGGAAATCATGCAAAATGGGTATGGTGTTGACAGGGGATCGGGTGTGTAGGTGGTGGTTGGCAATGCGGCTGGGCGTCGTGCTTCGGCTCACGCCGCGACCCGCGCTCACCTTCTCTATTGAAATGTCAGTGTGCGGACCGGTGACGAGACAATCGTAAAACACAATGTTAAGGTCACATCATGACTTCAATAAACTATTCCCAACATGGGAAACGTGACATCGTCGCTGTAACCGAGACCTCCTGAAAGTGTGCCAAACATGTACCCAACCAAAGAGACAACATGATCCCTTGTTTGATCCTAGTCTGTTAACTTGTACCTATTATTCTTTCTTTCCGGAACGTAAGAGAAAACGCTTTCGAAGAACTCTGACAAAGGTGGTTGCAATTTGCTTTAAACAACAACTAAAGCTTAAGTGTTCCAAAACAAAAATTGTCAAAATTCAAAGATAACGAATAGAGGTAACAATTTTCTCACAATGGAACTGCACAAACTGAATAACAAAAAATAATGCCAAGACTAATCATATTATTAATACAACGATAAACCAACGAAAAGTTCTTTCAACAAAATGTTCATCAGCATAACAAATATACGCTAAACATTCCAAATGCAAATCCATAACTCCGTCTAAATAAGATAGATAGCGCAGCGAGATATAATATGAAGTGTATAGTTATCAGGGGCCAAGTGTCAGGGCAGGACGGGGCAAGATGCCTTACCGTCCACAGCCGCACTACCGTTCCCGCGTTCCAGATATATGAGCATGCGAGAACATACTTGGTACAGGATCGGGGTCATTCGTGGTGTCACACCACTATATTACAAACATGTACAAATATGTACTTGGTATTAGAAGGATAGATTTAGCTATCGGCTTTAAGAGATATTTATCGCATTCAAATTGGAAGTACAGTTCGATTTGATGTAAAATATTGTATTCATTTATTAGAATCCATTTTAAATTTGATTTAGTTTAGTTTTGAAGGTGTCCACATATATATGTATGTACCTATTTGAGATTGTAAAGCATTTTTTTTACATTAGATATCTTTCTAAAAACAAGTTGTAGAAACAAGTGAAAAAATGTAGCTTAAATCAACTCTCACTCAATTTTTTCATTAAACGCTTGGACATACTCATTGGTGTGTCAATGAAGAACCAACAAATGTAAATTAAATACATCAACACTATTAGTTTAATTAATTTGCCTAAGAATGCAATAATCAAGGTTTTAACACTTAAATCGCCCAAAAATACAAATGAGTGCGATAAAAAATCAGTATTCCAGAATAATTTATCATATCAATTTGTGTGTCAACAGGACACGGGGCGAGCGCCAACATAGCGGGGTTTTACTTTCTTGTAGTGGCCTCAAGAAACTAGTTAAGAGAAAGTAGGATTAGTATCTTCAATGTATTTATCGTTATATAACCGTAACCGAACCGCTAAATAATTAATTTGTTGTGTCAATAGGAGGATAAATTAACAAGCTGGTTATAAATGCGGAGGTGTATCGGCAAGGAAGTCTCTGTTTGCTATTATAAATGGCTTTCAGACGCAAATAAGGAATTCCCTTTAGAGTGAAACAAATTCGCGCCTACAGACATCCAATTAGGCCGGCGGTATCGTGCGTATCCACCGACCCACGTGTGTAGAAAATAGGCACTTACTCATAAATATTTATGGCGGGCACAAAGCCGTCTTTGTGTACTTCCACATTCACTTGGAATTATAATGGCTGTCACAGTAGGATCCCGAACAAGAGCCGAAACGGCTCGCATTAAGAAGAATAAAAGATTCTCGCGACGGTTTCACTTAGCAACCGACACGGCGAATATCTCAAATAGAGATGACATAGAAAGAGTTTGCTGGTGGAATTCTTAATGGGAAAGCTATAAGACTCCGGCGATTTTATCGCAGGTTGTGTCGAGTGCTCCTCAATGAGCTCAACACGACTGAGGCCGAGATGGGCAGAGTCGAGCCAGTTTTTATTAGTGGTGTTTTTGTTTGTTGTGGTTTATTAAGTGCGGTTCCTGGAGGAAATGAATGTGGCGACAAAGAGAAGTATGACGTGGTTGAGGACGGTGACGCCCGGCATTTCCCGTTGCGGTGGTGGGTACTGAGCGACCAAGCGGCAGGCGGTCCGTGTCGTACGGTAGTGGTACAGTTAGCCTGGATAAAGGCGGTTACGGTGTCCGCCGTCGTTGTGATCTGTCAATTAGAACCATGGGGTTCTAATTGACAGATAACGCACATCCACAGACACCCCAAAAAGAATATCCTTTTTTATCCACAATTAATGTATTGAAACATTTTTATCATTTTCTTAGATATTTGTTTTTATTACATATTGTCAGAATAATTTGTACAAATAATTGGCAAAACGCGTGTGTTTGAAAGTGTGAACCGCTGTGAATTGCTAAAGCCTTATTGCATCGACTTAAGGCTCATTTTCGTTTACTTCGAGTGCTTTATGAAAATAGTGTCTACAATTTAATTATTTCTAAATATTTTTTTGGTAAAAAAAAATATTTATTTTTATTAATGAAATGGATTCTGTTATCGATTCTGAACAAAGTAGTTTCAGGATGTGCGTTAATTATGTTACACGGTGTATATAGAAGATCGATCGAAGATAGTCTACATCGTCTTAGGTCTATGAATACGCTGAACATTTCTATGCATAAATGTAGAGTAGTGAGCACTAATGTGTTACCGTTACAATAGATGTAGAACATTAATACTACGAGAAGGTACGGAAATCTATATTAAGACTTTGATAAAGAATTCAATTGATTACTTATTTAAAAAATAAATAAATTTTTAATATAAATATATTCTTAAATACTTTAGAATACTGATGTTTTGTGATTTTCTAAGTGAAATTTTATGTTTCGTATTATTAGTCTTTCCGTTAACTATTGTTGATGATTCAGGTAAAAATCTACTTTATAATTAATTAATAATAGTAAATAATAACATTTGTCTATACTTCTAATATAAGGAAGAGTTAAAGACTCTACAAAGTTATTATCGTCATCGAGCCAAAACCGTTCCATGAAATTTGGAATCGGAATGGCTCGAGACACAATCACGTTTTCCATCACTGTGAAATCTTCCAATAGTAATGCAGTCCACTGGAACGGTGGCTGTAAGAGATGCGTGGCATCACGTAGACATAGTTCCAAAATAACGTCGTGCTCGTCGTCCGCGCAGGTCGACGCCCGACTTACGAAATTTAATCGAATTATACAAAACTCATTGCCAAACAAATATTTCGATTCAACGGTCTCTTTTTACATTACGTTCGTTCACCTCAAAATAATTCGAGTTGAAGTTCTAAGATTTTATAGTTCGTCCAATACACAGCTCACGAGATAGATAAGTAACCTGTCTCTGGGTGAAGTGAAGAATGTTTTGGGTCGAGTTTAGCGGAGGTGGAAAATGGAACATGGTTTATTTCTCTATTGTTTTGAACGTGCTTTGTATGAACAACACCATCTAATGTTTTGTGGACTGAGGACCGTTTAGTCGCTTTCAAGTTATCGAGTTTTCAGCGACAAGTCTGCGGGCAATATTTATGCTCAGGTACGCGACACGGTTGCGTTGCGTGGGTGTACCCTTGATGCATTACCATCGAGAACTTGGATATCACAAAGTCATATTAATTCATAGATAAGAATGTATATTACTGAAATCAGCCAACATTTCCTTACAGTTAATATGCTATTTCTAAAATACCAGATCCCAAACTACAGGGTGCCATGTTGGCGCGTAACATAAAGTTATTGCACCAAAACTTCACACAATGTTACGGTAACAGTTCATTATCACTACAGGACAAAATATATACTCTAAACTTTGCAAACGTACGCGATATTTACTTAACGTTCCGACAGCTGCGATGTTGTTTCAATTACATATACATAGCATTTCCGCTTAAAAACTATTTGTAACACATTATCGAGACAAGGAAAAATTACACAGAATTTCTAACTTCCTCTAAATGTCTTGCTCTATGTAGGCACAAGATATATTACCAAGCTAAAGGCGCAAATGTCTGTCTGATTCTATGACTATTATTTACATGTGCTATTTATCAGTAAAATGCTGTCGCTGAATGATAGAAATAAATTTCTTTACAAGGAACACATGACACATGCATGGTTTGTGTATTTAGGCGCGTGCCTTTCCGAGATGAGTCAATATTTACAGGTTGTTGACCTGACTTCCTTTCTTCCAATAGTTCGAAAGGATATTGGAGACAGTAATAAAATATGTAACTATGTAATTGTTAGCTGTTCTTTCTTTACGATTTAAGGCTTTCAACATTTTAAGTGCACAGTCTCATGTGAATATGTATTGTACAAGTAGGCAACGCGGAATTGAGCATCGAATGCATCTGATTAAATCCTGATATAAGAAGGGCACGAATCCATGAGCAACAATGCGTGTTCTATGTTCGGTTTCCGTTATCTAATGTGAATTTACTGCGTTAGATTACAATGCTAGGTCGGATGCATCTTCAGTAGTGATCTTTACGTAATGGAAGTAAAAATACTTCCTAGTTGTTCACGTGTGAACAATGTTCGGCGCGACATTGACAAATGGTGTGCAGCCGGCGTGCAGGGCGCGCTGGACGCAGGCGCTACAACCGTATCGCCGCCAACTCGACGCACACCGTAACTCCGATGTGCAAACACCATTTGTGCGTTAGACTTATCGAAACTAAACGGCAAATTATAGATTTGCGAACCTCGAACTCCACCAAGCAAACATAACGGTGCTATATTCACAAAGCTGTTCATTTCAGACTACTACGAAACAGTTAATTACTTTTTGTAGCAGTCAGTTTAGAACATCGGTAGTTTTAAAAGATAAATCATGACACATAACATTTTCTATAACACTATTATATTATTCAGCGTTTGATCTCGATAATAAGGCCAAATTAAAAATAACGTCTGTTAAGATGCATTAACGCGATAAAAAGTGCCGCTGATACATATCAGTTTGTCTGTCTAAACAAATAACCACAGCGGTCAACAAAAAATATATATTTAACTAGTGTCAGTATTAGCTACTGAAGTTAAGATACGACAAAAAACCGTCAGAAAAAGATACATAGAATTATTATAAGAAACTGTTCAGTAAATATCATTGCGCTTTTCAATCAAATTGTATGATCGGTTAATTAAACCACTCATCACAATCTAACCGTTATTGTGTGTAACATAGACACGCTAGCTTTATTTATTTGTGTAATTTTTCGTAAAGATACTTAGAACTACGATTCTCTTAAATCTCATTTAAAACCTTCTTAAGGAAAAAAATACCTTTTAATTCAGCCAGTTTGTTTTATCATGAATTTATGTATACGAACGGACAAGAAAATAATGTAAGTCATACAAATATAGAAGTCGTAATTGGAGGCAATTGTTCTTTACCTAGAACTTAATAAATAAACCGTGATGTTTTACTGTTACAAGCTATAAAGTGTAAATATAATTTGTTCAAAGACAACTTGAAATGTTTTTTGATGAGTTTAAAAAACTAACAAGTACTCTCGGTTTCTTCATGTAGGTTTTGTTTAATGCCTGTTTCTGTTATTTGACTGTGAAATTGCGATTGTAAGCCAGTCGAGCGTGTTTACTTAGCTATAAAACAATCTATGGGAGACCGAGTGCCGTTTAAGGTTCAATGATCACTAGGATCAGTCAAGACTACTTCTGACGGATCGGTAACTTTTTCTAGCGATACGATTCGTCCGGCTTGCTCAAGCGTGGGACCGCGATGAGTGCCTGCTTAGTGACGTAACGTATACATACGTTTAGGTGCTGTGATTTGATTAATGGAACAGATTGAGAAAATTGAGTTGGCATAAGATAAGTGGCATGTGTTTTATTTAAATGACGTGCGGTTGATGCAGAGTGACGCGTATAAATCAGTATTTTTTATGAGCGTACTGTACCCATTTTAATTAGAGTTGAAGCGGAAACAGCGCCGCTGTTTATTCTATCCTTGTCATAACTATATTCAAATAAAGTTTTTGTTATATGAAACGGAGCACCACATACCTACTTTGTACGCTCGACATGCGTATATTATTAAACAATAAATCAAGATTATATATGCCAGAACTCGATCCCAATTCGGTCAACACCGAATTGGTATGGATTGGGAAAATTCGTATTTGAGAATTATGATAATGAGATACATACCAAAGTCATGACAAACAAGATGAACAGAGACGATGTACTTTATATATTTACCTGAAACAAAATAAAAACTGTTATAAGAACGTTAAGAAAAGTATCAAATTAATTCTAGGATCGTACATGTGCAGGTCAGGTAAGATACAGTTAATATTTAAATCGGGTGATTCTCTCATATCGCCTTAGAATACAAAAGTGACGAGTTCCGACAAACAAGCAGGATCGCTTCTCAGGCGAAACCTTGTTGAATTTAAATAATTTCCCGCAACTTTGAAATCAGTGAGCGCCATTTTACATAATTCATTGGACTTAGACATACTAACGACGTATGCCGCCGGTATACTTAATTTCATGTTGTTTAATTTAGATTTGAATTATAATTGTGTATCGGTCGTGACTGAATTTATTTAAACTATTTTCGAATGAATCCAAAAAGGACGGAAAGTATAGCAGTTTGTAATCATGTAAATATAAGTATTATACGACGTGATATCCAATACTCAGCGGTACTTGGGATCACTGACATGTCTTAAACAGCTGCATCCGTAGCAAAAATTCTAAATCAAAACTAATGGCTTAACTTATGTAAACAGACAAGAATTATGGGTAGGCGAGCCTTCCTGGAAATTCTTAAGCGCAAAATATTCGTAATTACAAGTCGATGCGGGGAAATGCCCTCAGTGTGTTCCTGCAGAATGAGGATATCACGAGCGCGCGCCCGAGCTAAGCAGCACTCCGGGCGCGGTGTGTCATTACAGTCACCTGTCTATAATCCAACATGTCATAATTGAGATACACTCGTGTAAACTGCGTAATTAACAATCGCGTATTTCTTTTGATCGCAGAACGGCGGTGGCGACCAGCGGCTAGCGGTTGCGAAGCAGTAAGGTTAGTAACCCCGCGTACCATACTCTCCTGCGATTGGAATTCGTGAATCCTCAGAAATAACACGTCATTATGTCTTATTAGCCGTAGAGGAAGCACTTAGAGCAAATGTAAGGAAAATAACACCTTTCGGTTCGAAAGATTATTCTACTATCCATTATTGCACCCATTATAAAAAAATACTATAGATTTATATTTAATAAATAACACGAATGTCCAATTTAGAATTATTAACACTAATTAGGATAGCTTCGTTCGTAACGGTATACGTCCGAGATATTATTACATAGTAACGAGTAATGATACTGTCAAACTACCTAGAACAAATCAAAAAGAAATAACAAAATCAACGAAGTGCAAACAGAAGTACAGTTAGGTTTTCTGGTGTTACTTACTAAATGACTCGCCGATATAGTCCGGTAGGTACGCGTGTATCGTTATTAATGCAGCGCCCATTACCTGAATTGATGTACGGATGTTACGAAACGAATCACCGCGATGAGTAGTCAGTGTACCGTTGTTTAAACATAAAAAAACTGCCCTAATGATTGATTACCTCAAATTAATACGCCTTTGAGAAATAAAAATACCATGAATCATTCGATAGCTACACGTTTATTTGAACTTTAACTAACATTTATATTATGTTTGTTTCTATCCAAATGAAGACATGTCAATCGGGGATTATGACGAAACACTTCAAACTTAATGAACCTTAATGACACAATTTCGCTGGAGATAAATAAATAAACGGTCAATAAAAAAGGAAAACGGCATTCTTTGAATACGCAGGTGAGCACTAAATTCCAAGGGAACAGGCATGGCTGGTGTATTCTAAAAACACTCAAAACAGTTTGGCCGGTATCTCGATTTCCGAATTTTTTGGACCGGTTTGCATATAACATTATCCTGTTACTTTTTACCGTTTTACACCAGTGAAAATAACACGTACTTACTAACGAAACTTGCGTCCCAAATAGCGTGCACATGCATGCATATAATATGTCTGTCAATTTAGTTTCTTTAGTTGTACGCAATTATTCCTCATTTAAAGATCTCCGCGTTTAAAATACAATCATTAACGTTTCCCAGAAATTCTTCACAAGATCATTTCGGTATCGAATGTTTGTTTTTAATGCTTATAAACGGTTAGTGATAAAATAAGTTAGCAGGTGAACACTTCAACATAATTATTATTTATAGACAACTATTTATTATATTTACAGGCAGTAAATACCATCATTAATTAGCACTTTTTACTATTTCAAGGTTGATTACGATTCAATGTTTATAAAAAACATTAGTTGAGTTATCGATAAGTGTTTTTTAAACGATGTGAGAGAATAAAATTATAATATTTTCTTTTTTTTTACTAATAAGAACGTGTTAACAAATAAATTGATAATTTATTAATGGGCTTCTGCTAATTTTATTATCTCCGTGGCTTGTCAGTTATCTGATTTATTATCACGATCACTTTCGCGATGGCGCCTCTCGGTGGCGCGGTCGGCAGGCGCGCAGTCGCACTCTACACTTTATACAATTACGATGCTCTACTTACTAAAACTTTTAATCAAACAAGAAATCATCGATATGATACGTTCTATTCAAATAAAAATACACTTTATTCGACATTTTACGTTCAGAAATTGCTAGTAGTAAATTTTATGGTCGGTAAAGTCTGTTTACAGTAACGTTTATTCGTTTTATTGACACTAGCATTGGAGTCTGGACGATTTTGATTAACCTGTATTACTTATTATGTCTTATAAATTAATGTTACGACTTGGATAGGCATGTTTATTTTGAATCAGAAAACATTTACGGTTGGTGTGGTGACAATTATAATTATATATGTATAATGTGGTGTATTATACAATAAGATTTTTACTGAATGTTTTTTTTAAATGGTTTACCGCCACATCTTGAAGTAGTATATTATTGAGGTGGAAGAGAGACGCTTTACGCCGTGTAGTGCATTATCACGCTTCTACAAGTGCAATAACATTACTTAAGACGCAGAAGGCTGCCGTAGGCTTCTAGTATAAAATATACTATTTGTATCACAAAATATAGAGCCTTATCGGAATAGTTTAAAAGTCGAAGACAAAGCTTAAAAGGCAGGCACCAATCAAACACTGAGAAATTCAATTTAAACTAGGCGATCATTATCTATATTGTTTCCTGATTGAACAACCATCAAAAGACGATACAAATCTAAACTAAAATAGATTTAATGTTAATTTATAGAACAATCAGAATAGAGATTAGTTCAATGCGAGCACACAAGCAGTAATACAGGAAATGTCCGAGCAATATCCACCCTGAGGCGTAGGGTATGCATCGGGAAGCAATCGTGTACATCCTATAGAACAAGCAAAAGGCGGTCGAGATCTCCGCCAGAGGCTTTTAATTGACAATAGATAGCGACCGACCTGTATAGATATGCAACAGGATAGCATTCTACCTTTAAATCTCTTACGGTATGTGCTTGATAGTCCCACAATCGGTTATGGCTCCTGCGTAGATCAATTAACATACACCATGCTAATGCTTTATTAGTCGTATCGTGTAATATCTGCGATTCGTGCAATACCTTCTAAGTTATATGCTCCTCTAATGCAAACATACCTTTATAAGGCAAGGGGCAGTTATTGTAAAGTCATTACACATACGGAAGACTAACTTGACAGAAGAGTTACAGCGCTTGTAATCGTTATGCTGATTGGCAATCTCTAAGAAACATAATACTGGGAGAAAAGCTGGAGTGACATTAGCGAAGGCGCACTCAAGACGTAGGTACATTAATTTATATGGAGTGAGCGGACCACCCACTGTCAAGCAGATACTTGAGTCATTAGGTAAACAATTAGTTTTACGGCATTGGCGAATCTAGCGTACTAATGTGAGAAACAATTAGCAGCATTATTAAATTAAATTCGAAAGGGAAAATACATTCAATTGACGCTTCTGTGAAGTCAATAAAAATTGAGTCATCTTTTTTATTATTTTATTAATTAAAGGTTTCGACAGCGTAAGGCCAAATTACCTATATCATAAATAAATAATAATCCTCTTTCTTATATAATATACGTTTACGTAGAATATGTTCATGAGCAAGGACATAGCAACGTCTTAATAAAAACACATGCATGAATAGATTACAACATGAAAGGTGGATGTAGAGATAATTTTATGGTGTCTACCGGACCGGGATTTACATCATGATTATGCATTCAGATATTATCAAAATGGTCCTAACGTACTAGTTAACGGTTGTTATAATGTCGCATTAAAATGTACATAACGTATTTTTTGTGGTTTGTAAAAGTAGCCGCCTTACAGCTTTTCACGTTCTCGTTTGTTTTACGACCGCTGTTTAGAAACTGAGGACAGGCTCGCGTCGCGGCGATAGGTCGCTTGCATGCAAAGATGTCGGGTGTGGTGCACAATAAATATGATCGCATGGCGGGATCTGTGTGAACATAATTGGATATTCGCGGTAAGGCTGCGATTCCAAAGATAAACATGTCGAGGTCGGCGAGGAGGCGGCGTTGTCAAGTGTCCATCCAATGTTATCTGCGCGCGACATCTTTATACCGAGGTCGGTTTTTCTACGCGTGCGCGGTGCGGTGGGCGGTAATGGCGTCCGCCCCAACGGGATTCGCGCGCCGACATCGTTTCGCGTCTCATCGTGCGGCCGCAATACATCGCTCCACTTAAATTACGTGCGAGCTTGTTCCGGTAAACTATCGCGATACTACACTATAAAAACGTTCTTACTTTTGCACCTGACCAGCTTCTCGCGCGGAATGTTCCGAGTAAAGTGCTTGTAGAACAGTATTACACTTGTATGGACATTCGACTAGCCTGTTAGACTTCACAACCTAGACACGTAAACATTTAGAGATTAGTGTCAAGTATGTCGGCCACAACAGGTTAATTTAATATTGTCGGTTAAAATCAGTTTCCCATTTTATTGTGTAATAAATACCGCATCAAGATGAATGGTACAATGATTTGCTTAAACGAGCCTAGTAAACGTTCGATCAATTGCAGCTGATAACGGTAGCCGAGATGACGTGACGATTGTAGATATAGGAGTATTGACCCTTTACAAACCTATCAAAATGTGCCATTACGAAGCTAGTGACTTACGAGAAATCAAAATGTACAAATAATCCAGTCATCTAATGGCCTCCGCATTAGGAGGCTGTTCTTATTATTTAAGTAGTTCAAACTGCCTAAGTAGTTAAATATAATTTACCAAAATACGTACAAGAGGCCCAAAAGATAACTTCATACGATAAAGTTTTGTGAAACAATAGTAATCCTCAATGAGAGCCTCCCACGTGCAACGGAACCTCTTCCGCCGTTTAAATTGTGGAGCATCAAAAATAATGGGCGCAAACAAAACCAAGCAAAAGCCCATTATAACACAATGTATACCGTTACACCTAATCAGATGAATGATGTGTTTAGCTATACACGCCGTCGTTGATTGCCATGTATTAGTAACATTAATCACGCAACTTGTAAAAAAAAGTATTCTGAAATTTAGGTGGCCAGTTAATTGTTTTTGGGCGGCACAAATTTGCTTTTGCCTTAAAGGCGTGACCGCTATTAGTAGGTGGGCATTATAATTAAACACTCAAGCGTAATGATTGACAGTTCATAGTATAAATAGATGTAAACATAATTGATAGGCTTTTAATTTAAATGGTACGTTTTCACTTGAACGATCAGCGACGATGTAACGGTTTGTTTTAATCTACAAGCATGTGCATACAATAATTATCTGTTGATCTCGCTCCACTTCAAATGTTATCTTTTAACACTTTTTAACTTGTCTGAGTGGTCTCATTTGTGGGTTTTTATCTTTAATGGAGGTCACAAGATGTTAAATTGATTAACACCGTGCATGCATGTAGCTGTAAGTATATTCGGCACTGCAGTGAATGAATTTAGGTCACATGACCGGTGTGGCTTCAAATGAGAGCGGCCGCGTTCAATTTATAAAGACTCGAAAGAATAGGTAAGCACCTAGGGGCATATTGCTTGCCGGAAGAGCCGGTTCACCGTTATAACATTAGTGTTTTTGCATCCGCCATCAGTGGGACAGGAGTGTGTCGCCGCTCCCGTGCACCGGGAACCAATCAATTACATATTAGCTTAATGTGACGTAGATAACCCGCAGTTCGCGCCTCAAGATTTGCATGGTGCGTGCAAAACGTATGACCGTTGACGGCGCCCAACTATAACGGGCATTCGTCAGAGACAATCTCGACATGATGCTACTTACGAAGGTAAACCTTTTTATCGTACACATAGATAGCTCATGACAATGGCAAATATAAGTACAACTTGAACGCAAATATACTGCTAAGCAAATCAATTTGAATAGCTGAAAATAACGTGCAGCTAATATCGTGATTTCCTGGATGTAATTGTATTACGAATGCAAGTCGGAACAATGATCTTACCGTCATAAAGCACGGTCGTGTACTGTATTGCGATGGGATTTATGTGGTATAAAATATTTTCATTAGAACAGAGTTAGAGTGGGATCGTAAAGTAAGTTTTAATTGGTGGTGCATGGTGTATCGTGTGCGGGTGCGATGGAGCCGCGAGGAGTAACAATGGCAACGTGCGCGGTAGGCGGAGGCAGCGTCGTGGTCGCCGCCGGCGCAGGCACACCCGCCCGGCTCAGAATAGCGCCTCATAACAAATGCCGACCCGCCTGCTCAACGTGCCCAAACTTCAATTGAACATAGTCTTCGTTACCTATTTTACCCAGACTCAAATTATCTCTCAACAAAAACAAATAGAAGAAAAAGAAAATTTACACTACAGGAAACAATAAAACCGACAGATCGTATCCATGTTTTACGCGTACCCCGAGGTTCATAACATGAGTAAACCGTAAATAAGTCAAGCGGAAGAGGTTCAGTAGGAAAATTCTATAAACCGAAAGAATAGAAGAATAGAACTAGACGAGCGGAGCTATGAAGGCATAAAACGCGCGAGGCTAGCAATAAATATGCCATTGCAGACACGAACTCAATACCCGTGCCTCCTTACGTGTGCAAAAAGTCTGCATTAATTATCTGAGTACACGTTAACAGAAATTAACCACATCACAAAAATATCATGACTTGGGTAAATTAACTGCTTACAATTATTGAATCCATTACTCAAATACGTTAGTGCGTTCATTCCCTTTACTTTTTTATTGACTTTAAGTTAAACTCTGAAAAAGTGTGCTTTGATTTGCTATCTAGCTTAATTGTTGTCTTAAATCGTGATGATAATTACTCAGATAAACATGAAGATACCAACTAAGAAAAGCTAAAAAAGTATACATGTATGAGCTAAATACTCATACTAGTAAATTCATTAATGTATTACTAAAATTTTGGAATGTATAGTATTTAAAATGGACATCGTTAATACGTGCTTGGCGTGTGCCTACTGAACTTGTTGAAACACGATCGTGTATCTTAATAAGGGTATCTAATAGGTATGGGAACCTAAATCCGGTTAAACGAGACCGCAATACTTTTTAGGAATGGCACGTAGACGCCTCCGTGATATTTTCGTAGCAAACATAACCAAATTATTTTTTCAATTCCCATTTTTGGACGACTAACCAAGGTATATCTTCCGTGATAGAGTTATCATAATCTTCATTTAAATCACTTAAAATTGAGTACAGTCATTTATTTAAGTCTTGCTACTGATTTATGATGCTCGTTCAATAATTACATGTTTTTAAAACGTTATTGCCGACTCTATGAATTTGTTCGGTAACGAGTTTAAAGGTCCGTTACTCTTGGACCGGTCGTGTGCGTAGAGTACATACCTACAGGTGCATGCACTTACCAATTAGTAACTACGGACAAGTCTTACGTAATTTCGTCATTGCGTTCCTCGTGAATGCAGAGCGGGAATGTACAGATTTCATCAACATACGCTATGTATTCTACTTCCTAATTCCAGTTGCAATACTAACGGTCGTCTCCACATCGATAAAATTGAATACGACAGCGAAATATACGTGATTAATGCATTATAATCGAACTGATATATTATTGTGTAATGATCGGCGCGACTTGAAAACATCCGAAACAGAATTCAATGCATAATTTAATAGTCCCGATCATCAATCACGGCCCTTGTTTATTTATTAACTGTGGTTACTTAACTTCTTAGTGTGAAGAGTTGTTCATTGTATTGAAGACGAAAGATTTTGTGATTAATGTTATGTATCAGGTTTGCAGTTATTCAAACCTGTTTAAATTAGAAATACTTCTAAGAAACGAAATGTTGAAGTTCAATGAAAATGGAAATGTCTTGCTTACTAACTAGTACACAGAAGTTTCTATTGAACAAATTGCAGAGCGCGCCTAATACGATTCAATCTCAGTGTAGAGGTGTTAACTACCATGTATGAACTACTCCAATAAGTGAAAATATGATTTGGTACGATTGATATTATTGTATATGCGTAATCAATATCGCGAATTCGATCCTGCGGACACCCGTAAAGCCGCAACGCAATTTTCTGCCGTACCTACTGCTGTGAAGATTGAAGTGAACCTGTAAATCGAATCTATCACGTACGTGTTGCTGTCATTACTGTGCGCTGTGTGATTTCCTTGTGGTCGACAGTTTTGTGTAGTCAAAGACAACATTGAATAGCTCTCGTGTATATTAAGATCATTTACGTCGGCAAAGCAATAGTCAAAGTGCCGCAAAACGAGACTGATAGGTTAGATTAGAGATTCATAAATATTCAAAGCGTACAAGTAGGTGCTTACCATACAAAGATTAACTGCACATTGGCTATTACCGGGATAGCAATTTGCATCCAATTCGTTTCTATACCTCATTATCATAGATCATAAGTCTTCAGAGTTTACAGATTCATATTTCATCCCGTATCAAAGGATGTATCACTGACGCGATACGAGATTGTATTTACGAGACCGGGTCGCGAGCTGCCGTATGCGGATAATATGAAATCGATCTTTCCATCATTATTGCAATCCTAATATGCACACAATATGGTACGGTCTCGCTCGGTCTTACGCATACTCTATGAATTCTCATTACTGTTAACAGGCAATCCTGGAGTGGCATGCAACTGTTCATCATGATCCGTTTAGATATTTATTCATACTAAAGATATTCACGGCTATTGAGTTGATAATATTTACTTAATTTATTAGACTTTTATTAACAGCGTGTCTCTGTGTAACGTAATGTTATGAATTTGAGGTTATAGACTTTAATTTCCGTTCTTGAGTATTGCTTTGACATTAAATATAACTAAAATTATTTTACTACACTGAAGAGAGAGTTGAGTTTAACATTTATAGCTTTAAATGAAATTGAACAAAATAATGTTATTTATTACATCTGTTAACCTGATATTCGTACCCGGAATTCAGTCCTCTGCATTGTTCAAATCGCATTTCGAATCACAGTAGCGAATTGATTTTTCTGCTTATCGGCGAATTCGAAGAATAATGGTGAGTGAAAGGGTCGGACATAAGCGCGGTCGCGGACACAGCAAGTGCTCGTGCGCAACCCAGCACGCTGCCTACCGTTACAATGCACCACTTTGCTGAACGATTGACTACAAACGTTTGATACGACCGACGTAGCACAATGAAAACTAAAAACACAAGAACATTAAACATACGTAAACCACAATAAACATTTTCTGGTCAGAGCCCACCATTCACTCCAACGCCCTACTATAAAACAGCAACAAACATGATTGTACCACTTAACACGGGCAATGAGTATGTCGTTAGTACTGTCCTACTATGTTGTTAAGTAAGAGGACGTGTTCTCGATGCCGGTTGTATGCAGTGCACCCGTCATCGTCTGTCACGGTATGATAGATGGCGGCATAAACTTGTCATATTACCTAGCGAGTTCGGCGAGTGGATATAAAGATGTTTATCTGAAAGGTCGCCGCGTGTGAGCGTACCGGTAAGGCTCGAGCTCTTCGGTAGTGTCACTCGGGGCGGAGACGCAGCGGCGACGTCGTGACCGACGCGCGTGCGCAGCTCTTGTCATGCGCTACTTGTGATTATCATGTCTAGCGCCTGCGTCACGGCACTCCATTGTGTTGTACCCGCGACACGACAGAAGCTTTTTGCTTATTGCAACTTCAAAACTCAAGTAGTACAGACGAAAAATAAGGTTAATTAATAAAAAAACAAAAATAAGATGACATAAATAAAAAGTGAATCGCCGTTCTATCACAATGGCCGAACAAAAATTAGCAAAAACGTTCATTTCTATCAGTCAACTGCAGTGCAATGCGTTTTTTGCAAGTTATTTCAATTACAGAAAAATTGTTTGTTTGCTTTCATATAAATTCAATTTTGGGCAGATGAAATAATTTCTACAGTTGCCAAAGTTGTTAGGAGAATGTTTCTAATGCTCGGCTACTGATATTTTTGTAATTCCGTTGTGCCCATCCCATGAACGAAGTGAGTACGTGAAAGAGGAGTGAGCGCCCGCCTCGACCTCCGCGAACGCAATAATTGAGCATAGAAATCAAATTACAGATGATTGATGATGCCGTTACCGGCCGAAGCCGCAATGACGCCCGCCGAGCGGACCGTATCATTTGCGTAATAAAAATTAAACAAAATATCCAAATAACTGATAATATTAATAGTAAGATTCTTTAGGTTAATGACATAATAAATATAACATGTAAAATTATAGCATACCTTGAAAATACACCACACATAATGTTCTGGTGATACCAAATAATAAGTATGGGTATGTCTAGAAATATTTTTCGAGTACCAGTTCCAAGCACTAACCTACTTCATACGACAGTTAATAATTAAATTTATGGCGCATAACATCTTCCAGTGATCAAAAGAAATAACCGGCTGACGACTCAGAATGACAACTGTTCTCTAACTTTACGAGATAGGCAGTAAAACTATCAGTGGTAATAAATGCTTAAACAGCTCACGAGTGTGATACTTTACAGCGTGACTGAAATATCGTTTAGCGTACATTTGTGTACTTATTTCAATCATACCAGTACTAGCAAAGTGTGCATTGGTACAGCAACCCGTGTTTAATATACGAACATAAATTAAACTGCGAGACACAATATGTTCTCATATATATCATAATAGGTTATTTACGAGCTACTTTTATGAAATGTACTTACAAATTTAACATTTAATGTGATCAACAATAAAAGGTTCCGACGCACAGACGTAGGCGCAATGTGTGCGCCGGAGTTCTCCGCCGCTTCGCCGCTAAAAGGCCCGAAGCGCTGCGGCGATCGAGTCTCGTCTAATATAAACATTTATTGCTTTATTTCATTTGAAAGAAAATACAAATCAATTTTTTGTAGACCTCGGTTTGCTAGCAAAAACACGAGAATGCAGAGATGAAAATCAATCAAAAACGTATTTCATTGACGACTATTCAATAAAATGAATAACTGCCTCATTTCTTTTATTTTTTAACTTAGTATAGTAATTGAATAAAATGAATTAAATTTTATTAAGAGTAATTGAAAAGAATAAAGGGAAAATATTATTTATAATGCATTAGCACAATGATTTTACGTGATAAAGCGTTCGTTGTATTGTATAAGTACCTAATATCTATTAATGCTGTATTCATTTGTACCAACGCTTTCTAACTTAAAACATAAAAAAAACAAAATACCAGTGTCCGGAAAAAAGTCTAAATCGTAGAAAGATGGGTTGAATAGTTGAATGAAAGGAAGGAATCAAACCGGTTGAGTTGGTGGCAGCAGAACAGGTGCGAATACGGCCATATCCCTATATGGATGTGACAGGACACAAACCTGTATTAGACGAAATTTACTGACCACCTCCCGGTTACATAGACGATAAAGTAAGTTTTAATGGCTCAAATCGATAGTATCAAACAGATGAATCGTCCTGTACCGAGTTAAAATGAATTGAATGCAAGCTACAGCAGTTCATGTAAACTTAGGTATATCGCCCACTCATTGCTCCCGCGTCCAGTCACCGTCGCTCCTTCTCAGTCCTCGTCGCATTTACAGCCTGTCGTAAACGCTTCACAAGTTATGTGGCAACATCTTGGACTCAACTAGTCATTTTAGTGCGACTTTTAACTTCAATTATAATTATTAGAGTTGATTGCTTTTAGTTTGAGCGAGTAGGTGGGCCTACATCGACGCTTTGGAAATTATTGCGATTAAGTTAAACGATTTTATCTATCTCTGCTTACATTTACTTTATGAATAAAAATAAGCAGAGAAGAAGCTATAGGACTCAAACATTTGTCACAGTCAAAGTCATATAGTGGGCGGTAATGCAATTTTCTGTGCATAATGATGGTTATTGGGAACTTAAAAATAAATGACATAAACGTCAGTACTCACCTATCGCACTTAAAATACCTTAGAACTTTAGTAATTGCAAATGAGCATGTCTACAATGTACCTGCGTAGTTGTAAGCGAAACTGCTGAGTAAATGTATCATTAAGTTATAAAAATAAATGACAATAAAAAAAATGTAAAAACCACCTCGAAAGTAATCAAAGGCAGGAGAAGATGAATGTAATTGCACACAACACCACAAAGGATGATGTGGGCAGAAATAGAAACAAATTGCGATGTCGCAGTCGATAATACAGCTGGTGACCACAGTGCACTCTCGTCTAATAGTCGACATTACAAGGTCGTGTTACTCGCAACATGGTGTCTGAAATAAACTACCGGTAATTACTACGTGTTCTTCTCCTGTGTTTACATTGAATAAGTAAAGGAAACTTTAGAAGACACGGATGCAACGACTGCACTGTAAACCTACTTCCGAATGCCTCGAAATTATAGGATTTAGACTCTAGCCCCTCATTGGGTTAGCATGATTAATCGCAGAGAAAACTAAGCGGGATTATACGTTTGTTATTTAAGATCGCACGTTTTACACAGTACTGATCATTAGTAGAGTCATTCTGTACACGATCAATGTTTTTTTCAAACAAAAATTTGTTAGAAAATCATGTAGGTGAGGTGCATGATGTGTATAAATTACACGTATTATACTTTTGATTCGCGTGAGCTTGATATATTGCCTTTCGGATTGCACGTTCTTGCCATTGTTTAAAGCTACTATTGAACTCTTACTCCAGTGTAAAAGTGGGTGTTTGTTGCTCATATTTTACCCAGCAATGTTCATTTTCAGCAATAAACTGAATACAATTGGATAGCTTTTACGATATCTCATCATCACAGGTAATCATACTCGAGTGTTACTTTACAACCACAAAAATACTGAATACTACTGACGTTGGCATCACACCACAACCTTGTAAAACCTTTTCGATGAAAATTTATTACTGAAGTAATTGTATCTATTTATTTAAATAGCCGATACAATCGTTGCAAGACCACGAGTTGTAACGAATAATAAAACGATGCAATTTCCACCTGCCCACTGGAATGTGGAGCCCTGAGCTACATCATGGAAAGTGGTCCAATATTTCAAAATACTTTCAACGAGTGTTGTTCGGTCAAATACCTATACTCATGGACATCGTAATAATACCTATTGTGATAGGTAATCTATTTTGTCAGTGAGTTTTCCGGTTTAGAAATAAAACAGGTTCAACTTAAAAGGATACGGACACAGGATTACAGATTTACTGATCCTGTAAAATTGTTGTTTAGTAATAAGCTTACTAGCTTTAAAGTCATGAACACTGGAAGCTATCAATTTGCGACAGTAAGACGGATCATAGAAGCTTATTTGCATCTCGTGCTTTAATTGAACAATTATAGAATAAACATTACAGATAAGTGAAGTCACGTAGGCGGTAGCGAGTTGTGTTTTACTGATCAGGATCGGAGAAATCGAGATTCCCTCATTAATGTAAATCGTTGGAGCAGAGCCACAGCTGGCGCGAGCGCATCAACCCACTAACCTCTCCGACGAGGACATCTCAGACATATTTGCGCTACAGAACCCTTACTGCGATACACTCGAACTAGTTTACCTTGCCAAGGTAATGGTTTCTAATGTTTAATTATTATAATGAGAATTGTTCAGCCCGCACTCAGACGTTCCTCTGTAAGTAATAGGCCAATTATGTGTGCCGTGGCGTCAGTCATACAAAGTTACGCGGATCTTTAGCGGTAACGTTATTCAAATGAAGATGATATTTAATAACCTGACATTATAATAGCCGCAACGGCAGACGAGTATATTTTCTGTGTAAAATTAATATTACAGTTTTTGATATAGATAAGTCTCAAGTGAACAAAGTATTTTCTACTGTTTAAAAGACAAAACGATTGAAAGAACGCACAAATGGCGCCAGACAGTTTATTTCAGCCTGTATACATAAATATACAGTAGACGCATAATAAAAAATGTTCATTGCTGTCTTCGGCGAGTTAATAAATTTCGCAACCGTGAGTCAGATTATCTGCTAGTTATTCATTTGCCTGCCACGCACGTGTAATCATTAGAGCCTACGTGTTGCCTAAAGGAGTAAAAGTTCTTTGTTAATGATCGCTAGTTTGTCGTTGCGACTAATACAAATGGTGCGTACCATCATTGTTTTTTATTTTTGTTGAGCAGAAATCTTTGCATCCTCTGAATCAGGCGGTAATTTATATCAAGCATTTATTAAAGCTTAGGCGTTTATTTAAAATGATTAATTCTGTTTTTACACGAATGATATTTATAAGCGGCGTTGTCCTAACAAGATTAACTAACTGCAGTTACCTACTGTTTACAATGTAGACTTATATGGAATGTAATTGTGTGACTCTCGAAATAGACACGTTTTTATTTTTTATAAACTTTTCTTTAGTAAGAATCCACCATCTGTATGGTACCATAAAATTAGGTTAGGTTTAAAATACGCACATATAAGGTCGTTTATATGTCCCAGACTAGCTTCGTTTCATATATAGGCATCGAACAATGAGCGACATTGACGCCTGGCCGACGACTGGCGCCTTCTAAGGGCGGAGTGTCACAATCCTGGCCGTCAGGAGCCGCACATAAGGAAACCGCCACCCCATTAGAGAGAGACACAACAAATTACAATTTCATTCAATGTAAATCTGCGGAACGTTCTCTTAGCGATGCTAATGGCTGAACTTAGACACGCCTAATAGTTTACAGACAAGCGGATTAAGCCGTTCAGCTTCCCCATTGTATTCTGACAGGTACGTCAGTCTATATCGCGTCGAAGATATATTCAAATAGCTTCTGTAATTAGCTTTAACGGGAGCCTGCTTTTATTACCGCTACAAGATAAGGTATGCGAACCGCGTGAAACATATTATGTACTAAGTTGCTTAGCGGAGTACGTATTGCAACATAAAAGATAACGCTTTCGATTTACGGTTCATAAAACGCTTATACAAATTATATAGAAAATATTATATTGTGTTTATTAGACTATTAAAAATTTCTACAGCATTAGCATGCACATCACATTGCTCAAAAATGTTTCCCTGCTTTTCTACTGACTACATGATAACTGATGGTAAAGATAGCAAAACTATTTTCAATCAAAATGAAAAAGAATTAATATCTACACAATGGGTTATTACGCTGTACCATTTATTAACCTATTAAAAGCTGCATTCAATCGAAGATAAGATTAACGACCAAGATAAAATAATTCCGCAGATTAAACATCCAGGAGCCACAGATCAACGCACCGTGTTTATGTAGTTGGAACATAAAATTTATATAACTAACTAATTTAATAGCAAATCTCCGGCAAAAGTCAACAGGAATTTCATATTTATTTAGTAAAAAGCTGAAACTTGAAAGTTACCTTCTTTTAAAATCTTAATTACTTTTCTTCATGAGGGGACTAAAACATTGCAAATTTTCGTGTATGAGTTATATCTACTTATTCCGTTTCCGTAGAAATCTTCATATACTCACTAAAGATAGTATAAGTATCAAATGTCAATCCTATAAACAGGATATAAAGATATAATTAATTACAATACGGACGTATTAGTAAGCGAGATTCTGTAATAATCTTTAAGCATATCAATTAACTATAATTATTAAGCGTATAAAAACAAAAGAAAAACATCTAGATGCCATGTATGTAGATCCTACTTATACAGCACAGATCGATGCGACAGATTACTTATATAGGCGTATCACTTGTAAAGCGCACAAGAAAACGAAGACGATACCCATAGTGTGCCAACCAGTACTGGTATGGTGAAACGTAAATAGCAGGTTGAAGGCATCCGGCTCATTGAATACGCTGACCCCATCTGATCGCTGCTCCAAGCCCGGCCGAGTGTGCCCGCACATTCGCACTGTCAATGTCCACCAAGATAATTTATCGCGTATACCTATAATTACCGTTTTTTATAGTTTATGAAAATAATGAATTGCACGCCAACGTGATATAAAAAAATAAAATAAAAAAACATGAGTTGTAAGAAAAATCTAATGATTTCAAGCAGCTAACAATGTCCGCTACAGTTGGAACGAACCTCCGAGTAGACTACTTAATTGAACGAAGGTTTCATTGTCCAAGAAAAAATCTCACTACTTTCACCAACACCACCTGGACAACATAATTGACCTTTATACTTTTTATGCCCACTACAAATTAGTCCCAATTCAACTGCTACACAATTCTATTCTTATTACTCGAAGACGTGTAAGCGCCTATAAAAACGTTATATATACTCTCCAATGTATCTGTGGTTTCATTGATGTATTTTTTGTTACCGAAATCAAATTAACATAACATACATTTCAAGTCACTCAAAATTTTGCCTCAGTCAATTATAATAGTGTAAATTTCCCTTTAAAATTCCAGTTAGTTTATCAAGATAAATGATATTTATAATTAGCCGTGTGTAGTATTTGCGAATGTTTCGTACTAAGAGGTCGACCTACATGGCGAAAGTTGCGCTCTGCGCTATGCTTCTGGCGCACGACCTCTGTATACGGGTCAACGCGTTAATGTGAGGAACCTCCGTCTTGCTTAAAACCAACCATGTGTTCCGAGATTGATATAAAAAACTAAGACATGAATATGTTTTTCCTTATTAAGTAGTGCAGTAAGTGTTCGTAAAGACATCAAAAAGGTTAAAGAGGTACTTAACTATGATTATAATACCGTTAAACAGAAACTTGGTTAAAACGAATAAAACTTGTAATAAACATGTTTACTTTGTATACATTAAACAAAAAGCAGCTATTCAGCGTTGTGAATAAGTTGGTAAGGTCTATGATGATACAAAAGTAAAAACTAGCGTGAGGTTATAAAGCACTGAGCCGCTTTACGCTATTAGCATGCAATTCCAACTTTCTAGGTTAGCTGGGGGCAAGCAGGAAGGGCGTGGAAACACCAGATGCATGTAACATTCACATCTTAATGAATATACGGAGAAACTATTTCGCAAAATTTATTTATATCCGTAAAGTTGTTAAGAACCGTTGGTGAAAATTGTAATTAATTATTATCCTACTTTCGGAGAATGGCAACGCGACATTTCACATTCATCTCACCTACTGTAAATAAATTTATGCTCTATCTTTCATGCCGGGTCAATAGCAACTCGTGGCTATTTTAATTCCGACGATCGGTGCTATGTTTTAAAGTTTAGAATTATTTTGTTACGTGTGAAAGCTTTTAACATAAATCGGAATCGATCAAGCCCAACCCGAGGCGACTGAGAAATACCTACAGCTCACCTCGATCGGCACTCCTGTTATTTCACGCTATTGACGCCGACGCCCGTCCCTATTTATTAATACTTTGTTGTTTGAACTTTGCCTGTGAAGACCATGACAAATAACCCTTGACTAGCTTGCGCCCCGTTGTAATGTTTATTCTAGGAAATTGTTAGATACTGAGCACGAAATCATTTTTAACAGTGTCATATCTGATATGATATTTACTTTCAAGTCACGTCTTCAAGTTTCTCGCCTATTTCAATTTACTTAAATATGTGAAAGATCATCTATCATGTTTCATACAAAAAATACACGGCAATATGACACAGTGAGCGTTTATAGGCGAGTAATTTAATTTTCGTAATGGACGGGCAGATCAAATTACTATCAGGCCGTGAGCGACAGTAGATACGACGCATGAAATGAATTAGGTTTCCTTGGGCGGTATCATTCACAGTGCGTATGCTCACATCGCTGCGCGTTCGCAGCACCTCTATAATAACATTTTTAATGACTATTATACGTAGTGTAAATTAAATTAAAAATAAAACATAAAAAAGTTTATGAAATTGTAATGATACATTCGTAACATAAATTGAACATTGTCGGTTATTAACGAATATTAATAACTCATTCGTTTCTGTTCCCACAATATCACGATGATGGTTTATTAGTATAAAATTGCTTTAATATCCGTGTTAAAGACCTCTAACAATATAAATCGTGGTAACTAAAAGAACTTGCACTAAGAAACGTTATTTAAATCATCCACTTTTAAAAGTTTCATAGAGCTTAAGACACCAAATTATTAAGATAATTACCTGACTAGACTTAAATGAAGAATACTGTCTAGTAGTTGTTAGGGTGCATTACAATTTAATTTTTTAATAGCGTATTTCAAATTTTCTTTTGAGACCATGACTTATCATTTTCCATATATCTTTACATTAATGCTTCTTAAATTGTAATAAAATATAATATTGTCAGTAAGACTTCTCGCATTGCGGAAGTATTCGAAAAGTATATTGATGTCAACCAACTTTGGAACTAATTTGCAGGCAATGGGAAGTAGACAAGTAATTCATAAATGGTGCCATAAACATTTTTTCACACTGCCATGTGAAAGCGCGTAAAATAATTTCCCATGACTCATACGAACCATATATTTTTTTCAAAAAGGTATTAAGTACTAGAATTTATGATTGTGTAATGATACGTCTAACTCGGTTTGCTCTGTGATGTAGCTACGTGTCTTATGTTACATGGGCCGCTGCTGCAAGTTAATTACAATGGGACGGTAATCATTAAGCTAATGCCCTTAGACAGCGAACATAATTGTTTCGCCTTTTATTTCCCGTGAACATTCATTTCAACTTGAATGCATTTACGAGTACCGAGATAAAAGTTGTGCAGCAATTTGAAATAATAGTATTAGAAGAATGTTCTGAGAGTTCACGTATTACCAATCTAAAAATAAATAACAGATATTACCCAATGGAATTTGTAGATAATATCTGATGTGGCTAAAGGCATAGGTTCAGCTGTCGCACTAAGTTCACAAATAGAACACATCCCATCGATGGTTACGGCAAACGATGCTCGATATGGCCGTAAGATATTGAACGATTTACCCTATCTAGGAAGAATGGTTGCGTGCATAGCTGAACGACTTTATATACGATAATTCTAGAGCTTCCCATGCAATTACGTACTTTTAAATTGCCATATAAAGTTTTTTAACCAACACTTTTCTTTTGTTACAGATAACTAATGTTGCCACGGCCCCTCTCAGAGAGCACAATGCGATTGCTACTCAGTATAGTGTTAGTGGCTTGCGCCGCTGAAGCTGCAAAAAAGTTCGAAGGGACTTTAAGATCAGCAGTTGACGCGCCACCTCAGGATAACCTTGCCATCGAGTCAGAGTCTCCAGAGCCAGCCGTAGTGGCTGCGCCTGAAGGCTATCAAAACCCAGGAGCACCACCGCCTACGGAACCTGCTGCTGAAGAGCCTGAAGAAACAGCTCCAGCAGCTATCCCTGAAACAGCTTCGGGAGGAGTTCCGCCTTCTGCCCCTAGTGGAGCATCGGCCCCTTCTGCTCCAGCGAATTCGTTAGAAGAATGCGACCCAGAAATGATTGGATTTGAACTTGTCACAGGGTAAGAGAAACTACAAAGATTTTATTTAATTGCCCTGTTAAAGCGTCTGCTTCTGACGGAGTAGTGACCGATAATTGTAGCAGTAATTATGATAATTGCATTTATGAAGCTACACAGTAGAGTTATCAAGATCAAACTTCACTCGTAAGCTGTCTCGGGAAAGTGTTTTTGCACTAGCTTTTCAATCATCGGATAAAAAGCTTATCATTTAAAGCAGACTGTATGAATCATGTTGATTATTAAAAGGCAACGTTATCTTTGTCAGGTACGTGTTCTCAGCGCCGTCTCACATCTTAGACGACATCCCCGGCACACTTATGTTGACCGACTGCCTTGAGCAGTGCCAGGCCAACGACACTTGTCGCGCTGTCAACTACGAGACTGGACTTTGTGTTCTCTTCAGCTCCGATGCTGACCAACTACCTGGTAAGTACTCACGACACTAATTTTAAACAAATTACAAACATATTTTTGAAACCAAAGCAATAAATTACTTTCAAAATTTAATTAAGGACAAAACAGCACCAAGGCGTTATCGAACACGCAACAATGAAAGATAAATCAATAGTAGCATTCTAATAAAGCATTCGATAGATCGGAACAGAGATCATGAATGCGTTTAATGCGCCCAAGTATCACAAAAAAACGACTAACAATAACGGCACAAACAGATGCGTGTTAGCGTATGGTATAATCGGGACACATAGCAGGTGGCTGTGTAATGGCGCCAGTACGTACTCTCGTTTGACCGACATAGAGGTGTGAGCTCACAAACAAGCGAAGCGTTCAGATTTTTTTGCCGCAACACATCATTTGAATACCAATAACGGCATGACTATGACTATGCCCACTCATCACGCCTTATTGGGAAAAAAATACTCTCACCGCGAAAAGGAAAACATGACCGAGTATATTTAAACATGAGTTAGTGGAACGCGCTTTGACCTCAAAGTTATGAATAGAAGTTCTTTGCACAGCACACAATCATTTCAGATTATAACAAAAAAGAGCTCACCAATTTAATAGTGTTTGCTTTTTTACTTTTACCAAAATCAGACATGATGACTTTATACTATAATAAATATTTGCCGTACCTTATTGGGATTATACCATTAAAACTACAAGCATACACAGATTCAATGCCGTGTGGTCATATTGGATATTGCATGCTTCGGAATGTGAAGCTGCCGCAGTGTCAAAGACGTCTATAAAAAGCTCATGAGAAAAAAAAAAACTGTAGGATATTCTTTTTTTAACCACAATAGCACGACAAGAATGTTGTACAAAACTCAAGTAACTCAATTTGAATTTAATTAACTAACGTAGCTATTGAAATAGTAACATAGTAACAGCTTTTCGTTTTTAACTTTTTGCCTTAAATAAATTTAAGACTTCGTAGTTACTTGTCTACTAAAGTAGGCTCAAGCTTAACAGGAATGTTTCTAACGATGGATGTAAGTACTTTAATAATAGGGGAAAGGAAATGCCGATTAAGGGTCATATTGAATTAAGCCGTAGTGAAATTGCCGCCAAGCCGTCAGTTCAAGGAACTAAGCGATGAGATCCAATTATGGAAGCACAAATCGCTCCGGTCGACTCGGTGCGGATTTTCGAATTCGCTAAGGTTGAACGCCTCTTCGTCCAGAACACGTGCGTGAGCATGAAGAATTTAATGATGACACGAGCGCCTCTTTTCTCAGATTTCTAGCTTTAAGAGTTAGGTGAGAGTGAGTTAGGTTAGCTAGGGACCTCCGACGATATTATCTACAATAAGTTTCTTAGAACTTCAAAACTAATTTTCTGTTTATTTGCAGGTGCATTGACAAAGTCACAGTTCCCGGTTTTCACGATCTACGCACAAAAGTCGTGTCTCGGCGTGCGTCCTTGTGAAAGGGCTTGGTGCTTCGATCGTGTGCGCGGCTACCATCTCAAAGGGCATGGCAATAAGACACACGTAGTTGGCTCCAGGCAGATGTGCCTTGACCTCTGCCTTGGCGAAAACGAGTTTGTTTGCAGGTTAGTAAAATATAATACACATTAAGCAACATTACGACTCTTAAATGTACTCTTATGCGAGATACCGACGCTTTTTATCTAATATGTGAATATGGTTTTCTACACACGTTTACGCTTAATAAAAATGATTTAATGAATAGCGAAAGCATCGCCTATAGCAGCATATAAATTAATATTTTTGTCGCGGAATGTTATTTATGCTCTTTTCAAAACCACAATAGAAGGATGCGGTGAATTTATTGAAATAGCCTTCATGTGGCAGCCACTAGACGATCCTGTTCAAAAGTCAATTTATAGAAATGGCTGAGTCATCATCTGTTGATGTATTTTCGTGTTTCGTAGGAATGCAATAAGAGGATAATTATCTTTATTAAATTGTAAGATATTGATGGAGTACCTGAAATGGAATATTCATTAAGTAGTTTCCATATTACGCCCCTAACAGAAGTGGCAAATCCAGATCGACTTCATGACTTTTAAATTAGTTCTGTTTATCACTTGATAGTGTTGAGGATAACGTACAAGTCAATTATTTTACAACAAGTTCGGTTATAACGCATACAGATATGCACTTAAACAGTATTCAATGAAACAAGTGGGTGACGTTATTCAAAGATATAGTGACTCAAAAGAATTTCGTGCACAAAAGTAAAAAACAAATTACACAATTTATTAAACAAATACTGTAGAAAATGTACTCTCTCAAGTTCATTCCTCTTATAATTACGATCGTAATTAAAGGTTTTAAAGAAAACTACAAAGTAGAGCGGTGTATGGGCGGAGTGAAACATGAATGACCCGCGAGCACTCCTTGCCCTCGACACGACCTGTGCGCGATTGTACAGACACTTAAAATAGTATAAGCGCAAACAATCTAAGTGCTATTTATTATAATGCCTTAAATTACAAGTTAACAATACTAGCACCTAAACAAATCAGGATTCTAAAAACTAATTTAAATGATCATGCCTGTGCACTTTAGACGTAACATGCAATTACAGTTGAAGACTTAATGATTTTTTATTATCTCATTGTGTGATTCTAGACAAAATACCTTTACATGGAGAGAAAATATTTTAATGCATCGAATAGCGAACAGCAATCTAAGAGTTAATTAACGGTCCGATGGCATCATGCCGTAATTGTTGATGCAATTAAAATTACACTAGAGATTTTAAGAATTAGTTGATACGATGTTTCCTATCAAAGGTTGTTGCAATTAAAATTGTTCAAGTGATCATTATAATTAGGTACAAATGTTAATGAGGTTATGATCCTTATTTAGGCACCCTCAGACTAAATCAGTACTTTACTAGGTTAACGAAACGAGAAATTCGTATCTACTATGACAATTACCTACATTTCATTTTATGCCATTATCTGGAAATAGGAAAGCTCTATCGTAGGATTTAGTCATCCGTTACAGATTACTAGACTATGATGCTTAGTAACACATAAACTTCATAAAACTAGTGCATCGTAAATAATGCTTATTTATGGGTTATGATTGTAAATAATAACTACAGAAACACTAATTAAAGTGCAGCTAATAAAAGAAACATCCACGAAAATTTATTACAATAGCCAGTATCTTAATTAGTACAGTTATCCATAACCATTTCAAGTAACATGTGTTAAATTCATCGAACATAAGTACGTCACAGACATTGAGATTTATCCATTACAATTGCACTAACAAGACGTGAAAATAAACGGAGAAGGTCATGACTCTATTCCCTTCAATCAGATGCTATCATATGTTGACTGATTCAACATTGTGCCTAACGAAGACAGTTATGTATGTAAATACATCCTTAACCACAGTGAATGGAGTCAACACAACAAAATTCTCGTACGGTTAGTAAACAAATATTTATCATCAAAGTCGGCTCATTAGATATCCATACGAGTATAAGCTAATTTATAGATGAGCCCGATAACGAAGTCAATCAGCCTTCACCAAGTTACCATAGATGGTGGGCTGCGCGGTACATCTTTGCGGCTCAGTTCAGTGGATAAGTCACAGCCTCTTCCTGGTAGCCGTTCCGTTTCTGAATTCTACAAACGAGCATTATATACAAAGCAGGGAGGCCAATTGAACGGCCTACGTCTCAGGCGTCTAATGTAGCAAGACACGACTGTCCTATTGTGTTTATTTCCTTGTACGGTTTTTGATATCATTAACATAAATAGTGTACTGCGTCAGACGCTCACATTCGATACACGTATTTCCGTTGGCGTGTTCAGGTCAAGCTTGCGTTGCTCAGTAACGATTTGCGGATTGTGGCGCTAATTTGCTTCTGAACGCGTGCACTACGTGCGTCAACGAGTATAGGCCAAGAGTATTACCAATCGGTTACCATTTCTTCTATTCGAGTAGAAAGCTTCAGTTACATCTACAAATCCGATCATCATTTCTTTAATGCGTTTATATTATTGCCACTTAACACAGTTTTGTTATTCGCAACCATTTCTGTCGACCGTTAACTGAAAGGCAATAAAAACTTAACAATTTACCTAACTCCGTGACCTACTGTTCGACATTTTTCGAAGAAAACTATTGGATTTGTTTCGGATAGTATTGAGCTGTAGAGCGACTTTTACGGGAATGTTAGACCATTACTCGTCTTCGTATTTATGGTATCCTGTACGTTTGTTTTCCAAATAGGTTTAGCAGCAATAAATTCCACGACTTCACGCCATCATCTCGGAATTCTTAACTAGGGTTGGGGTTAGACAGCGATTAGAGAATTAAATGCTGGATTTTACGTAGTCAAGCTTAGTTCGACACGTGTACCGTTGGATACAAATCGTCGTATCTCCATTGAGGCGAGCAGGCGGCGCGGGCGCACCCCGGGCGGCGCGCATCGCGATCGTCGACAGTCACGACATTTGGCAAATATTCCCCGGACGTGGCGGGCAGAGTGCCGCGCGGTGTGGGAGCGGCCTGCCCTATCGCTTCCTACTTCCACGATACAATAACCGATAAGGCACATATTGTTTTCCCCTTCGAGTCTTTTCCGCACTAAAATAATTACCTCGATAATGGCAAGGCCTCTTCTACATTAGCAAAACCTTCTGTTTTAAGATTATATTCGCAAAGCCCACTCGTCATAAATATTTATTTGTCCTACAATATTAAGTAAGTGCGCAGAAAGCTAAGTGCTCAAACACTGCGGCAATGAGGTCGTTGTACTTTGTTTGTGCAAATCGTCGCCCAGCAGTGAAAACCTCGGATGTCTCATTTTCTCAAAAATAATTATATTTGTTCTTTGGATTTATAAACTCGGTAAGCACAGATTACTCTAGCAAACTTTAAAAGCTTTCAAAGCTAGGAGTGGCTGATTCGAAAGTTTGCTAGAGTAATCTGTGCTTACCGAGTTTATAAATCCAAAGAACAAATATAATTATTTTTGAGAAAATGAGACATCCGAGGTTTTCACTGCTGGGCGACGAAATAGATGTTTGCCAAATCGTTACAGTAATTAAATAAATGATGGCGGATGTTCTTGTTTTTATTTAGTCACGCTTCAGATCAAAAATATAAGGGTACAAATTAGAAGCAATCGAAATTATTGACTATCAATAAATTACACATTCAATTTTTTATTGATCCGACCACCAAAGACGATTTTAATGGACGACTATTACTTACAAAACAGATACGGCTGTTACTTATGGCTATGATTAGGATATTCCGTTAATTAAATATTAGATAACGTATACCTATGTTTCGAAAGATATTGTGTAACTATCCAGCAATTATTTGAAATATCTCTTTTTCTTTAATTTTAGACGCAAACCTATGGTTATAATAGGTCAAAGATCGTTCACGATGGTTAAAAAAAAGAAAATTAAATTTATGGGAATGGATAAGAAATTTCGAGTCTATGACCACATGACGTGTATGTTACAGTTGAACAAATTGCAGGTAGTGAGTGTAATTATGACGCGATGAGGCAGACGCATCCGAGCGACCGTACGGTTAAATGAACAACAGCTACCGGTAGCGGGACATTCGCAATCATCTAAAAGATAGATAGCTACAAAATTAATATCTCCTTGACGTGTACACCGTTAAACGCGATAAAGACAATCTCCATTAAATAAATTTCATAAGTATCAGTTTCCTTAAGCTGTAATAAATAGGTACCCTAACTACCTAAGGGGAACGAAACAGAAAGTTCTCATGGTGCGCACAACAAAGAAATGCGCTCATCTCATGTGAAAATCGCATAGGTTAGCGCTAGGGTCATCTGATCGAGTTCGATTGTACATCAAGAGAAAATATTGAGTTAGATGAACAAGATAATATTATACGGGTGGTCACTAAACACAAACTTACATTATACACTGAAACGTCACAGTTTTATACTGGTACAATGTTAATGAACGCGGCTCCGTATCAATTATGCATAAGTCTATCGAAGACCTACATTATTTATACAAGTAAAATTGAAGTCTAGTGGGAAACAAGTATAATACGACACAGTTAAAATGTAAGAAAATAATGGAATACTTAGTCATGCTATTTTTATTGTGTTGCATTATGTGAAATTAATTCAGCGGATGAGCTCATATCGTAGTTAGACTCAAGAGATATGCAAACAAAGACCGCATTGAATATGAAGTTATTATGACGACTCGTTTAGACATGAAAGTAAGAGTAACTTTACTAACTTTGTAGCTGAATCGTTTAATTGATAGAACAGTCGTCGCGAACTTCGCAAATACACTTATTGTTCATAAATTACTCGTGAAATCGAACCGTATTATTCTTACCGTGCCTGTAAAACCACTTTAACTGACTTCCATGACCATAGCTGTCGTAAATATTTTGATTTATGGATACTATATCAAAATACTTCTCGTAATGGACATGATTTTGTACTTCAATAAAGTTAATTAAGTATGATAAACCCAATTCAATTGCCATAAATATCATGCTCTAAGAGTATACAGCGTGAATCATGCGCTACATAAAACCAGTCTGAAGACTACCCAGCCTCAAGAAATAGAAACTTGCCTCCAGGTCATCGTGTCAACAATGCACTAATCGTAAACAAACCTAATTGAAATTGATAATTACCACATTCATCATTATACATAATTGTCAATTAAACGGAGCAAGCGAAACAGCATCGTTCGCACTATGCATGCGGTTAACTACTTGGGAAAATTCACACAGTAAAAAAGCTTACAAAAAACGTAGCTGCTGTTAAACCGCGTGAAACATTGTTGCAGATCGGCGAACTACAACAATAAAACTGGGGAGTGCGTGCTGTCAAACATGGACCGTATCACATTGGCGGGAACCAGCTTTTTCCAACCGAACGAAGGTATGGTCCGACACAATTTTTTCACATCTTTTTTCATGAAGTTGAAATAAGTATAATCTTCAATGTCATTATGTTCTCCACAGACACCGATTATTTAGAAAATAACTGCGTGGAGGAACCCACCAAGCTTTGCGAGTTCAAGAAAATGGGTGGTCGTATTTTGAAGACAGTGGACTCTGTATACCAAGATGTTCAGACTGTAGAAGAATGTCGTGAACTTTGCTTGAACTCTCCATTCCGTTGCCACTCTTACGATCACGGTGATACTGGTGACCACGTTTGCCGTTTGTCGCATCACTCTAGAGCCACACTTGCTGATATTCAGGTATGGAATTTAACTAATCGAAATCTATTAAATGCTCTATTTAATAGATTTCAATAAATATATAAGTTGTAAGTCAATATGTAACAGTGACTTTATCTTTAAGGATCCTTACTTGGAAGTACCTGAAGCAGCTACCTATGAATTGTCTTCTTGCTACAACGTGTCCATTGACTGCCGTGCTGGAGACATGGTTGCTAAGATTCAAACATCTAAGTTGTTCGACGGCAAAATCTACGCTAAGGGCAGCCCCAACTCTTGCGTCTTCGATGTTAAGCAGAGTCTCGAATTCGAGCTGCACATGGGATACAACAATCTCGAGTGCAATGTTAAACAAAACGGACTTGGCAGGTAAAAACTGTTCATGATTATACATCACCAATATTCAAATCTTAGTTGGTAAAACAAATGAATCATTCCATTTTGTTTATTTCCAGATATTTGAATGATGTCGTTATTCAGCATCACGATACCATCGTCACTTCATCTGATCTTGGTTTGGCTGTGACTTGCCAGTACGATTTGACCAACAAGACTGTTGCCAACGAGGTTGACTTGGGTATCCACGGAGACATCAAGACTGGTATCTCAGAGGAGGTGATTGTCGACTCTCCCAACGTAGCCATGAGAATTACAGACAGGAACGGAGACGATACCATCGTATCTGCTGAAGTCGGAGATCCCTTGGTAAATTCAATTCTTTCTATATTTGTTATTTTTTTATATTTTTCTATCAAGAACAGTAAATAAAAATACATTTCTTTGTACAGGCTCTGCGTTTCGAGATCATGGATCCCAACTCACCCTTCGAAATCTTTGTACGCGAGCTTGTTGCCATGGATGGAGTCGACTCCAGCGAGATCACCCTCATCGACAGCCATGGTTGTCCTACGGAACACTTCATCATGGGACCTCTGTTCAAATCAGCTAACAGTGGAAAGGTAAGAAAAAATAAACAATTATTTGTAAGACGAGCACGACTTATAGTTTCTTGTTCTTTAAACTCTGGACATTATGCCCATGTATAGTAATTGCATACGGTAATAATAACCAAGATGCTTTTTTAACAAAAAGTAAGTCTCAACCAACGGTACTAATCAGGTCTTCATATCATATTCATTTGATATGGACGTCCATTGTGTTGTATGACATGTTACACTTTTTATAAAGAGTTATAATTAGTATATCAGATAAAGATAAATTATTCACTCTAATGAAGTAGTACCCGTTCATTAATGGCGTGTCATTGTCATGTAGTAGTTTTATTGTAGTGGACGGCGGTAACAAAAAAGCCTTTGATACGCGTTGAGCTCAACAGAAAGCTTTAATGCGAGATAATTAATGAGGTTTCTTTTAACGTTACAGATGCTGTTGTCTAACTTCGATGCCTTCAAGTTCCCATCTTCAGAAGTTGTTCAGTTCCGTGCCTTGGTGACACCCTGCATGCCTACATGTGAACCGGTGCAGTGCGACGGCGGCCCGAACGATCTCCGCTCCGTCATGTCTTACGGACGTAGGAAGAGGCGTTCGACCCCAGCTACACCCACCGACGACATGCTCCTCGTGCAAACTATCCAGATCACTGACAAATTCGGATTTGACAAACAACGCGCCAAGAATGTCACTGAAGACTCTGTATACGTCAGGGAGACCGAAGTCACATGCGTGAACGCAGCGGGAGCCATGCTGGCGGCGGCTGCTTTCCTTGCAGCGCAACTAGTCGTACTGGCAGCGTGGACCTGCAGTTGGCAGCGACGACGTGCTGCTGCTAAAGCCGCTGAGCTGCTGCCAGGACCTAACGCGCCTTCCGCTCTTTGCAAAGTCTATGATGCCAGTTTTTCTCGTGCGCACCAGAGGCACTTCTAAGTAACAGTAGGTGTGTCGACGTGATCAGCGTCCGCAATAGTAGTATATTTCGTTAGTTTAAAAACCCCCGTCGAGTTCTGGCTTGTGAAGACGACAAATCCGCAGGGCGTCACGTCTTCCATAGAGCGCAGGACAGCGATAGCGGTTATTTAATGGTTAGTGTCCGAACGCTTCCACAGCACACTGCACGCATGGGCGAGGTGGCGAGGTGGTGCGGGGGCGCGCGACACAGAGGCGGGGACGACCACAAGAGCGTGCGCGAATGTGGACGGATGCGAGTGCGGCGCGCAGAGTGACCGTTGTTGAGTGTGTTTGGTGTATGAGATCGCTCGCTTGTCCCCGTCTCCGGCGTCGTCGGCGGGACCGCGGCCGTGAGTCGTTATCAAGATCACGTCGCTCATTCGTTCACTTTACGCTCGGACATCCATTCGAGGACGTCCGATTACGTATTGTACCATATTTTTTTAAAAGTAGCATAAGCCTGATTTTAATGATACGTAGTGATAAGTAAAAAGTAACATTTCAGTACCTTTTAAGTAGATAACCGAGCGTGCGACCTAAGTCAAGAGACGATGGATTGACGGCCGTCCCGACATCGTAATTTATTTAATTTAGCATAGTTTCTTTTTTACGTAATTTATGATTGAATTTAATACTATTTAATAAAATTTTAATATAAATGAAATACCTACCTAAACAAACGAAAGCTTACGACTTACACTATGTGCTATCCCATGTAAACTGAAAGTATTTTATTATGATATCTACTAGTGCCTTAATAATGAGATGTCAATGTAACAAAATGTATGTTAAAAAACAACATTTTACCTTGTTTCATCCGTCCAAATTGTCATTACTTAAAATAAATTTTCCAAAATACTACCTGGTTTTATTTTGTGTACCTTCGCATAAGAACCTTATTGACACAACTTTAAAGTAAGGAGCAGAGCTATTCTAAGCTAATCAGAACATGTTTACTAAGAAGATTTGTGATCAAAAATGAATCGCTATGACCGATAAGGATTACACTACAACCAGAAAAAAAAACGCCGCAAAAAGCGGTGTACGTGCATTCGGCCAGTTACTCTCAAAATTGCGCACATCAATGAGATGGGATCTTTGAGTTAAGTTCTTGGCACCATCACGTGTGAAGGGGCACGGCGCGGTCGTTCGTGCGCGAGATACGATCGGCGCGCGCGACGGCACGTGTCCTGTGTCGCGTGCCGACTTCACTAAGCGCAGCCATTAGTAGCCCAGCAACAAAGAATTTGTCCCTACAAGCGTTTTTTCTAGATTTAGATTAGAAAGTGTTGAAAAGAAATAAAATTAAGCTTGTTTGAGAGTGCCGCAAGCAGCTTCATGCATAAAAAGCATGCAGCAGCATGTATAAAAATAAAAAATATCTTGTTTAGATTTTACCTCGATATATCCTTCGGGTAAAGGTAATTTTACAACAAAGAATTAGTTAGGCGCTCTTCTATTACATTTTTGGTCAAAACATTAAAATAATGCTTACTGATGTGGTGTGCCTGATGGTGCTGATCAGATTAACAGACTACTTTACTGAAATCATAATGAGAAGTACGTAAAAATCTAAAACTCCGTCTTTTTCTCACACAGGCGGATAAAATCTGAAGTACATTTAAAAATGCATACATTTCATTTAGTACATTACAGTATGCGTATTAATATGACAATCAAATACTTTGTAGAAAGTAAAACTTCGTAAATCATACTTAAATTCTACTTACTAAACCTAGAAACCTGCATAAGGCTTCTATGTTTAGTTCCCATTTTATGTGTTATCAAATAAATGCACGGCAAGCAAAGCAGTATGACGAGTAGCAGTCACAGTTAGTGATACATCTACAATAAGCATCCTCGTCAAACCAGTGCTAATGAATGCTGTTAAAAGGAGCAGCTTCGAGCAACACGCAAGTATGTATTACAGAGAATATGGTTACCTACATATTTTGCACAATTTTCTAGAAATAAGCGACTTAGAATGCTTGAATAGAGATATAAAAAGTCTAACCCGTTTTCAATTGAAGCTTTATAGTTATAAAAGAATAAAATGCAAATCTTTTGTTAAAGCGGAGGGCGGTCACAATTTTACAGTAGTCGACAGACATTTTCGTAGAACTATAAAATTCAAATATTGAATGCAACATTGTGTTGAAGATAAAGTCGTTTACAATAATATGAAATATTCATAAAAGGGAATCGACGGTGGCCACCGGAATCGCGAGCCGCGGATGAGAAAAAAACAACCTGAACAATCGACTAGCGAACATCGGTCATGGGACAAGTCCAACAGTCAACATATATATTAAACATCGTCATGTCTTTATAAGGAACGTCCTTGGAACGCTTTGGTATAGGGAAGAGCTCGTACTCGATCAATATCGGCATCTTTTGTATCTTGTTCCGATCCTACTTATTGAGCGAATAGTTGAAGATTTTATCTCGCGCTCGGCATCGCGACACAAATGAAATATTGCCGAGACGGCTCGCTTCTCATGAAATATGTAATCTGATTAAGTATTACAATAAATGAGTCACGTTGGAAACTTAAAGAGCGCAACGACCATAAAATGGATAACAAATGTAGATCATGAAAAAACACACTGCGCGCTGGTATAAATATGATACGCTTAGGGTTATAAAAAGAAAAATAAATTATATATTTGTTTCTTGGTTAAATGGTGGTTGTCACAACCGTACATTATTTTAATCAGGTAATTAATATATAATGATCGAGTACGTCTTTCTTAGTCTCATAAGAGGCGAGCAAGGCGAGTACACAATTACCTATATTTATGCAAATTCTATTCATTCAAGTAAAGCTATTTAATGTTTTGCATTTATATCGTTTATTTTATTACCGTCTATATTAGTAGTAGAAATGTCGGAGTAAAGTAAGGTGTCCTACATGTCGTGGTCGGTATTTAAATGTACCTATTTTATGCTACAAGTTAGTTTCACTTTAACATTGTACATCGCAGTAGTATTTTGTCCTTATTCGCTTGTTAATGATATCTTACAATCTGTAAGATTGACAATTGTAAATTGTAACGGTCCCTTTTCACCATTTCTTACACGAATTTCGCCAAATATGAATAAAGATAATGTCTATAAAAAGAAAACAATGTAAGTGGGATCTTGATAAACTGAATGTACGGCGATAGTGAAGAATGCCACTACAATAAAGACTAAAAAATCGTAGATAGTACCTACAATTATTTAAGAGCGTATAAATGTAACAAAAACATTGTTTGTGTGGCGAACTTACACCAGTTTTGGTGATAATAAAAGAGACAATAATTGTAAACAAACAAGTGAACGAAGCTAGTTAGGTAACAATAATTATCCGAGCTGGATTGATGAATAGACTTTTGTTAGGAAGAATCTTTTTATTACTAACTGGGACACTTTCATTTGGAATGGAAAGTTAACGTTGACAAAGGCTACCTTTCATCTTCTTTAACAGGAGAGAGATTTTCATCGGTTTATTCTAAAGCGATTAAAGATTTACTAAAAGCTCCGTATTAAGACATATTTGTGAAACAACCAATTATATCGTGACAGCGTCTATTTCAATTTCATAAGTTTATTTAGTTAATTACGTAAACACAATTTTATTATTGATTGATGAAGGTTAGCTTTCCTGGTAAATCTTCATAAAGTGAGATATAACGGAAGATTTAACACGATAACATTACGAGTTTTGACGTAATAAATGAAGACATTATTATTGTAACAAGAAATACTATGAATGTCTCAAAGTGTCAAGCTTAATATAAATATTTACGACTTGAAATAACTCAAACAATTATTACTAGCGGGAATTAACGGCTCAAGACATAGTATATTACCCTCGGCACAAAATCCAAATTTGTTCACAATATTTATGTCGACTCGTTAAATGAGGTTAACTTGACTCAATAAATAGTGATATGTTGATTTCTCCGCTCGCAAAACAACCTTTTAAGGAAAAATGCAATTTTGAGAAGCGAGAATTCATAAAAAAGAGATATTCGCAACTATTATGGAAAGAATATTCTGTTAACAGATCGTAAATCAGGAGATGCTCGAGATAAGGGCACATCCGGTGGATTCACGAAGCACAATCGATTTGGACTCATTATACGGCTATTGGCCGGCGCCGGTTATGGATATTCGATGCGCAATTTGTGTATTATTTGCATCGGGATTCAGCGGGACTGTGATCACGCAGGCTTTCTCAATATGAAAACAAACGAAGATAGTCCGACTTACTGAAATCAGTTTGCTATCTAGAAGAGACAACGGCACTTTGAAATACATACTTTACCAGACTCTGCCTTGCCATAACCTTAATATAAAATCTAATGTGTGAAGAGAAGGAAATAAATTACAAATTGGAATTAATAGGTGAGGTTTATAGATTTCTAATAGTTTAGAATTATAGAATGAATAAGTGTGTCTGGGTTAATAATCACATAAACGGTATAAATAAATTACTCGAGACAAGTTATTTTATTGATAGGTTTCCATTAACGTATTGCAAAGAACTTCCAGCGAGTGTTTTTATTCGCGGTCAGTAAATGAGTAGGCGTGCTCTCCAATTTGTTGACGTTAAGGTCCTGATTGTATGTTTGTACGGGATCCTCGACGGGAACGCGAAATATCCGCCGAGGTGGGCGGCGCGCGAGTGCCATTTGTTAAACATATTGATTCCCTTATTATTATAACACGACCAATATTTGCTTCAACAACAATCTACGCAAATCGTTTTATTCATACACAAGAAGTTTGATTTGAATCAATGATATGTAAATCGATATGTTATGGGGCAAAGCTCTCTTAGCAAGCCAGTGCAATTTACCAATCACATAAATTGCCGTATGAACACATAATTCGACATTTCCCGCCCATCTGAACAGGATATTACTGGCGACTAACAAATACAAAATATAAGTGTTTCCGCAAAGAAAATACGTTTGGTTTCTTGCAGTATAAATATCGCTCTCTAAAAGCTATTTAGCCGTGTTATGCTCGAGCAGCTACAAATCTTAGTTTAATTACAATTAGTGACAGGTCTAAATCTAATATCTATACATTAGCTTTACTTTAGATAGATTTAAATCATAGTGTTTATAATGTACATAATTCATATTGAGATCGGATGAGTTGGTACTCGCGTGAAATGTCGGAAGTGATCAAAGCGGGATCACGAAGCGCAGACGCGCGCTAACAATCCGCTAATAGACGATCGTGTTCGTGACCCCGCCTCCCGACCACAATAATAATGTCCGAACTGACGGATACCATTATTGCCTCTTGGTCGTTTACACAGCAACACCCACGTGTAGCCGCATAGCTAATATGATTTGCGATATAGTGTTTGAGATCAAATCTTAGGCGCGCCACTCGCGAGACAGTAAATAAATAATGATTGGAAATTCAAATTATTTTAAATGGGTATGACCAGTGAGCGGATGATATCGATAATATTATTCATAACTGCTAAAGTAAATAACCAACGCAAGTTATAAATAGGTACTCCATGTGCATAAGAATAAATAGAAGATCAAGCGATGAAACGTACGCCGCTGTACAAAGTAAATGATTTTCCGCTCTCAGCACTCACTTCAATTTTGTTTGTAAGATACTTATATAAACCACATGCTTCAAGGTGTGCCATCAGTTTCTGCATATTTTGACAGCTTACATAATACATCAGCGTATTTTTTAATCATATTAAATGTTATAAATCACATACAAAGTAGTAAACAGACTATAAAGTGAACACCGTTAAGACGCCTAGACTTATAGATTGTTCGCAATTTCCTTCAATCAATATTATATAACATATCTCCGTTAATACAATTATACCGACTAGCCACAAAGTTGAGCTGTGAAGATTCAATATGCGAGTTAAAAAATATGACTATTACGGCCTCAAGTGATAAAAATACAGTCACGCCTTATCAATGCATACGAGTCAAGCCTGAATATTAAAGGCTCCGGGCTATACAAGAAATATTATCATAATATTTTAGTTGTTGGTACAAACTGGTAGCAATTGGTACATGGTCTACATACCCTTAATCTTTGATCGACGACTGTCCACACGCGGCTCGCGAAGTCATTGGATGCTCCTACTATGTACGCTCCCGTCGCGTCGAAGTCCACTGACATCACGCCAGCGTTGGAACCCACTAACGTACCCCTGCTTTCGACCATACCTGGAAATGTAATGGAACTGTTGAATACATGACCTGTAACATACTAACTTTAGATCAGACTGACTATTTGAATGATTTGATCGAATGTTGGCTTTTTACTAAGGCGTGTGTGAGTCAGATAAGCTCTTTAAAGTTCATTTGATGAATATACAGTATGTATATTTGAACGACGGACTTATTCAAACCACCAATAGTTTATGCATAGACTTCACCAATAAACGTATTAACTATAAAAAAAAACCCTGATTAATGACGAACAAAAACGTTCCAAAAAAGGCCTAATAACTTCGCAACGTTTTAACACCCTCGCGCTTATCGAACATATGCGCGGTCAATGACCGACGTCGACGTAGGTATGAATGCATTTCACTGCGCGGCACTCGTCGTCGACATCACAAGGGGCGCGGGGGGGCTTGCGCGCTCGCTGCCTTAGCGGCGGCACGTGTTTGGCGCGTGATATTAGGCATTTTGCGCTCTGTGTTCATAAATACTGTATTTTATCGGATAGTTATATGAAAAATTAAGGTCATAGTTTTTTAACATATTTGGGACGAGAATCGAATACTGACCACCCTCCTTCAATAAGTCCGTCGTTCAAATATACATGCTGTATTAATACTAGCTGTTGTCTGTGACTTCGTCAGCGAAAAGATTTGGGATCAAAAAATATGTTGCCCGATTTTCAGACCTACTGAATATGCATATAGTTTCATAAAAATCATTCAACGCAATTTAGAGGAGTACGGTAAGTAACATTGTGACACGAGAATTTTATATATAAATTAAAAAAAAATCCTACATGAATTACAATGAGAGATAAGAAAACGCCTTATTAATAAAGCGATACAATTCGATCTATATCGCTGTCTTCGTAGAATAGACATTGATGAATTTGTTCATTATATGAGTCACGGGAAAATCTGTTAATTATAGCTACGGGATAAAAAATACTTCCGAGTAATAAAACAAAACAACAACTAATCTAATACTACAGAACTTCTCACGCCACTTCGTTACTTTTACATGGACTGCTACAGTTAGCTCTAAGTTTATCCCACCTAACCGGATATATGCAAGCTTAAAATCTAGACAGGATTTGAATTGAAGAAACAATTAAGCAACAAGATAAGGGCACCCATAGTAGGTTCGAACTGGGCAAAGACGTCAGCAAGGAAAGATAGCCACAACTGGTTTTGATTATTTAGGAGTAAAATATTTATAGCTATCGGCGTGGCAGGCGACGACCGGAAAGCGACTGGCGACATCTTGGAAGCTTATAACTTCATGCATGCGGAAAATCTTTATAGTAGTAAAACGGCATTCTCGTAATACAAGTACTCTTACTACACGCGAGAAAATCACTGTTTACATTAGGAATAATGATAACCACACAAGATTAAGAACTAGGTATGTAGATTGCTTACTTTTAGTAACATCCCACAATTTGACTTTTCTGTCGGCGCCGCCCGTCGCCACGATTCTGTCCGTCGGACTCCATTTAACAGCGTTGACCTCACCATCGTGAGCATCCTAGTATTAAAACAAATAAACCTTGACTAAATGTGTAAAAAGTATGGCAAAAAAAGAATGTGTAAGAAGTAAATGAGTATAAAAATAGTACGGTAATTAACGATAATGAAATGAGCAAGTATCACGCAAAATCAGTAATTTACATGTAAATGTAAACAAAAGAAATGATCTCGATATTAAAAGAAGCACTTATGTATGAAGAGTTTTGCGCAATATAAACGGCTGAAGTCATAAAACTATACTAAATATTCAAAGTTAAAAGCATCCCGTACGAAATGGTTTTCGACACGGTTTGCTCTGACTAAGTGCCAGGGTGAGTAAAGTCGATCATAAAACAAGTTTACTTTATGAGAAGGGAAATTTTGCACGTCAAACATTTTCAACCGTATAATTGACTGAAAATTACCTAAATGTATTGTTAATTTTAATCTCACTTTGGCAAAAAAATCATAATTGCAGAAAAAACAAGACCCTAAAAATTGATTTTTTCTTGTATATTTTTAATCACTCGCTAAGTACTTCTAAATTTAATTTACAGGCACATCATATAATATCATATTGAACTTACAAATCTCAATGCAACCTTATTAGGTAAAACAGTTGCATAAAAAGGCATCGACTCTAGTATCTTGTCTTCAGAACTGCCGGAGCCACTACTCCGGCTCCCACTTTCCCTGGCCGCTTCCTCCAGTTCTTTCCGCACCTTATCACTTTTCTTTCTGAAAGAAAATAATTCCAACTCACATAAGACGAATCTCCGAAAGTCTTTCGTTGTGACTTTTATTACCGCTTTCTCCTTTCCTCCGCGAAGCCATTGCAGCAGCTTTATTCTCTAAGTCCGTTTATTTATACGACCTATATGTTTCGCCCAACCAATGTTTATAACTAACATGCAAAAAATAACATCATCAATTATTGTACATTAGTTTAGCCGTATGCGTCCAAAGCATGTAGTTGACTAGAGTACCTAAATTATTTAAAATAACCACATCTATATTGAGGTGTGAAGACAGTTATTACAGTTTGACGTTAACTAGAACATTAGATAGCCTTAGATAGTTAAGTCGGTGAAAAAGATTGTAGTTCGTCAACTAGTGCAATAAATACTGTCTGCACACATCAATAACATGCCAAAATTTCGGGTTAATAGTTGCTTCAAAAGAATATTCACACGGAAAATTAAATAACAAAATGCTACCAAAATACATAACATCAGTGCGCAATCCAAAAATCACATGCAAATATGCATTTTCCACTCAAAATAAAATTGCCCAACTGAAATATTATTATGTTAGACGGTAATAATCACACTCTATTTATATTTGATTGATGTGGGAATAAATATTACAAAATAGATACAATTATAGATCAAACGTAATGTGAATCGATAAAATTAAAATCACAGATATAAAAGTGAGCGGTTGAAAACAAAATAAACATACGTTACTTCAAAGGTGCTATAAAAACTGTAAATACACAAACGTGCGTACTCGGAAAAAAAAAAACGTGTTTATTGTTATTAATATTACATGAATGCAGTATGTACATCATTTCATTGACGTTTTTCCAACTCTTCGTACTTATTCACAATTTGTTCATTCGAATGTTATCAGAAAGAGATCTTCAGTAACAAAACCTCATTTGTATATTGAGACTTTTTTCACGGTACACTTTTTCCACACAGTCATGTGGTAAATGTAATAAAATTTCCATAAAATAAATATCTGTTTACATGAATGAAATCGTTACTTCATAATTTGTGTTGTTTTTTTTCTTGTATTGAACGTTTTAGAATAACTTTAGATACTAGAACTAACCTTGCGTGTTATATTTATAGAATGAATACACGTTATTGAATGTGTAATGAAAATTCTCTAGGATTTAACGTCGCTAACTGAGAACATGCACACGTAATCAAATGGAATTTAGTAAATATGTAAATAATATGACGCAAATAATATTTACGTATGAAAGTTTGTTACTTTGATTGACATCGACGGACACCGTACATAATGACAGAAGTTTCATACATAACTTGATACTGATGCGACAACATGTTACAGTAAAGGAATAGGCAGGTATGACAAAGATTTCAATCAATTTTACAACCAAGAAAGAAAATGAAATTATGAGTCAGTTTCAGAGTGCAGTTAAGACATAAATATATGGGCCATTTTTATGAAGAGATATATGTTCAATAATGAACGCCACAATGCCTTCAAACCACCACATCATCATTCACATTATGTCAAACTCACCCGAAACTAACTCTACCAAACGTGTTGATGAAAAACGCGGTAGGGTTGCTTGACCTGTTGAAGAAATTAGACAAAAAGAAGCAAAAACAAAAATATTTGGGGTACTTATGCAAGCCATGTAAGCCTCGCGGCACACACAAATCCCACTCTAGTAACAATACTTGCCAAATAAAAATACACATTAAAAACACAAAATAACATTAATAATGTGCATTCACTACTTTTATTTGTCACGCACAAATCTGGAAGGGTACAAAAGATTTTACGAAATTCTGTGTCTGTGTGCAATGGTCCGTTTATGCGTGTCAAATATTCTACAGTGCAGTGCACGTCGAATCTATGGTAGCAGCGACATTCACTTGAAAACTTCATTGCAACTATAATACTCACAGGCAAAATACATTTCAAATATATGAATATTGACCATATGCCCCAATAGAAAATACACATTTATTTATTACAATAAAATGTAGCAGTCGCCTCCTGTATTTTGAATTTTGTGCCAATTAAATAAGGTCTAAATAAAAATAATATAAAACGAAACCTTACATACTGAAATAAAACATGCCATAAAGTTAGGTAAACATTAAAACAAAAAAGAAATGTTACTCACTTGAGGAAATGCTCATTTTCTTCATTCATTTTATCCGCATCTTTAGCTTTGTACTTTATAAGTCTCTCCACTAACGACCGATTTTCGTCCTATAAACAAACAAAATCACTGCATAAACTTGTAATTAATTATCACTGAAATGCATATCGCAGAAAGGGGATGTTACCCTTTTGAAAGCCCGCCGCATCTTTATTAAACACAGAACAACAGTCCCTTTTAAAAGAAAATTACTTATCACTCGCGAAAATTGCTAAAACGAAGCTTATTTTAAAACGACCTTCACAAGGAAAACATTAAAATTATCTTGGAAATCACACGAATCCTGACACACTGCCACGAAATATTCTATCTAACTGAATGTAAGTGATGTTACTTGAGACATAGCTATAAGTATTTCATACACAGCTGTTATCACGTGATCATCGTAAAATATACAGTATGTTTGATTTTTTGATATCCTGGACAAAAAGGAATTAGTATGAATTGTTATTTGTAGGATGAAATATATTGGTTTGTGTTTTCGAGGGAGTCATGAGGTCATCGTTCTATTTATGTAAAGCCCGCAATGAATTGAGGATTGCTTGCCCTAGTCGGCCGACGTGGTTTGATATATTAAGTTGTCGATGCGCTTTGTCGGCTTCATGTCAGAATCGTTATCTTGTAGCAATTATTGCCAATTATAAATAACACAGTTCAGTGAGCAGAGGCTCGTGTTTTCTATATCGACATAACTATGAAGCAGTGTCTGAAATGAATTGGTATTTTTTATCGGTACATGTAGTAGCTGATTAAATGTAATTAGGTTTTTATATGTATAACACTTACAGCGTAGCTTACAGTATCTGGTTTAATTATGTTTTTCTATCATCTTTAACGACTCGAAAGACTTAAAAACTTTAAATTAATAGTAATTTTATAAAACTTATACATTTTTTATACAATAAATTAATAGCAACGAGCGCTTATTCCAGCGTTTATTTCGATAAACTCGTACATAAGCCTTTTTATTACATGTTGAAAACGATAAACATATTTTATTTAAAATAAGCGTGATGATAACAAAAATAATTAAAAGATATATTAAAATAATTTTACAAGTTGGAATATGAAACACTCTGCGTATTATTATAAAGACAAGCTAGAATCAGCTTGGATCGATGCCAAATTTTAAATGATGCTATAAAAACCAAAAGTTCCACTGGAAAAAGTTCATAACGACCCGCAGTACTATGCCAAAAATATTTTGCTCAGTATAAACAAAAGCATGCAGGCATCAAACGTAGTGGAACGTATCTTTTTTGTATGTATTCAAGACTGAAACTAACAAGACGAACTTTAATTATCAGAGATAAAATCTTTGATTCATTACTGGAGCCCGCGTCTAAAAGTTATTTTGGAGTAAGTGCTTGATGTGAAAAGCCGAGAATTATGTGGTACCGTAAAGAATAGAATCGTGCGCGTATCGTTGCGATTCCTGAATGGGTAACATGTGACGTGTGTACTTACGTAGCGACTTGTTATGAAACAAAATATGTAGTGCAGTTTTTATATCGTGTGTTAAAGTCCGCATAATATGAGAGACAGTATAAATTATGACACAATTATCGTTTATTACTTTTTATTTTAGTTAATTTTAGAATGTATTTTAATAAGATTTTTATGTTTAAATAGGCTATTTAAAATCGAGACATAAAAAGTTTGTCAATTAATTAGAAAATCAAGCTTTAATTGGATTGCCTTCAAGTATATGATAGCTTAACAACGGTTGATTACTTAATGCTTTACTTCGCGGCTCACACAATTATGGACTTATACCATTTAATTTCTGCATATTTTTACGAGTGTGGCAAGTATCTATAGGTTTGATATCGTAATGGTATATTAAAAGTTGTCATTAAAATACAAGAGCAAGTGATATCTATAACGCATTAAAGCTTAAAATAGATATTTAATCTTTTATAACTGAAAGCGTGTAATAAATACCTCTAGAATAGATATGTTCGGAATTTACTGATAAAGCAACCTACCAACTTTTTCTGTGTCGAATAGGAAAAAACATGTCCCAAATTTATTTTTTAGATCTTGAGGAGTGCAATAAAATATTGATTAGGTAAACTACATTACTTACTGAGGGAATACTGCAGGTAAGTAGCATGTTATGAAAGTATGATTCATACACTCGCCTATTTTTTTTTATTTAAAACAAATCACAGCTTTTTATCCAACTGCTTTCTAGGCATGGGCGAAGCTTTATAGTCTTTTGTTTTTTAAACGCTTGAAATATGGTAAGATCTTCATGCTATCTCCATTTAATAAAGATTATTAGACTTACTCGTATGTACCGACTCAAGCATATAAATAAAATGTGGAAAAATTAATGAACATTTGCATAATAAAATGTAGGTACCTACCTATTATATAAACCTACAAAGGCTAGGTTTCCAAGACTTCGTGATCTATATAATACGGAATTTTTGCATGTTACAACTGCCTATCTTACCTCCACAGGCCATTTTCATACGTGATAAAATATACCGTACTAAGATTAGATGTCGGAATCGAATTAAGTCATAAAGGTAATTTATAGGCTTGAAAACAGCTTGAAATCCTACTATTAAATAAAATAGATAAAATAACTACCACTAAGTGTTAGTACATGTACCCACTAATGGTACTAGCGTTTGCTATTAGCGTATAACCGATTTAGCTTAGGTATAAATAATTTTATTGGTACTCTATTAATAAAGTATTACCTTGGATGAAACTAGATATAGACTGCTTTTTTTAAACCCAATTCATTCAATTCACACGGGCAAAGACGTGAACAAAAACTAGTTTTAAGAATGTAACAATAACCACTTTTCCTCTCGCGGGTCTACTAGTAGAGATTTTTTTATGAAATAAGCAGCCGTGTAATTCTTGTTTGTTGATATTCTTCCTTTTAGCATGTAGTGTGCATTACTAATACAATAATTATAACGATCATTAATAGCACAGATTTCAGGCAAACTTTAGTCTAGGGCTCTAGATAAAATCTACTTCCTGCACAGGACAGTATCTTTGATTTCTTTATGTAAATAAGGACAAGCAAGCGTTAACAGCGATGCATGGCAAACAGCAAATCTATCAACTTTAAATTCTTAACGCCTACGCTTTGGCCAACTTTCGTCCTAATCATATTTCACAACAGTCCGCGACATACAAGGAACGACTACTTTTGAACTAGCACGAATCTATCGATAAGGACGTGTTGTTTTAATGTTAATCAGTTTTGCAAGCTTACACACTTATGATTTAGCTACCTACTGCATTTAATAAATAAGTTACTTACCTATCTTTCATAATTTTGTAAATTTTTATTATTAATTTTAAGAAAGGCTTACAGACTAATAACATTTGTTAGATAGTATCTAACTAAAAACAAATTACTAATAACAAGCCCCACATAAGAGAAAATATGAACTGCGTTCTGAATCATTATTCAGAATTCCTTGGCATGGTTGTATAAATTTTCTTTAACTTATTTGTTAATTTAAAACACGAAAATGGAGCTAATTGTTAAATGTTTTAATTAAATTAATTTTGTTTGAACAGTTGCTTATTTAAGTACCTACTGCAACGAAAATTGACAATCATCTATAGCGCAGGTGTTATATTTTCGTTTCGGCGAAAAGTATCTATATGTTTGAGATAAGTATTTTTTCCTAACACGCGTGTTCACTAGTGTAATTACGCATTATGCATCTAATAATTCCTAAATCCAAGAAATATTATTGCTTATAGGTACTGCTATGGAACCACTATAGAGATGTTTTTATTTCATTTAGTGATATCCTCATAGATTGAGTTCGCTCAGGGGTAACCAAGTAGGTTAGAGACTTTTTTTTCATTTTTTGGAGCCAAATGAGAGCACGTCTTCACAAACTATCCAATTTCCTTAAGAGAATCCTTTATGCTGCCAAAGTGATTTAAAAGAATATCAATAGATACCAATCAGACAAAATAATGATTGATTACAATCATAAAGTTTGCCGACTAAACTCAGTACCGGTAGTTTGTTCATCCACGCATATTTACACTTTTCACAAAGATCAACATGACAGGACCACCCGACTACATAAATTACATAGTTTATCTGAACGGTTTAAGATAAAAGAAACTAATTAGCACACTAATAAGGTAGGACCACGTGGAGTTCGCATGTATGTAGCGTGATAGTATTTCTTAGATCTACGTAAATTAGAAGAAGGTATTACGAATGATAACTGAATTACTTTGGTTTATTATTTGTTTGATGGCTGAATGAATGTTGAATCAACATGTAGGTAATGCAGCCGGTCTTATGTCATAATAATTGTATAATTACATAATTTTGTTAGAATGTTGTTTTATTTTAAATTCTTATTTCATACAATCAAGTAATTCTTCTTTGAAACACAGAACGCCTCTCTATGTCAATAATGCTTTTCTAATTTTACCTTTTGTTGCTTACACTAAGTACAAAGTTGCCTACCTATGCATTAACATTGAGTTTATAATTCTATTTTGGTTCAGATATCTTATAAAATTTAGTATGCATCTAATGGCAGATAATAATCCTTATATTATGTATGAAAATATCCGTAATCTATGAAAGATACCTGTGCTTTTCTTAATTTCTCTTCTATTGACGCGAAAGCAATCTGTAGCGCCTGATGCTCGTCTCTTAAAACCTGATTGAGTCCTTGCAGTTCAGCCATATTTGTTTCATACATTTGTATTTCAGCACGAAGGGATGCTATGACAGCAGTCGTTTCTGAAATACTGAAGAAAAGTGTTTTGTAAGTTGTCAGTTGCCTTAAGACATACAATTAAAAGTGCAGTTTATGTTTAAATACAGATAATAAACAATTAGTCACCATACATTATTATCAACAAATGTGCATATTACGGTCACGAATTAATGGATAGTTGTAACATATAAAATGTGTGTATCTACATAAATTTCAAATAATAGATAAATACTCTATTCTTGGTCTAAATAGTAAACTTTGTTCTTTAGTACAAATGCCTGGCCCTGGTAATAGTCATTGGGGCATTGACTTACACCATTTACTATTTAGGTATTATTTGAATACAATATAAATAAATACATTCAATAGACCTTATTAAAATTTGGTACTCAGTAAAACAATAATGCCATTCCATAAAACCACAATTATAAAACTCCTTTTTTAAATCATGATTTAGTATCACACTGTTTGAATTTAATAACAATATGCATAGTTAACCCTTAATAGTACCTATAAATACATCAGTTATTGGTGCAGTTTAAAGTATAGTAACATTAAATTATTTAAATGAAACCATTCCCCATCCCACAAGTCATATAATACGGTGTTAAAAACCATGGTCTCTTTTAATTCACGGGGTAACTTCAAGAGAAAAAGCCTGGTCCTTTTTAAACTATTGTGTCTATTATTAGAGCAGAAATAGTTCATTTGTTTTAAACCTTGGCATAACAATCCAATACTAAATACTCAATATTTTTCTTTCTCTCAGATCTAGTCTTTCTAAAATTAAATTATGATTAATTCAAGAACTTACACTATATCTTTAGCTTGTAATTGTTTCTCCAACTCATGTACTCGTTCATTGAGACTCATTATCTGTTGAGCATTTTCTCCTCTCCGTCTGTGCATAGAAGTAAGCTCCTCTTGTTGCACAAGAATTTTCTGTTCCAATGCCTGAATCCTCTCATTGTTTGCGGTCCCTGTAAATGTTGTTTAATTATGTTAGTTTAGTATATGTAGTGTAGGTTTAGTATAGGTAATGTTAATTAACTTAATTTGTCTAACAATTTTATCATAATTGTATTGTAATATTTACTCAATTTAAGGAAAGACATGGTTTCGTTTTTGATTAAAATTTAAGGGGTGGAAAAGAGGGATATTTTGCTGAATGCATTAAGTTTGGAGCTTATAAAAATATGAAATATTTAAAGACATGTGGGATATTTAATTTATTTGATAGTAAATATTATTGTCTATTACATCATTAAGCAAAAGTTTCTTTTAGTATATTTCTAGTGCATGTATTTTTATTTATAGATATCAGTATTTGAGGTTACTACACACTTATCTTATGATTCATTTCAAATTCTTAGAATAAAAAGTGTGAGTATTACTTACCGGTACCCGATAACACACTATCTGTCCCCGTATACCGTATTCTTTCATTCAGTAATGTTAATTGCAGGTTTTCATTCTTTAATGTATTTACATTATCAAACAGTCTGCTCTCTGAAAGTTGTAAATAAAAATAATATTAATAAATGAAAGGATTGTTATATCATACACTTTCTCTGCACAATTCTAATTAGATTCTTTCTTATAAAAGATGTTTAGATCAATGTGTTCATTATACTTGTAAAGCATCCTAATGATTGTAATTCATGGCCTGTCTTAATCACTATGCTAAATATACTCTTTTTCTAACCAAAATTTTCATGGAACTAATATTTAATTTAATGCAAATTCATATTTCTGGTTATTGTGGTTGTTGGTTATTTAAAATGTGGAATGTATGTTTCATATATTATGTTTTTCATTAATTTCTTTAACTTAGATTAATATCCCAATGAATTCAGAAGCATTGTTTTACATTTTGAACCTGAATTTAATAAAGGCCTTCTACTTATTTAATATTCAGTTACTCCGTTACATGACACATTAGCATACAATGTGTGAGATTAGAAATAGACAGGTAAACAGAAGGAATTTATCATTCATCAAACTTTATCACTGGTATCTAATCATAAAGTAACTAACTACCAGTGACAAGTATTCAGAGGCATGTCACTTCCACAAATATCCCTGAAGGAGACAATTAGTTACATGTTTTCATTTCATTGAACAGGTTATTTACGTTATCCGAGGGCTCATGCCATTGTGATAGCAATACATGTAAATAATGTAGGTTATAAACAAACCGCCTACAAAAGTAATTAATTGCTGTGATAACAGATGAAATGAAGCACAAACTATCATCACGGAACAATGGATTATTAGTCTAGTGATAAATCTCGTTTATTTAATATATTACTCAAACGACAACACAAAGAAGTCCATAGGTTAAGTCACTTACGAAAAGTTATTATGTCCTGGAAAGCCACAGTTTCGCATTTATTTCTAGCCTGCAATTGGCTGACAATGTTGCTTCTCCATCCACCACCTTCCATTTTTACTTTATAGTTAATAAACTAATGCAAATTAATTAATATGTGAACTTATGATCAAAACAAACAGATGTCATAATGTTCAACGGTGATCATTCTGTTACAACAAAGAGAAAAGTGGATGTTTATTTTCGTTAATTATTTCTGCGCAATTAGCAAGTCCTATAATGCTCTTATTACGACAAGAAAAGCAGAAATTTCAAAGATTTTCATGTATTTCTAGGCACGAAGAATGACAATACGTTAAATCACAATTGACACTGACACTGACTGAAATGACAACGGTGACACTGACAGTAGAGATGTCTCAAAGAGTTTACATTAGTTGACTATTGAAATGAAAATAGTCTAAAATAATTGTATTTTTATATTACTCTCTGTTTTAAAACATATTTTGGAAACTTTTATTCTTTGTATGTGGGTTAGGTTACTTAGTAGGTATCTACTACAAAAATGTGTAAGCGATCTAAACTACAAGATCTGTCATCACCTCATCATACAGAATACATCATTTTAATTTTGTAATAATAATTTGATGCGTCATCCATAATTAAATTTAACAAGGTGACTTAATGTGCTCCACATAAAAGTGGACAAAAGCATTACGGATATAGAGTACATCATTCACCGGCAGTAGGTAATAATGTAGGCAAATGCACAAAGCAATAAACCCAACTCAAATTCGCTCTTATCTACAAATAATAAAAGTTGGTACCTAGTTTCATGACCTTCATAATGAACAATGCTTATGTTCGCGATCATAAAATTACGAGGATTGCTGAATGCTGGTCTAAAACTGCAACTTCATTTCATAAACTTCTAAATAAATAATCACATCATTGGTTTCCAACTTAGCGGTCCATTAACTTTTTATTACTTAGTGTGGCACTCTACTCACAGAAATAATATGAAAACCAATTTCTGTTTCTTAAAACTGTCACATAATTTCCAGCCAAATAACATTATATCAATCCGAATAAAATATGGATTTACCTACATATGACAACAAAACTATTTTTATCAAGTTACATCACTTTTCATGAAGCTACATAATGATAGCAGTTTTATAGGCGCAATTAAAACCACCACAGTTTGTTTAAGTGACATAAGTAGTATGATTTTGCTGCCTAATTGAACACTCTGTGTAGGTAATTCAGGTACCTAAGTGGGTAATGATAGAAACAAGATATTATCAGGATAAACTTGAGTATCGCCCTAAGCGTCCAGGGAATACTGTCGCTCCTCTAATGACAATGTAAGTGAGTAGGTACCTACAGTTTGGTCACTGTGGTAAGCAGGCATACTCAGAATTTCAGTAACAAAATATTCAAGAAAGCGTTTAATGGAGGACAAGTACGTAGTAGCATACATATCCGTCTGTATTTGATTGGCTTGGGTATTTTAAAGATTAATAAGCCCGTCAAAAAGATTGCCATAAAACGTTGGGCATGTATTTTTTATTTTATCGAATAAATAAATATGGAGACGATTATTATATTGACTTGAAAATCTTCGTAAATCATAAATCTAATTTTGTTGCTAATTACTTTTAAACCTAATTTCACTCATAGAAATTATTGATCGTCGCACCTAAATATACGCGACTACTATTATACTTAAACGTTTTAAGTTATCATACGTATCTGCCACCCTGTGCTCCTTTAGTTTTACACTTTTTTACTTTGACAACGTTTCACTTGGATTACAAAACACCTACTTCGCTAAAAAAACGCATCTATACGGATGCGGACTGGCTTATTAAAATGAAGTATGTGTTGTTTACAAATTCTTTCATTCTTCATTCTGAATACTCACAACGTACCGCAGTATTCGAGCACGAGGTTCATTTCCTTTGAAGTTTTTCCCCTATAAATTACCTACGAGTGGTGGACGCAACAAACGACGAAAAAATATTTATTAAATTACCTTAAACAATGTTAATACCGGATACCTACATAGTAATTTATAATACTCATAGGACAATCTTAGGTAGGACTCTGGAATAATACGCCATAGTTTGAAAGTCACAAATTCAAAGTTTGAGGTATTGAATGGATTCGGAAACGATACACATTACGTAGGTACGTATAACGCACCTATCTACATAGTCATTCCCTACTTATGAGAGTTAATTCGACTAATTACCTTAAACAGACACGATATTATTGACCTCATAATTATCTGTGTTCCTAGGAGTAGGTACCTAATCACATTAGTTGTCAAAATTTAAATGCTGTTTATTTTTCTTTAAACATTATTTTGTACCTTTAAAATCTCTGCCCACTTCTCTTTTCCGAGTGGTAGGTAGTCTATGTTTGAATATGAATGTATTTTATATTTTTGCAAGAACAATGCTTGTAGTGTGCTTATAATATTAAAAAACGTGAAGAATAAAATGTGTATACAAAGCATTATTTTCACAATATGAATTTAAACGCTATTTTGCTTCAGCATTGTTTCTCTCTATTCAGCCTTTGTGCCAGTTAGTGAATTTGTTAGTCTATTATTTCTTTGGACAGCCGACCTAAATAAACTAAGCTAAACAGTCGGTAAGCAACTGGCTTCCTGAGTTAGTTTCATAATTTCCCCCTTGTTTAATCACGTTTAAAAAAAAATCTAAAATTGAATGTAATAAAATTAAGGCATCAAGTTGTCGCTAACTGGCTGGAAACTTGGCCTATCCGTTAAATTCCATCAGTTAAAGTAATTAAAAATTCAATATGTTGGTAAAGATTGAAAAAAAAATCAAACAGCCAGCTACATTAATACCTACCTTAATATAGATAAAGACAGTACCTACCTACACTAAGAATAATATAATGAGATGCCTTAAGAGTTGAACAGAATATGCAACGGAAATATAAAATAGGTAGCAATAATATGCAAAGGTACTTACCCACCTTGTAATCGTTATCATCCTCCGTCAATGACCTCATTCATCTGGACTTCGACTGTTACTATTCAATTAAGGATTGGAAATTCAATTATAAGTTTTGAGAGTCAGAGCTGAGAGCTCAAGGTATGCGCTCAGGCGTCTAAATTAATTCGTACTTTGAGATATGATTATCTATTTACCGTTAAGGCCACTGGGATTAAGAAATGGTTCCAGTTGCGTTTATTACGAAGGAGATAAAACAAAAAACTAGAAGGGCTCTATTAAAAGTAGTTCTCGTTTTATTACGACAACATTGTCGTTATATCTTTATGGTATCAAAGTTTATCATAGCATTTCAAAATAGAATGTATTCAACGTGAACCATAAAGTTATTACATTACGTTACAACTGTATTAATAGAACAAATAGATATGTGGAAATTATACGTATTCTTTGGACGGGTTATCTTTTTAATAAACCGAGTGGGCTATTTTTATTTCGCTTATGAAATTAAGTTGTAAATAGACATCGTTCAAAAGGTTCTGCAATACGATATGACGTACGTACCTACTTATTTATTTTTACTTATCCATATTGTGCTGCTATGGCACTAAGTAGGTAGAATTATGCTATGTCCTATTCTAAAAAGGATACGTAGGTGTTCTAATAACCATGTTTAAAAGGTCAATATGTCCGAAAATTGTGACAAGCCTACTATTTGAATATTTATACATTTAGAAGGCAATCAAAAGGTCTTTTACAAATTATAGCCATTCCATCATTTTTAAATTGTCAGATGTCTGTCTGGGTACTTTAATATAATAGATAGGTACTCACACACACACACTTATAACACATTGAACTGACCTGAATAACAATGTATACCTAAGTTACATGACAGTGCATAGCAACTTGTATACAATAAGGCTGCGTTTATCCAGAATACCAAAGTTCAGGGAACAAGTCAAAAGTTGCAAAGATCTGGCTAATTGCTTAAAATTGATCAAAAAGGGCAATGACTGTTACCACACTGCTGCCACAGCTGCTAAAGACCAGGTACAATAGATTGTTTGAGTGTGATTATAGAATAATAAAGAGTTCGGTCTTAGTGGTAGCTCAAGTAGACCATGAAGTCCGGTAAGTCTTAAACTAGTCACGATAAGTCAAGATTTTTTCACCCAATTCAAACCCAACAGAATATTAACATTATTCCTGATCGCAAAATCAATATTGCCATACTTGTTGGTACATACTTTACTGTTTTAATAAACAAGTTCGTAAAGTTCTTTCGGGATTAAAGAAACTGCCAACAAAATCTGTTTAAATTGCACCTTTTAATCAGGGCGAGACTCACAAGTTTGCGGCGCACTGCTTACCGGGTAACAACTACATCTTAGCCGAAGCTAACTGGCTTAACACTGCGGAATTCTAGTACCTTACTAATTAAGTTTGTATCGTCGATATCCTTTTTACTTTTCGCCGTGAGTTCGACGATCGAAGTATTAGGTTGATTATGTTGATGTTCGAACTCTTCTGAAGGAGGTACTTACACATTGCATAGCACTTTAGAGCAATATTTAGGTAACCAAGCTTGAATTCCATCGACATTTTTTAAAGATGAAAATAATTACAGAGTGACGACGGCTATAAGTTTTTGGCATGTACTTGTTATGTTCTTAAGGGTTTCTGATTATATTAGCTTGGTAGCTTTATTTTAGGCTTTTTGCCACTGTTACACGGGAAATAACATTTTGAAACCGTGATGTGTTTGATGAAGTACAAAACTCGATCTAGTTAAAAGTCCAAGTCCACTTTTTTTTTGCTATCGGTAATTATAAAGAAACGTCACTTTTATTACTTATTATGCGGATTTATAAAAACTAAGAAATTTCGCCCTACTTTTTGTGTCAATAACTTTGGTAATTTGTACCAAGAAACTAATAATTTCAGAGACGACGACGTTCTTTTGATAAAGTTTGTAGGTTCTAGTTTTGCCTTATTACACATAGGTGAACGGCAAGTTTTATCGAACAGTATTTTTACTTTCTGAATACTAGAGCAGTCTTATTAATCTAGGTTAGGTTAGGAATACGGTACGCCTAGGTCTGGTAATGAGATTTTGCGTTTTACGAAACTCAATAGCAACCCTAATATGTTAAATGTTGATATTGTTCGTATAATTTACAAAACCCTTACTCTACAAAGACTTGACTACACAAAAACTAAATTTAATACATACTTTAGCTCCAAGAGATTTTTCTCCGTCATGCATATGGCGAGCAAGGCAATCTTAATTTTTTTCCAGGTTTTAGCTCACTGGTTCTTTTTTATAAACATGACACTCTACCTCCCGGCTTCATAATATATTTTGTTTTTACAATACCTATGATACCTGAATATCTAGGTACCTGTAACTATGGTTATACCCATTATCTACGTATTTTGTTACATTTTCTTTGAGAATTTCCTAAAGCTTCTTCAAGACAATTGAGTGGTTTAGTTTTACCAAGTGTCTCGTTAGGAATGTCTTGCAGAAAGACTAATGCATTTAGGACGCTCACTAGCGGGACATTAGAGCATTTTCGCTCAGAATATGTGCTATAAAACCCTTAACAAGTTTCTGTTAGGTTTTCCTCAATGAAGTAATTAATTTAAACTTTGCAATGTGGGTAGGTAGTGTATAGAAACGTGGGAGTTTACGAGAAGGAAGGAAGTCCATTTAGAGGTATTTACAACATTTTAATATAGGTACTTTGTAGCTTACTTTCAAAGCAGTTTTTTTGGCATTCTAGAGTTCAAGGTAGAAAAAAAAATTGTTCTTTGTAAGCCTATCTATTTCAAATCAATTAATTATTAACATTAGATAGGAAGCTTCGACGCTACCGAATCTATTTATTCAACTAATAGAAGGTTTTTTTTTGTAGTTTCTCAGTTATTTTATTTACTCCCGTAATTAAGTACAAGAGACCTATATATTATTAAATAAATCGATTATAAAGTTTCAGAAGCCACCCAGGCGTTGTGGGGCGCAATATATTCGGCTTAATAGTGTAATTCTGCAGGCTCTTGCAATATCTTGCGGTGAACTCGACCAACCCTCAGCCGACCTCTGACAGACGCCAGATTGCATGCAACACTCTGTCGTTAGCAGATGAATATTATACCCACCGGCAATTGTTTACTCCCATATTTTATACTGATTAAACCAATTTTCAAGTTGACTTAACTTAAATGGAGTCAATAGCAGATATGAAAGTACTGTAAATTGTTCATTAGATAGATACTTTAGTAAAGGGAAGGTACTTTAAGAGATATGGCTTACCTGCGTTGAAGCCGCAAGTGAAAGATGTATACTCATCATCTTCCTGCCCTTATCCCATTTCACTTGGGGTCGGCGCAACACGTCTTCTAGACATGTTGCTTAAAGATTTGGCTATGGTTTTATAGTCGGCAGCCTGCCTGACACTAACCCTCTTTGGGAATGCGTTTGTTGATGGCTTACCCGCCACCATTCGGGTGACCCAAGGTGCTTGGTACAGTGCACTGGGTCTTAAGGTCCATTAGTCGCCTTTTACGACACCCAGTGAAGGATATGGGGTGGTGCTATTCTTTATATCCGGACACCACACGGTAAGTGAAAGATGTATACTATGAGACACAATCCGCCTTAATTTAAAAATTACAAAATATGATTGCGACAAAAATAATTATTTTCATCTATTACCTTCTGTATTGAGTAGATAATAACGGTAAATCGAGGAATTGACTGTGTTTGTATAGAGCCAATAGTCCATGTACCCAAGTAAGATAATGTTTAATAAAAATTTGATGAACCAGCAAAATGCCTGTAGCATTACAAGGTAGGAGATTATTAATGAATATTTAACATCAATAGCTATTTGGAAATCCTATCTGAAGGAATAAAGAGGCACAAACGCCGCACCAGAGCAATAAAAGGTCGCGAGTTCCGAACCATACATTATTTATAGGGGTTCAGCTTTTGAAATCAATATACGAAAAATCACGCCCTAAGATTCTTCAGCCTAATCAAATAGTGAAAGTCTAAATTTCCAAATGTGGAAGTCTGTCTATTGAATCATTCTTCAGTCTGTCATAAAAGCTTAAGAAAATAAACCTAAGCTTACTAACAAATCAATAAAATTAATCTTGGCGATAACTGAGAAAGCAATGAAATGATTTAGATAACTCGGGTATAAAAAAAGCATAGCATAGTATACTTTATAATCATTATATTTTGTTGAAGGCAGTGGGACAAGAGACGCCCAACACAGAGAAAAGTGACAAGAAAGAGTAGGCTTATATCCAACAGTTGGGAATACCGGGCCGAAATGAGGATGATCAAAATTGTATTTTTGTAATAACTTTCGTGAGGATGATTCATACTTAAACAATATAGGTAACGGTTTACTCACGCGTATTTATCGGGATAGCCGGCTCCTTTCAGACCTGTCCTTAATCATGAGCTGACGCGAGGCCGGGGTCGTGAGTCGAACTGGTTCGAGTCCCCAACCCGACAAATACGCGTGAGTAAACCGTTATATTATTTAAAGATCACCATTGCCTTAATTTTTTATTTAATCAGACAACATCTAATAATATTTCACAACTTTTCAGACAACGCTATCCAGTCTCAAACTAAGCAATATTTATTTACCTACTTGTATTATGGGTACTAGATAACTGATAAACATACTTATATATCTCTAAATACATACATATTATAGATAAATTACACCCAGACACAGAGCAAATGATTGTGCTCATTAGGTACATATTAAGAATATTTGTTCTGGGTGGGAATCTAACCCACGATCTCTGGTATAGCAGTCGAGGCCACTAACCAGTAAACCAACAGGCCAGTCTACTAATTTAATATAATTCTGTTTAATACCTTTTTCCATTCTTAATTTTTACCTTTTCCATTTGTCCTATCGTCACTACTCCAGCACCTTCTAGCAGACCTTGTCGACGGGTCCTACGTAGACTGGTGTAACCCGCAAAACACCAAAATACGTTTTTTTGCACCAAAAGCCTTAAAATTACCTTAACTTTATACCCTGTAAAAATTATATTATTTTATTCAGTAATTTCAGAGATACAAACTTGTAAACTAATATAAGTGACATGATTTTCGGCCACACTACCATCTACACTGATGTAAGTCACTTGCACCAGTGTTGATAGTCGCGTGCGCTGCGTCACGTACGCGCAAGTGCCATTTACTCCAGTATGCGCGCTGCGACGGAGTCGAGAGCACGTTAACACTGGTATAACTGCGTTAACTGCTAACGTATTCTTCTGAATCAAAACTATTTCGTGGCCTGTTTTTAGGGGTTGTGTAACTTTTTTACATATTTAACTAGTTTTGTTTGCTTTGAGTAAGTAGTGGTGAGAATTCACATCAATTAAGGGCTCACGAGGTCAATTATTAATAAACTTATGCGTTTAAAATTGACAAACAAATTACTATGTTGACAGTACTAATATTTCTAAAAAAGGGTTTAATTAATGTTCACCTAATGCAAGATACAGATTGTACTGCTTGTAGATTTGTTTGTGCCGCCTGCATTATTTTTTTACGTATAAATTATATAATGTAGACGCACGGTGTACTGCATACTCTTCACACTAAATTATAGAGTTTGTTTTTCCCTTTTTAGTTAGTGGTTGTTTTTTTACAGTCGGGTTTTTTTGTTTTTTTTTTTATTATTATTTTATTCTTTCAATAAGTTTTACACTTATATCAGTAGTATACAAAGTAGTAGTATACAAAGTCACATGTGACTTTGTTTTATTGTCTTGATATTGTTATCTGACGTAACTTACATTATTTTAATAATAATATCTATTTACTAATAAAATAAATAGCGATACTACTTTTAATACATTTTTTGCAGCAATTAACGTAAGAAGTTACCAAATTTAGCTACTTGGGAACTGACGAGACATTTTTTTTTTATGTACCCAAGTACATCTTTTGTAAAGGTGTAGAAATATTTCAGAGGTAAACAATATAACAATATTCGCAACCTCAGTTTATTTTGGTATAGTATTGAAAAAACAATTATGTTCAATCAAAACTTAAGTATAGTGATACAAAAGACATTCAAATTAAACTTGTAAAGGACTTAGTGGTCGCCCGCAACTTCGACCGCACGAGTGTCGGTTATAACTGGAAAACATTGCCCTCCTCTGACGCAGTCGGTTAAAAAGTCTATGTTTTAATCCAGGTTGTCAGCTAACTCCATACGAAATTTCTTCAAAATTGGTTAAGTCGTTTGAGCGTCAAAGAGTAACAAACATCCAATCTATACTTATGCAACTTTCGCGTTAACTATATTAGTAGGATATTTTCAAATGTATAAAATGCATATTTAAACAAGTATGACGAGTGTGGTGATGTGATGAGGCATTCGTATGAAGGGTGACACAAATCACCATTTAATACAAGTTGTAAAAATTTAATGAATTTTCCATCATCTGATTTAGACTCTAAGGTCTCATTGCCCTGTTTTTAGGGGTTCGAAAAGAGTTGCACAAAGGTTATACTAATTTCTTTAAAATACTTTATACTATTTATAAGAAAAATGACATGAGATTCAAGACAAGCTAGTCTTTAAAATAAAAAAAAAACAATTAGGTATTATCGTAAGAAAACCTCTTTAAAAATCAAACCTTTTTTTTTACTTAAAATAAGAAGATTACATTTTTTTGTTTTATTATTTTTAAGATTGCAAGGCCAATTATTTTATTTTTCATTATTAAGAATGCTACTATCTAATAATAAAGTGTTATTTTGTATTTTAAATGGTTTTATTTAACTTCTTGCCACACTAATTTAAATATTCACAGTTAATAATAATACACCAAACTGTTGCAAGTAGCTTTCCAGTACTGAGTAAACTGTTGTAAGTGTTAAAAAGTCGATAAAAGTCGATAAAAGTAGGTATTATTTTTAATATTATAACCTCATATTGGTCAATAACACGGAAATACTATGTTTAAAGAGTAAAATTCTTCAGATTTGCTTTATTATAAGTATAAGCAAGTACACTATATACTGGTATAAGTGGCCACTTGTATCACTTTACAGGTTCTACTGTAGTAAAGAAAACAAGCTACATCAATGCAAGTCAACCTATTTTCCAAAGTATAAAAAAAGAAGAAAAACCAATAATGCAGTCTTATTTCTTAAATATCAAAATATAACATACTAAAATTTCAAGTGTTTTTATTGATTTACGACAAAGTTACAAGCTTTTAAACCTTTAAACCGCTCTCTTGAAAAGTTGAATTTTTGCACTTGTACTAGTCTACGTAGGACCCGTCGTTGTGGTGTAGTTTCAGGCTTTTGCCGACACTTTGTATGAGATAGTCAAAGACTCCGAACACAAGAATTGGTAATACGTTCTTTATATTGGAAAATAAAACTAGGCACGTTAATTTTGAGCGGTTCTTTATTTATTAATTAATCCTTTTACAGTTGAAATTTTAGAAAAAAAAATACTTTTTGTAACTAAATATTCCAAAACATTTTTGTCACGAAAACGGCGGCTATCCGTGATGAAGAAATTTTTATGTATTTTTGTTTTCTTATTGACGAAAAATTTAAGCCCTTTGAATATAATTTCACTACAACTAATCTTAACGTAGATGACGCAATTATTTTACTAACCATCATTAGAACCGTCTGAACCAGAACCTTTGTGACCCCTTCCATGAATTTTAGGATTATCTGAAACGAAAAATATTTAAATCACAGTTTAACGTACTGAAAATTGTATGAACGTAGGTTACTACTCTTACTACAGCGAAGTAATGTACTACCAGTCTTGTAAAGAAGGTAAACAATGTCTATAACTTACCTTCTTCGGGCTCGATGTCAGCTGCTTTCATACCTCTTGTACTTCGTAGTTTATCTTCCCTAGAAGCAGCTAAAAAGGAATATGCGTTTATCATCCGAAAGAATTAGTTCAAACAATTTTCTCTTTACTTTAAATCAAACAATTGCGTATTAGTTTACTTCAAGTGGTACAAGTTTAATTACCTTCATTACTGTTGCTGTTGTCGGATTCAGAACTGTCGCTCGATTTCGCTTTTGCGGGTTCTTTACTTGAGTTTGAATCTTTTTTCGGTCTGTCACGTTCCTCACTGTCACTCGAGTCCCCCCTGGGACCCTTTTTTTTACCACTATCATCGCTGCTACTTGCATCATCTACAGCTCGCGGATTAAATTCTCTTGTACCTGAAAGAAAAGACCTAATTTCAATGTGTCCGTTGTTACATTGAAACCTGTCAAAAAGACGCGAATATTATCTATACCTTGGAAACCTCGAATGCGGATTGAAGGAGCTCCATTGCTCCCTTGTGTTAAGTCAAAGCCAAGTTGAATATCAACTAAAAATACATAACGAGGTTGTATCAAATGTTTAATGAATGCAAAGATTGTTAGGAACGATCAAGACTTACGTGTTTTGGCCTCAGATTCACTGAACGCTATGATCGCTGTGACTAAAATCTGTAAGTAAACTGAGAATAAGTTCGTGCTTGATAGTGCAATTTCAAAATGGGTGTGATCTAATCAACTTTTTTTACCGTTATAAAAAGCCAAAATTGTGGATTCTTTTCACCTGGCAGCAGCATGATTGAGTTTAGAAAGATTTTGCCATGTGTACAATATCTGGAACAACCAGCGTTTCGCTATGATTTTAATTTCCATGGTTATACAAACAATACATTTTATTGCTTTGAAATTTTATTAACATTTCTTTTATCGGAAAACAATTATCATATTTTTAATTGTTAAAACTGATAGTAATATATGGGCCTAGATTAAGTATGACTGGCGCAATAATCAATTATTGAAATGGGTGCTCATATTTATTTTATCTTTACTTCCATACCTAGGAATTTAGAGCAAAATTAATTTGTTTCGAGATAGTTTGTAATAAGGTAAAAAAATTTACAAGCTTCTTTGATGTTGTTGTAATTACTTTTAAGTAAACATTAGATCTTGTTTGTTGCATAAAAGAAAGGCATTATTAATTTTGAAGATATTCTCATTTGATATTTTTTTTACTCTAAACTTAATTGAACGATTATTTTACTTGTGCACAAATGTAGGTAGCACCTAAATTTAAATGTAGTTTGGTCAATTAATAGAGCAATCAGAAACAAAATTTTGATTTGAGAAACTAAAATAACAAATTCAATAATGCACCCCATGTTGTTTCTTTAAAACTTATATGAGGACGTTAACAAAGGTATTATTTTCCTAACAGTCACGGCAACTTCTGTTAAATCACATCCATTTATAACGCAATATGAGCAGAGATAATGTGTGCTCCGGGCGAGACAAATTTGCCAACTTTTTCTGTTGAACAATCTCTTTATATGAAATGGTTAGCACTGAGAATTTCCGCGCAAAGTATTATTAGCAAAGTTGAGTATTAATGCTGGCAATGCGTTTTTTAAAGTAAAGCGTGTTTACATATATTTGAATGAAATTTATCGTTTCAACGAATGCATTTTATTTAAAGGTAAATAAGTGTCAATATCGATTGTTTTCAGGTATCTCGGTGTTAATGTTTACCTCTTGCTTACAATACTTAATCCTATATTACAATAATGTGCGTGATTGACCGCATTTAACTCGAAAATTGTCTCAACAACTCGGATTTGTTAGATCCTCGCAAAAACCGACAGCTTAAAATTTACATGAAAAGTACGTGGCTTAGCGCGCTGGTGCCGAGGACGTGTTTTTACCTTGGGCTTTAACTGCTCACTCTTTATTCGAAATTGGCTTCGAGGCTTATTGGATAAAGAGATTATAAAATGTTGCTTTGGGGTTTGGGATCAAATCTTTGTACATATTTACCTACAACCGATTTAAGGGTTCAAGTACACACGGCACATGATCTCGATCTAGCAGATAAGGAATATGTAGAATTGTATTACGGTTCCATCATGAACTTTGCTAAAACGGAATGCTGTTTATAGCACTCATATATTTCAACCCTTTTTTAAATAACTCATTTAATAAACCAAATTTTACACATTAAAGGTTTTTACTTTAGATCTTCCTTAGTGTGAACTTTTCCATTTAAATGTGAATTTAATGTAAATACAAAGTTGAACAAAACTGTTTCGGTATAGAAGACAAATGGAAGGTATTTTAGTAGTTCGGTGCCGTCTACGAGTTTGCGTGACGTTTTGCCAAATGAAACTATCGCATGACTTCCATAGCTCATAAACTTTGCGTTTATGAATGTCTTGGCAAAACTTTTTGTTTGGAAACTTTTATTATGACGACAGTATAAACCTGTGTTCAACATATTATTGTGTATGTACCTTCCCTCTAGGTATAGGTTTTTACTTCTAAATGGCAAAATAAGTGAGCAGTGAACATGCATATTTGAGGTTCCTACCATGTTTAGTGGGTCTTAAGTATTTCATGTTATTCCTCCTAGTAGGTACCTGTTTTTTTTTGCAATAAGGAATTGAGTCTCTGTCTGCACAAAAAAGCCAGAGACTCGATAGTTTGTTTTTAGAATGAGAGTAATAGGCACCTATACTCCATTTGTTTAGGTAATTAACTAAATGTAAACAATCTTGGTACCTATGTCTTTTAAACAAAATGTGATATTTAAAAATGTAAAATACGTTTTACAACTTGAAATACATTCAGATTTTCTAAAACTATAGTTAATTGATTTATAAGCAGTAATATCCTAATTAAAAACTATTTTTTTGGTTAAAAAGTAACGCCAAGATTGTTTACATTTAGTTAACTACCTAAACAAATGGAGTATAGTTATACATCTATCAACAAATTCCCTTTTTGTTCGTGAGACGTAAAACTTACGCGAAAGTGTTGCTAGATATTATAGATACAATTTGGAAAATTACTCCTAAACTCTTAAGCAATTTAATTACACAGGCTAAAACAGTTTTAAACTTATGATTTTATATGACTTTGTTTGGTATGTGAATTATAATTTATTCGTTACTATATGATTGTAATAAGTAACTACTGTAGATTCCGATGTCTCTGTATACATAACAAACTACATAAGAATCATGATTTGGTTAAACGCTTTTGGAATAGTTTCAGTACCTACAACAGAAAATTACCTTTGAAATCAGTAACAAAGAACTTCGTTGTTATACGAAAAACAAACTTCAAAGTCACCTTAGGTAGTTTTTCTATATCCACAGACATTTATGGAGACTACTTTTTTGGTAGCGTGTTAAAGCTAATGTTACCAGTTTTGTCGTTAGATTTTTATTCGATCTAGTTTAACTTGCGTTTTTGTAAAATTAAACAGAGCACAGTAGGCAAACCAAACAAAAACATTTTTAAGAGTAGCTTATAGCTATATTTTAAAACCAGCCAAGTGCCATGACAGTCGGAATTGCCAATAAAAGATTTCGAAGTTGTAATTTACAGATTATGACGTACTATTAAGAAAAAACAACTTAATAGATATAGTTCAAATTAAATTTTCTGTGGATGTTTGCATGGTAATGTACATTGTAACATGTTTTTATTTAGTCTCTTATTTAAGGAAATCCGAACTTATATTGAACCATTTTGTCTCTCAGGCAAACTATTCAGATTTCTTCAATTTTAATGTGGAAATCTTTCTGCATTTCACAAAATACATCTACGTACCACAATATTGTTATATTTATAGATTCGGAAAAAGAGGCTATGACATAAAAACGAACAAACAGGCATAACGAATCGATAAGGACTCCATTTCTCTACATGCTGTTTGTTATGCAAGTTAAACCTTATAAATAAAGCTTTCTCCTATTGACTGGACTGTTGGTCCAGTCGTTAGAGGACCTGACTGCTATACTAGAGCTCGTGGGTTCGATTCCCACTCAGGGCAAATGTTTGTATGATAAGCATGATCATTTGTTTGTCTGGGTGTAATTTATCTATATTATGTATGTATTTAGAAATATCCATATAAGTACATAGTTGTCTAGTACTCATAATACAATCTTTGCTTAGTTTGAGACTAGATGGCATTGTGTGAAAGTCGTGGAATATACATTTATATAAGTAGGTATATGACATGTAGGTATATTAACTACAAAACTATATTTCATTTTAATTATAACTTAATTAAAATAACATTTAAAAAATCTAGTTATAAACAACATAAGAAAAATAGAACACCAAACATATAAAACGTGTACGAAAAAAGACAACTATCTATACTGGAAATGAGGGGACACCCGGATTTGAACCGGGGACCTATCGATCTGCAGTCGATTGCTCTACCACTGAGCTATATCCCCGATGTTTATCATTGCTAAAATTATGCAACCTATCGTAGCACCGAATAAGAACATAATTCAAATTCAAATCATTTATTTCAGATTAATATCCATATAGTGTTAGTATAACTTAGCCTAATGTTAGTATTATATTATTACAATTAATTTAAATTGGTTTATCTGGATAAGTGTGTGTGAACACTTACCCACCTTCGTAACAGGGGAGAGTCCCACCGATCTGAAAACACATTCAGGATGCCATTGGAGGAGGAGCGCAAGCGCGCCAACATGGAAGCGCATCGTTTCCGCATGATCGCGGCGAACCCGCGAACATTCCTGACGCGCTACATCGCCACGGCAACCCCAATAGCACCCTGAATGCATTATTATACTGGACACGCAGGTCGCTGTATGCCCGCTGGGTATACTTGGTCCACAGGCTACACGTGTAAAACGACTGGCAGAAGGCCTTAAAAAGCATTATTTTTACACCGTCAGTACAGCGTGCAAACCTGCGGGCCAGCATGTTACAACGGGCAGCCAGCGACCTGCGCTCCCTGTCTATGTCTAAATCATCCTTTAAGTCTTCAGTGACCCAGTGACCCAAATACTTAAATTTTGACACGCGACCTAAATGAAACCCAGAGAGTGAGAGTTTAGGCAACTGTTCATAGGTTAAAGTACCCGATTTAAAGACCAACCATTCACTCTTCTCGGTATTGTATTTGAGCCCATGAGCCACTGCATAATTTTCGCAAATTAATAGCAATTCCCTCATTGCACTAATAGATGGGCTCAACAGCACCATATCCTCATCATAACTAATGTTGTTCACACAAACACCGTCCACATGACACCCGATTTTAGTGCTGCTGAGCCTACCTATCAGTTTGTTTACATAGAGGTTAAAAAGACGGAGGGAGCTTAGCCCCCCCTGCCTTACCCCACAATCTAACCCATATATGTCTGAATATGAGCCTGCCCACTTTACTGTGTTCTTTTGACTACTGTACCAATATCTGAACAATGATATAACATCAGCTGGGACAGTAGTGTCATGTGTGAGCTTGTGCCAGAGCAGGTCATAATTGACCAGGTGACCAGGTGTCAGGATCCAGTGACCATAATATTATTATGTTCTCATATAAATAATTTGCTCGATAGTGATTGAACATAGTTATGTTCAGTATCTTGTGACATGTTGAATAGTTACGCCTTTTTAATAAATAAATCTAATTCGTTAAATACACCTACATGCCTAGGAAATATTACGTAACTAATACCTACCTAATGCTACCTACTTACCTTAAGCTAAAGAATTTTTGGTAGTTCTGGCGAGTCCAGCCTAAGATAATTTTAATGACTGAGTTATTATAAGCCAGTGTTTAGTTTTCAACCGAGTTCAAAAAGGAGGAGGTTTCTCAATTCGATATATTCGTGTATATGTTGTTGTTTTTATATATTTCGTGAATATATTTTTTTTATATTTTTTCGTAAAAACACATTGTTTTCAAATTATTTAAATTCAATATAGTGCTTAGGCGGTATCCGATAAACACTTATAATTATGTAAGTACTATAGGTAAGTTACATTCGAAATAACGAATTTAACCCTGGTTTCTGGAAGGTTGATGATCAATTCAATCTGCAGTCAAATCAACGGACGACTCACGACTGTGATTGGTGAACCATGAAACCACTAAATATCTTGGGACAAAATCCACACACGGCCATCTGATCCCAGGCTAAGCAGAGCTTGTGTTATGGTAATCAGAAAGCTAATAAACATACTTATGTATTTCTAAATATATACATATTATGAGTAAATCACACCCAGACATAACAAATGATCGTGCTCATCACACAAACATTTGTCCTGGGTGGGAATCGAACCCACGTCCTCCGGCTTAGCAGTCAGTGTCACTAACCATTAGACAAACAGGCCCGTCAATAACAGAACTTAACATGAGATGCGACTGATGATTAATAAATATTTGTGTTGATTAGCGTTTAAGAAACCAGGGTTAACTCACTAGCACATGGACAAAGTAAAATTTAATATCTACTTAAACTTTTTGATAAGACGGTTACCGTAATACATTTTATTGAATAACTTTATCAGGCTTAACTTATTACGGTTTTCACGAGCATGGCTCTGCATGAGTGCATTGCAGTACATAACAAAGTTTATTAGCCGTTAATTGTTCAACGTAGAATGTAGGCCGCAGTGCATGCTAATAGTCTCACGCTGTGTAATACTTACTTAATCTACGTCAATTTTCACTACTGTCGTTGACTGAATTATAACTTAGAATGCATTCAGTACTAGCTATGACTTTGCATAAAGATTAGGTAACAAGAAAGAAAAAAAGAGTATTTTTTGGTAGAATATGGTAGGCACCTACTTGCATTTTTAGGCACAAAAATTACAGATTTCTCAGCAATGCTGGGTTAAACAAGTTTTCTGGTTAACCAACACTCGTAGTCTAGTCTGGTCCAGTCAATCTTGACATTTTTTTATGGTTCTTTTAGATCGCGAAGGCAAAGATTTAAAACAAATTTTTAGGTAATGGTACAATATACAGTATGAAGTTTCCTTAAAAACGGGTGCAACGCGAGTCGTGCCTACGCTATCGGATTGTGGCATGATACAGTCGCCAGCGTGCAGCGTGTCGCAGTGACGAAGGGACAGTGTTGTTGATGTAATTATAATACTGTAAGTGGGCAGTCCTGTCACTGTTGCCTACCGCTCGACTAAATACATATTTTATTTTTAAGAAACGGTCGAGTAAAATATTTATTTATACTGTGATAATAGGTAAACAATTTTTTTTCTCATATTGTTTTAGCTTCATTGCCCTTAAAACAAAAAGTCTGTAAGCTGTTTACAAAATTGTTGGACTATGGCAAAAATACGTTTTAAATCAATTGTATTGCCTCGGGCGATCCGGTTTCGCCCGTTGTCGTTTACCGCTGACAACGCGGACAATAAATGAAAATTAAACACATTTTGTAACAATTAACCACACGTCGGCATACTGTAGGTCTTACTTCATTATTTATTTCGCTTTAAGAATTTTCATCTGAAAGGTTAGGTAGGTGCTGGCGGTACAGGTTTAGTCAGTAAGAGTCTGACACTAACCACTTCCTCCCCCGAGGAAGTGGGTGTCCATGAGGATTCCCCCTCCTTACCAAAAAAAAGGTGCTAGTCCTTTATTTTAAAACTCAAAAAGGACGACTTGTGATTCTAATTTGATGTATGTAGAGGTACCTTTAATTATTATTCGAGGGAGTGAAGGTCTTAAAGGCAGAGTAGCAAAGCAGCGTTCCAAGTGTTTATAAGTACCTACGAATGGGTATCTCAAAAAAAATGCACCAGATTTTGATGAGGGTAAATTTATATTTGGGTATCATAAACAAACAAACATTACACCTTAATATACATATTTTTTGTGTATTTTCTTTTATCATGACATGTTTATATGTAGGAATGTTGTTCTTTATCTTCTTAAGTTGTTTTCGTCACTACAGACGTAATAGACGATTTTCTAAAATGGTTTCCAAGGTAGTGTCTGTTGTGTGCAGCTCTAATTCCCTTTTCTTAATTTTGCATTCGTAATCACCACATTGTTTGCGTAATGAATGAAGATAGGCTAATACAATATCTTTTACCTCACCTTCTTGTAGGTCAAGCTCCTTGAAATCTGTCCAAATTACATCAATCAACGATAAGTCTTCGAAATTTTTTGGCAAATATAACACTTCATGGCCATTCATTTTCAAAACACGTTCGACACGGGTTATTTCTTCAACAGCGGGATTTTTTTTAATTAGTTCATACAATTGAAATTTACTCATAGATTTACTGCATGGCACATTGTGGCTAATTAACCATTTGTACATATCATTTTTCGTGTCATACATCGATATCGGCTTTGGCGGGGTTCCATGGAGAGGATTATTATTATACATAACAATAACGCTGGAAGGTTCTAATTGATCCAGTAAAATGTCTACAATCCATTTAAAATAATCATTTTCGTTTATATTAACAGTAAACATACAGCTAGTTAAGCCATTTCGAGACACTGCGTGTAACACTAGGTAGTCACTGTTGCGAGCGAGCTCGTCAGCATTTTGATGAGAAAGGTTATGAAAATTTTTATTCCCGTCTATAATTCTCTCGCCAATATAATAAACAAGAGCATTCGATTCTCGTAATTTTAAGATTCTTCTGAGATATGAGTTCCGCTGAAATGTTATTTGTGGATCTTCCATCAATAATGGTATTTTATTACAAACAGTCCGATATTCAAAACCCAATAAAGTAGCTTCTTTCTCAAAAATTTCGTAGTCTTGTATGTCAAGTCGTAACCCATTTATTTCTTTAAAAAGGCTTCGATACGTAGGTTGTTCAGGTTGTGCATATAATTTCAAAAGGCATTTTATAATCAGGATTTTCATTTTGAAACCGTAGGAACATGTTTTATAAGTACTTTCCTTATTTATAATTTTCTGGATTTCTTCTATTGGGATCCCAGTATAATAAAAGACTCTTGAATCAACGTCTTTTATTGGTATTGACAAATGATTTCTGGCTGCTTCAATTTTACATTTTTCTACTATGCTTGTTAAAATTGGAGATGCATTTTTTATTACAGGAGTCTCTTGAGGTACGTCAATGTCCATACTTATACTGAAAAAAAAAAATTGCACGAATTAATAAGGGTAAAGCAATTTATAGTAAAAGAAAGCCTAAATATTCATTCATTAAAGTAGGTATCTAGCTCATTATTATTCCGAGTAATCAAAATGCTAAGTACCTGCATTAAAAAGCCGGTAAGAAAACAAATGATAAAGAAAACAATAATAATAGGTAACCACTAACTGCGTACCGGGTGAATGAAGTTATTAAAATATCCGCAAATATGTATAATAGCAGAATTAAGGATTTATCAGGTTCCAATTTGTATAACATTTTGAATTAATTATTACTAACAACACAAGAATGTTAGGTCTAATTTTCATGTAAACAAAAGAGAAGTTGCACTTATTAATAAAATTCAATTTAAAAAGATATTACGTACCTTTAAATTATTTTTTCAAAACATGTATGATTCAGTTTTAGATCACAGTCTTACATAAATGCTAAAATTGAGATAACAAGATCGAAACAAATAACAAACTAACATAACCTCACTTTTACGCCGAAACGGGCACAGATAATAAATGTAAAGCGGGTGCTTGGTGCCATTTGGAGCTAACTTCACGTGGTTGGCGTGACAAGAACGGAAAGAGTGCGTTCCAGGTAATAACGGAGTTCCACTTTCCTGCATGAGTAAAATGTTTTGTCAAGTATGTTCAGGGATGTATTATTATACCTTGTAAAATATAGCTTGATACCTGTGACGTTTGTCAGAATGACATTACATGGGGGGGACTGGGATGGGGGCGTCTATTGTATTTTATCGATATCCGAGTGTGTTTTGAAGACAGCTTCACTGCAATTTTTTTTTTAAGAGATCAAATTTTTTAAACATAAATACGATGTTTGTGTATAAAAATAAAACGCATTTTTTTTAAAAATCATGTTACTATAAAATATTCCGTGTGGTGTCCGGATATAAAGAATAGCACCACCCCATATCCTCCACTGGGTGTCGTAAAAGGCGACTAATGGACCTTAAGACCCAGTGCACTGTACCAAGCACCTTGGGTCACTCGAATGGTGGCGGGTAAACAACCAACAATCGCATTCCCAAAGAGGGTTAGTGTCAGGCAGGCGGCCGACTATAAAACCATAGCCAAAACTTTAAGCAACATGTCTAGAAGACGTGTTGCGCCGACCCCAAGTAAAAATTGGGATAAGGGCAGGGGAATGAATCATGTTACTATAAAAATACGAGTAAAAACAAGAGTAATTTCAATAATTTCTAAATTTTCTTTAATATTTTTTTATTTTATTTATTTACTAAGTACTTTTACAATAATCTTATAAACTAGAACACAGCCCCACAAAACTTTTTACACAGTTTGTCTGTGAGTGATTACAGCTACAAGTAGATAAAACTTATAATTAAACATAATTTTGTTTGTTAGATTTTTTTTTTCTGAGTGCAGTTATTTGTAGTTAAGCTTTGGCTCTTACTTAGTGCTTACTGGTGGTATATGCACCCTTATACAGTTGTATTCCATTTTGTCTGTTATACTGTTTTTTTTTGTTTTTGTAGTATTTTTTTGTGTTTGTGTATTGTAAATTATTATCTGGTATTATCTGGTGCATTTTGGTATTGCGGGGGAATCCTCATGGACACCCCTCGGGAGGAAGTGGGTAGTGTCAGACTCTTACTGACTAAACCTTAACCGCCATGCAACGTCTCCCACACTTGGCCGGTAATGATATCGACCTGGTATAAGAGTAAGTGTAGACATGATATTTCATTTGCTAAGTGTTCTGAACATTAAAAATATTTTTAACTACATTTGTACAGTCTGAGGCCAAAACTGTACCGCTACTGTACACAGAACAATTACTTATGTAAAAAGAATGGACTTGATTGAATCTGGGTATCTATCGTGTAGATATAGGTACCTGTTACAAAACGTGCTCACTGTAGATCTTTCTTTTAGTGATATAAATATGAAAACCAATATTCTAACCAAAAGTTGAAAATATTAGACTTTCCTGGAAATATTGTCAATTTATGAAGTCCAATATCTCGGGAGCAATAAAACGCACAGAGCTGCAGTTTGGCTTCAAATTTAAGAAAATTTGTCTTCTACGAAAATATCTAAGTACAAAATTATTTCACGAGTATATTTTTGTAAACTAGTTGACTACGCAATCATTATACCTACTGTAGATGTAGTTTTCATTTACAGAATACAGGTGCATATTTAATTTACAACTCATAACGTGTCCTACATTTCTGAACACGAAATATTATAAGTCGGACATTCACAAAGTATTTTGAACGAAAACTAAGTTGAACTGCAGTGGAACAGCGCAATTATGCGCAGAGAGGCGCTACCCACAGCAATTAGATATGGCATGGCATTTTGAACAATAGATACAGCGACGGCTGAACAACCGTTTCGTCGCCAGCTCATGACGTCGCATTCACAACAATATAAGCTGAAACAATAACGTGACCCCGGGAACATAATTTGACATCTTTTGTTACTTTATCTTTTTTATCGCGCCATGTTACATTTGAACACAATACTTTTAATCTGTAAAACCATTGATATATATTTAACTCAATGTGTTAAACTATGTTACTTTGAGGGGCACTAGGTAATAAGTACGAGAAAAATAATAAGCGTGCAGTAATGAGAGATTTAAGAATTGCATTTGAAAGATTAAGGTACCTCGCAAGTTGGTCTATCCTAACTGGCGTGCAGTCTATTAGTTGGCATAGTAAGTCATCACACAAATACAATTCAAGCTTTAAATGACAATTTATTTTTGTTTTGGTATTCCCATGATAATATTTGACACGAATTCGAATTTCTATAAATAACGACGTAAAGAATGTCTTCTAAAATTAGAATGTCTTCCAAAATTGGAAGACAGACTAAGATATTTACGTGACACAAAAAATCTGTCCCATGTGGGAATGGAATTTGCGGCATTTGGGCAACACGGGCAAACACTTAGTTGATCGGAATTTCGACGTCAAAAAGTTTTACCTAATCATTACCTAAAATCATCTGTGATTCTCGTTTATTTGAAAATAAATCAATTAAGTGATTTTTGTTTATTTTGACGTAGGTACATACGTATTTCATCCTACGTCCAAAAGTAAACCCATTACAACCTAGTAGGTAAAGCCTAACACTGGCTATAAAAATAAATAGCCCAACATACTAATCTTAAAAAAAATCTTATTATTCCAAAAAAGAAAAAAGCAAGTTGACCGAACCTCATCGCCGTAGGCTTGGCAAGTAACTTGGCTAGTGACTCGCATGTAAGACGTTAAAGCGAATGTTTAAAAATTTAAAGTGGAGTTCCCGTCGACATACATCGTGAGGCTTCCCGATAAACATCCCCGGGCGTCAGGTCGCCGGCCGACCAGCTTTGTTTACGTTACGCGCCTCTACGTGATGTATTATACTCAACTGCACCTACACGCCTCCACTAACTGAAAACTGACGGCGCGTCACTTCCGTTCACGCTGTTTATTATGTATTTTAAAAATATTCTCTTAGGTGAACCTAGATTGGAATGGCATTTTTATTTTCTTTTAAGACTATTATGTAACCTATCCTGTAAATAGAAACAAATATTGATATTCTGTCATTTATTTATAGAATACTTGCTGTTGTCCGCCGACCGCGCGAATGTTGTTTATAGCTGCAAAAACATGACCCCCCGTGGCGCAATCGGTTTAGAAGCAGCCTATGTGTTAATCCAAGGTTGTCAGCTAACTCCATACTAAATACCTACATCAGAATTGATCATGCATTTGAGCGTGGAAGAGTAACAATCGTAACAGCTAAGTCCATACTTACCGAAGACTATTCTGATCTAATTTCATTCTGACGAGGAGTTTACATAGATATACCTAATATTGAAATCCTAACAAGCGTCATCCTTGCTAAAATGTTGGTAGTTAATAGACCTCTGATGCCTAACGGGTTGGTACTGTTACCTTTTCAAGGAGTAAGTGCAGCATAATTTCCTTAATTAAGACCCGACGTATCAAGCAATTTAAAAACTAAGAAATGCGCGAGAGCTTTAATTAAAGTCGAGATCAAAGAGCCAACTCTCAGGAAGTGCGCAGATATTCAACTGACTAAGTACTTGTGCCTATGTTATTTGATTGTTATATAGGGAAGAGGTTTCGTTTCAAAGGTGTTATAAAAATAGTTGTTTAAATGTCAGATAATTTCCTATTAAATAAAAGCCGGCTTAGTGTTTTGTATTGTACCTACTACCTGTATAAAATATATTTATGTTGGTAGGTGCATACTTTAAAATTGTATAAGTACATCATATTAAGTTCGTATAATGATGATCTTGTCATAATAGTATATTTAAATACTTGCCTTATCACCTCATAATTATGATTCATAATATGTTAACAAATAATAGCAAGGAACATTTTTTTTGTTTTCTGCAATTCTCGTTTCATCTCAGCGTCAAAAGCCATACAATAGTTATTAAAAGTGTATCAAGGCATATAGGCATATGTATGTATAAAGTAAGACACAGGTATCGTACTGTTATCGTCTTTGCCTTGTCCGACGAGCGCTACTTATATTTGGTCATCTTCCCATTTCAGTTTTCAGATAGAAGATTTACCTTTGACAAAACAAAAAACTGTACTTTCTACTTACTAAAGTTCTTCATCCATTTGAGTTACTTTCACTTTCAGAAAATTTCTAATCTGGACCATACAGTAAATTGTACTTTAGAGCGACATGACTAACCACAAAAGAGCTATTTTTGTATCGATTTGATACAGCAAAAATATTCAGTGTGTATCAAGTATCAACGTACCAAATTGAATTCTCTTTAGTCATCTAAATGTTCATTAGATGACTAAAGACAATTCAATTTCAGCCAACATGTTAAAAAAGAACAACCAATGCCAATGTGAAAATTAGTTCTTCAAAATGTAATAGATGGCGTTAGTGGTACCTTTAAGGGCACGATCAGTTACTACTGTCTGACTAGGGGTTATATAAAATTGTAAAGACTCAAATGTATATGATGTATATCTTTAAACATAAGCATTTTTCATTGCATCTGCCATTAAGTTCCAATTAAATTTCTATTGTGTTTTGTTTTAGTGCTACTTTTTATGAGATGTTACAAAGAGTAGTATTCAATTAAGTAGGTATGTAAAGCATCCACGATTAGAAAAGTATATTCTAAATAATTTTAATATTAAGTAGCTCTACGTTTGCGAGTAACGTGGTTAAACGAATTTACTTTATACATTTTAATTACGACATAAAACACTGTACCAGTAGTCAGTTCGCAGTTTAATCATGTCGCTTAGCTTCCAAAATTGGATTGTATAGGGAGTAAAGAGCAATTAATATGCTTCGGAAACTAACGCTTAGAGCTCGGCGCTAAATTCCATTTTTGAGGTAAAGTTGCTGGAAAGCAATTCATCTGCTCTAGTTTTTTTTTCGAAATAAGACCAAATGTTCCAGAGCGTCAAAGCTCGTTAAAAGCGCAAAGCTATGGATGTAATGTCGATGCTATAACGATGTCGGTGCAGTCGCATCCGTCACTGACAAGAGTTGCTCGCACGTAGCTTCGTCGTCACTATTCACATGCTCGGCGACTCTGGACCGAAGATAGCTCCATAATAAAGCCTGGTCATTTTTAAAATAATGGAAAATAAATACTGAGGATACACAGAATCTAGCTCCCTGGAGTCACATTCCCGTGCGGAGATATGGAGAGATATTATTTGTACGATCTGCAGATGTTTGTTTCCAGTCTGAACGTTTGTGATATTCATGTTTGAGAACCCGCCCACAAGAAGAACGAAACTATAGTGTGGGTAGTTTGTGAAAGAGGAAAATATACTCCTATGTAATTTAGTACTGACATTATTTTTAATTAAGCCTTCGCAAATAGTAACTTATATTTTGGTTACCACAGAACGTGACCTATGACCTAGACTGAGAGAGAGTACGTCGGCGTTAACGTAATGGTTACAAAACGAAAAACGAAGCGAGTTTAGGTTGAATTTTCGTTGTAATTTTAGGTGTTGTACGCTGCTTTGGAAAAAGGATCCCTCTCGCATTCCTAGCCAAAGGATAGAGTGTGCACTGAGATAACTAAGTACAAGAAAAAGACAGTTCGTCGAGACAGTCTTGTTATTGTTTTATTTTCTTGGCATGCTTTCAAGAAATATTCAAGACCTCACGTATTTTAAATACAAACGAGATGTTTTTACAAGACTTGATTTTTGGTAAGGAAAAATCTTGTTTAAAAGGATGTTTTGTTTGTGGGAGTGTATCCAAATTGTTTTTACGTTATTCCTTAAATCTCTCAGTAAGTATTATTGAAGTATTTAATTATTGTCGGATACTCAACAGAATTGAGATTTTTTAGAGGTCTTCTCATTCGTTAGAAACTGCCAGAAATTTACACTTTTATTTCTATAGAATATTGGATATAGTAGTCTACTCCTAACATACTGTTTGTATTAATATTTCATTTTATTTAAATTCCTTTACTTTTTTAAATCCTACACTATAAACATGGATTTTTATTAAATCAAATTCGTTAACAAAGCGACGCTTAGAGAACAAATTAAAGCTGGCAGATCACTTAAGTATTAATTCCGAGGCTGAGGCGGGACTACGTGGTGAAGCATTTAGTCTACATATTTTATTAATAGGGAAATAAAGTGTAGTACTCATGTAAAGCCTGGCAACATTCGCCGGTTCAATCCGGTTCCAAAATAATATTGTTGGAAAGCGAGCGGGAGAAATGTTTGTCTTAAGAGTGAATAATTACAAGGTTAAGTAATTGGGCTTTTGTATTGTATTATCAGCTTACAACGATGCCTGTACTTAGTTACTAACCCCATATGAAAGAGTTCTTTACATGGTATAACGGCTGTTTATAAACAATGATTTGCTTAGAACAATGTAAAGTTGGATGTTGTTTTGTTTATGCTACAATTTCTACGTATATGCAAAAGGGAAATCTGTAGAATTCCGAGGCCTATTTTTGCGCGAAGAACAAGGGTTCTCAAAGAAACAAATATTTGCGGCTTTACACCGACCGACTCTATCCGAGCTACGCTTGTACTACAGCTTATTTATCTTTTATCTTACAAACTTGGATTTTTCCCTCAGTTCTGTTTATTTTGCACTGATGTCTGGGCTCTACGCAAAGGTAAAATGCCGCATATGTCCTAGCATTACTCAGGACAAATAAGTTGTTGAGGATGTCCGCTCGATATCGTAATCTCAGTTTATGTTGTTTATTTTTATTTCGTTTTCACAAACGCATTTAATAGAAATAAACTCCGTACAACAAACTTCTATACCAAAATTGAAACCGGTTTTTCGTAAGATACCAAAGGCACTGAGTGAGTGCGGGTACACAGAAAGAGGACGTTTTATTGTATTATCTTGCTGAAGTTTGAGGGAAATTCGTCACAATCGCAATAAAGAAATACTCGTTAATTAATTAGCGGGACTCGTGTTTTCTTTGTGCGGGCGTGGCTATTCTTACTGTTTGCTGACCAAGGGAAAAGAAAGAAGATTAAATGCGATTCATTGTTCAGCCATTGTAATACTTAAGAACATACGCCATCAGCAACCACTAGTTAGTGGAGAGAAAATGATTGAACGTTGAATAAAGATTTAAGGTGCCCTATTGTTCTGTGCCTTTAGACTATGGTTCCTGTATATCATTCTAATAACTTTAGTACTGCAGATTTCCACTATTTTTTTAAATATTGAGTAATAAAGAGTAAAAAAAATAGTAACAAAACAAGCATGTAGCGTGTTGTTTTGTTACTATTTTTTTTAAAGACATTTCAAATACCTGCTGTTTAAGTAATAGGGTACCTATATAAAGATGTTTTTATTTTAAATCTATTTCAATCTCTACTTTGTTTTGTGTGTAGTTATAGCTTGCAGGAAGGTTTAATCGGAATTATTTTCGTATTTGCGAAATAACAATTTTAACAAACTTATTTGTAAGCCATAAATACCTTTAAAGTTAAACCTTTAAAATATAAAGTTGAAAAGATAAATCTAACGATACTCACAGTGTTTACTTACAATCAGTATTTTTCCCGAAATCCAGTAATTTGCTGTTTAATTTTATACTGTTTGGCAACGATGGAGTAAAATAAATTTCGAAAAAGCAATTTGCAATCGACCACTGGCTCAAAGGGCCAAATCTCGTGAGGCACCAAGGACTCTCTATTAAAATTAGAAACTTCATTTTGGCAGATAAATTGCTTCTTGACTTTGACTATATTCAAGGTAAACACTGTCAGTAATCTGGGTCCGAGTAGGTAAGTAAATAAATTTGACGCCAGAGTATCTTCCTAGTTTGTTTTAGACGTCGGCAAATAAAAATAAGTGACTTAGGTTTGTTGGTTTGTTGATGTTGTGAGCGGATTCAAATTTGAATCTCAAATTGTAATAAAAGTGTTTATGTTATGTTCGTTAACGAGTTATAGTAACACGGGTAGACTATGCGCCGAACTAATGCCATTTGTCGCACATCGTTCGATAATACGGTACCTATCCCCAATTTGGCTACAGTTCGGTGATTTACTAAAATTATCAGTATTACTATCTATGGAGCTAACTGCGCTAAATGGTTTAAGTTAGGATTTGTTACTAATTATGTTATTACAAATCGATGACAATGTTTGACTGCGCGCTCCCATAATTGAATCAATTACTCATTTATTAGAAAACACACCTTATTTGTTTTGTCGTGTTAATGGAGGATTTCATCAGCAGCGTGAACATTGTAGAGTCAACAATGGAGTCATTATTATCCTCTCCTCATTACTCAACTTCAAGCCACGGTCTGGTATGAAAAGGAGCTACTCTTGCGATAACAATTCGGATTTGTAGTATGCCCGATAAATAAATTATAAATACATTTAGCAGCGCACATTTCGAACCATTTCTCTTCTTACACGACTAGCCCATTTGCAGATCTCCAAACGGTGCCATTACTCAGCAATAAATTGGCATTTGCGCCGTCATACATAAATTACGTGAGCGCGCTGAAAACCAAGTTCTCTGGTAGACACTTTTTGTATAAATGTTACTTGTTTAATCTGTTATATTACACAATAGTAAAAGTTCATGTTATGTTATAGATCTGTTTCACACTTATGCACCACAGGTGACCTTTTTATGGGGTCAAGTAACAACTTTCCTTGAAGAATTTATGTGGCTAATTTACTGTTTCAGGCTTGATAGATTTATGCGTTCTCCTCAGGTGTGGCCGTCTGCTGTCGCGGCAGCTTATGACCTGCACTTACAAGCATAAAAATACCGTAAAAATAAAACGTAGCTGGTACGTGTAAAAATACAAGTGTTATAAATATTTTTTTGATTACACACAACATATTAAATTAGTACGGTTGTGGCTATAAAAGCCGACTAATTGGCAACTGTATCAGTTTTGCATAGCCGCAATCCCAATATACAGTTGTCGCAAAGCCGGCTAAATCTATTATAAAGCAGCTTTGCCCAATTTATACGAATTAAAATCGTTTGCGGAATCGATTCTGGTATAGTTACGTATCGTGTTTGTTCAGCTTAATACATATGTTTCATGACTAATATATTAAATTAATAGTATAATTAATGACGAGAAAATTTATTTACCTGTAAGTTTTAGTTGTTAAATCCTTTGCTTAGGTTAACAAGTCACGAACGTTGGCTCTTGTCAACGCATTAGCCGTGGAGATATTACCTTTGCGGTGCTTTATGTCATAGCAAAGTGTCTGTTATGAGACAGTAAATCATGTTTCTCTGCAGTTTTGAAAATATTTCAACCTAGTATTCATATACTACCTACTAACTAACGACAAACACGCGATGCGCTTGAATTATTCATAGAAGTTGTAAATACTATTTTTATTTCTTATGTTGGTACACCTACCTATGTCGTCACGGAGGAATGATATACATATGCCTATTTTTAATTTTGTATAGCAAATATACGTTGACGAAATTGAATGGCCATCGACTCGATATGAAGTAGAAGAGTACAATTTTAGAACGATTATTCCTTATGTGTGACAGTAATTAAGCGAAATAGAATATCCAAAAATTTATGTATACTATGAAATTCGTGTCAAAAACTGCCAGAAATATCATAATAAACTCAACCAAACCCAAATATTTGACGAATTTTTAAACGCTTTCGTAATATTTTTTTTAGGATGGTTTTTTTTTCATGTTCTAGTATTCGGTAAAACTGCGCGAGTATAAAGTAACTAGATATTTTCAGTGAATAACGGTATATGTGTAAAAAAAACTTTTTATACACGAATTAAATAGCTTTTATTTTTTAGTAACTATATTTCTAGTGTATAGAATAATATAAGTTTCAACTACCGTTGCAGATGGGAAAAAATAGGAACTAAAATAATGTATATTAAATAATCGTCTGTTTCTTTTGTGTTCTTGTTTTTCATTAAAAAAACAACGAGCGATAAACAGAGCCACGAAACAATTCGTAATCACTCCCAAACGTTATATTAGGTTAAACCGAATCAATATAGGTAAAATCTACACGAAAACGCTACAGACAAGCGTTGAACAAAAATAATATTAACAGTTGATCAAAAATTTTAACTCATTCAAGTTATAGAATATTTATTCGAACCTTAATATCGTTAAGTGCATCTAATATTGGTAACACGTTCCACAGATCCGCATCTAAACAGGCATTCAAGATCCACAACAAAGGGTCACTCTAAATAATAATTCAACCACGATGATGAGACACGCTTTAGACAAGGCTCTCAGAGACCTAGCTCAAAGGACTTCCAACAATATAGGATACACTGATTATCGGAAACGACCCGAGAATTAATACCTACATAGAACAATATTTAATCGAACATTGAAACTTTTGTGACTCTCCCGAAACTACATTCAAATACCCAAAAGCGACAAAATCAAAACTGTCTATTAGAAATCGGTTCTAATGTGGGCAATACAAAACTAAGTACCAATTGAAGTCTAGCTCTCGCCCCAATAGGTAATTACAGAACAAACTATGTACTAGCATAGACTAGCACTAACACGGACGTAAACTCGATAGGTAGTATAGGTACGAAGCAATTTTCAAAACAATCACGTCGCTTATAATAAAGGCACGTTCTTACATGAATCTTTCGCGGCTTCAGTACTAATGAAACTCATAAGCATGGTACTAATACCAGGCCATTAACATTCCCAATTACTATTCGAAGGGAGAGAAAAACTCCCCTTTGTGAACCATGACTCCTTGTGTCTTAAGGTCCCATTAAACTTAACATACAAATTAACCGAAACATTACCTTCACATGCGGACCGGAAAAGATATAATGACCTCAGTAAGAATTGTATAACGTTTATTTGTTCATTGGCTCATATTTTTTCGTTTAAACTAAGGCAACTACTTAGTACGAATTAATTTTCTTTAAAAACGTACTCGGTAGAAGCAGGAAATAGGTATCTTAAATAGAATGTTTAATTGCGTGAGCGTAAAAATAAATTAAGATTTAATTTCTCAAACGTCAATTACAGAAAAAAATAACCCTTTCAACGTAAAAACTGTTTTCTTCCAATATTCCGGGTGAGCTATTCCATAGAAAACTCTCGAGCACTTAGTCAAATCTCAGTGAGACGTCTTCCAGCTTCAAAGTTTGCTTAATACTTTAAACTGGTAATGAAGGCATTAAGGCGCGCTGAATGCATAAGGAATGAGGTGCCGCCACAACCTCCTATATAATTAGCTCCTTTATTGGCTACATATTTTTACTTTGCCACGTTACAAAGTAAAATACTTGACATTGTTTTGGTTTCGTGCTTCTTTTTTATGAACAATAGGCCATTATTCACGTTTTACTCATTATAACACCAACACGGTTTTTCTTGTAGACTTACCTGAATCGTAGTACTTAATTATTTTACGATATACCTATGTATTAGTGATACGAAATAAGAGGATAACGTATTTCGAGGATTAGATTTGAGATAAGTCTCTCTTCAAATATTAACTCAATCCATCAAATTAATCTTATGAATGAGTCTATAATTGTAATCGTCAGCTTAAATGCGTGGTTCAGCCTTGCCAGACACAATAGATAAATTATGCGGTCTCGCCTGGACCCGCCGGGAGTCAAGGGATTCAATGACGTATTATGTATATTATCCCGACTTGTAAGTTCTGCTAAGCTACGAACAAGACATCAGAGCGAACAATAGTGTTTAAGTGTATGTATTGTTTAGTCGCAAACGGATCGGTTCATTATTTATGTAGCTAGTGCACGGATTTCGTGGGGGAATAATTGAATTATTTTGCAAGATGCACCCTCTGTTACAATTCTTTCTAAATAAAAGATTTTTCTTTGTGCGATTCATGGCCTTAAGGTGTAGCCTGCATATGTACATTGGTATTTACTGCCGCCCCACCGGGTAAGCACACTAATAATTTGAAGTGGATTGCCACTGCAACACTGTTTGTGACTTCTATTGTGAACATTGCATTGCGTGAGGTAGTCGCTCCAGTAAATTGATACAAAGCAAGAATGTTTCAAGGCGCTATTGATTTATTTGAGAAAGTTACGATGAAATTTCCACTTAAACAAAGAGCAAAAATAATTGAAAAATGTCGCCTATGAGTGCGAAAGTCTGAAACATGACGTCAAAAACATCGAAGACAGCGGAACAAAGTTAAAGGAAAGAGTTTTGAACTTTGAATAATTTGTTGAAGTAGAATTAGATATTTATGTGGGAGTATTTGTACATATTGATCCGAAGCGTCAAGAGTTTCAAGTGTTGTTACTGATGAGAAGATGTTTAAAATCCAAAAGTTAGGAAGTCTTGTACGGCTTGAATGGTAATGAATAGGCAAACAAATGAAAAACATTGTTGTGTAGTTGTTATTTAGTTTAGGTTTCGGGCAAACAATGCTGGCGGGGTGGGATCAATTGAGATCTCAGTTTCCAATTTCTGATAGTAGCGAGCCCAAAATTCTCTTGGAACTAATTCCATAAAGTAATCGAGAAGGTTTGCTTGGTTTCCGTATCGTCTTGTTTAATCTCCATTCATTGCCCTCCCCTCTCGTTAAACAGCAATTTTGACGTGTTAATAGCCAAAGTTTATTTACGTTTACGCCTAGCGAACAAGCAAAATTAACACATTGAAATTTGATTTGAATTTAAGTGTAACTAATTTTGTATATTTAGTGTCTACATGGTTCAAGCTTGCAATTAATTAATAGATTTTCTGATACGCTTTCAAATGGAATTTATTACCTTCTGACGGATATACAGTTACCTACACAGTATGGTCTCATTCCTGACTGGATATTTTTAACTCGGAGTTTATAATGGCGACATTGTACTGAAGTAACTCATTTGACTTTTCTTGTAAAGTTGTAACTACAACTGTCAACCAATAAGGATAATTGTTTTTGCTAATAAATCGATTGTTCGACGCAAAAGAATTGACGTATTTTAGCAGCAATATTGTTATTATTGTTATTGATTTATTCTTAACAAAAAATGAAGTCACGAACCAAAGCTGTTGGCTTTGGCAAAATAATTGGCAGATCCAGACTGTACTGCGTTGTCTTATTGCGAGTGCTTCAAAATATTAAATGATTTTAGAAATAAATAAAATTGAAGTGCCTTTTATTTGTTTGCAAGTAATTGCTTACTCTAAAGAATTAAGTAATAAAATATTACATTTTGTATAATATTCGAGTAAACGTAATTTCACTTGTAACGGATTTTTGTGAATTCAATTTTCTCAAACAATAAAAATTAATGATTTCATTTTACTTTAGTTTTAAAAAATACTTTGACGCAACCCTCTTATTGCCTCGCATTAAGAATTTAAGTAAAGTAATATGCGCGAACTACTTTTAAGTGTTTAATACTTTCAAGTCTAAAAAAATCGTATTACTTAGGTCTCAAAAAATGTATGTAAAAATCTTAAGCTTTTATTCTAACATAAAGCTTTTAGAATACTGAATGGCGTAAATTAATTGAATTCTTTAAAAATATTTGAGCACAAAGTATTCATTTCGTTGGTCTCTTTTTAGCTCGAATAACACGGCTTGTTCCTCTGTAAAGACTACTTCATCAAAGCACTAATTGAAAGTGATTCATTATCTGTCAGCCACTTTATTCATAGCCAGTTATTTTAAGCTTTAGCGCACTGATTAATTTATAGGTAAATGGATGTAGGATTTATTATGTAAGTACCTATTTTATCATTACGCCCACATTCCGAACGAGTAAGCAAAACAAAGGAAAATGATTGTTGCGGAAGAAATTTACATAATAATCCTGCTTTGGGATTCTTTACACCAAGATTTGCAACGTTATAGTGACGATACATTTAACAACCCTAAAAAGAACTTAGTTACTTTACTAATAATGAATAGCTGAAAAAAAAACCATAAAATAAAATCTTTAAATAGAAAAGTACGATTAGTGAGTACATGAAGTTTCCAAACAGCTGCCAATTGAGCTATTTAATAAGTTCTTTGTCGGCGCCGCGGAATGCGAACGGAGACGGAATAACGATGACAATACAATTGTGTGTGAGGACGTGTGCCAACCCTAACGGTAATGGACCTCTGCTTCACTGTTATTTTATTAACACACGTATAAAAAAGCTTTTCACATTTCAATTTTACACAAAAAGAAAATGCTGGCTGCTTACGTTGAATTTTAATTTATTTATTACAACCCTTATCTGGTGTTGTAAGTAATAAATTCACAGTAAGTACGAGAACTTCGCACGATCAAGTAAAGTACAATAAATAACATTTTGATCCGATCGTGTATTGATTGCGCTCCTTGAGTTGACATCCCTTCGATAAAATAAACAAATGTGTGTAGAGATTACACGCGTGTAGCTGCGAGCCTGCGAACCCTGTTGCGAACATGTCAGTATGTGTTTAAAGTTAAATCTCGTTAAAAAAAGAGATTTGTACAGACGGAATGAGGCAAATCCTTTCGTGGGTCTATACAAGGATCAGTCAGGAGCGCTGTCACAAGATCCTGCCCGTTAGCCGTGCGTTAATAGGATCAAACCGGGCTTTATTTGGGACGTGTCCACGCGCTTTCACCTAACTTATCGTATTTGCAAATCGGCTTACACTTCGTTAACCATATCTATGTACCTACCTACTGACAGACTTTATTAAGGAAGGAAAATATGAGAGGGACTATATTGGAAAATGGATGAAATATGACATGATAAATACTAATAGTGTTATTAAAAGCCTGAACATATTTTGTAAAATTTGCAGTTAGGTAGTATATTTTTTTTTCAAATAAAATTAAGTCGAAAATAAATTAGTCTGTAACGTAAAGTATTTTTAATATACTTTTAATATACAAAATTGTTCTTAAAACCATTTTTAAAAACTAATTAAGAACGGACCTTACTCGGTATAATTGTTTGTTCAGCATTCTTGTTTCCATAGAGCACATTAAGTATTCTGTGAACAGAGTATTTGAAAGCCGCTGTTATTTTCCGCGGTCTATACATAATTCATCGGGATTGCAGTCGTGATGGAAACAAAACAATTTTAGTTTAAGTAGAAAATAGACGGAAAGCTTCTCTCGCTTAGTCTCCTAAATTATTAACCTTTGTGAGGGCGATACGCAGAAAGGTTCTGTCTTGTTTACGCGTTAAGGGAGACAGGGAAGGGAACTTAATACCCTATATCACTGTCGGGGTAATACAAACTAGCAGGGTCGCAACCTTTTCCACTAAATTACGTATCGGCACGTGGGATAATCCCAGCTCAGTTGAATTACACTGGAGAGTCTGGCCCACTACTGAGTGCAACGAATTAACGAGCTTTGTGTAAGCGCATTTTAATTTAGACATTCATTTAATTGAATCGTTTCATAATTAATATAGATAGTCCAGTATAAAGTACCTATATTATACGAATAGCGATTTTACGAAGCTCTTTAATTCAATTATTTCATACTGTTAATTTAAATTGCTCTCTACGTTGCTTTATTCAAACAATTAGCTTTCATGGTAGTGCGTGTTTATTTAAGTTGTAGCGTTCGATTAAAATACGAAATTACTATCGATTGTGAACCAATTATCGAGCATCAAGGAATCGAAACTAAACAACGCTGCACCAACCAATCAACTTGTAGTATATTTATAAGATACAATGTACATTTTACACGAGTGATGTTTTTAAATTGATGTTATATTTTTTTCGGACCTTTATGTGAAGTGTTTGTTTAATTAATCTCTGTGAAGTTACAAGAATTGTTCACATGTTTGTTTCGTTTACGTAACTCGTAAGAAGTGCAATAATTTCAAACAATCATTGAAAATTATTGCGTAAAGCTACTAGGTGTAATATCTAATGCATAAATTATCAAGTTATCTACTCCCAAACTCGCTTGGGAGGCGTCCCCCTCCGAGCCATAATGTGTTACGTGTGATGTACGGGCTGTCTCGTCCCGCGTTAATAATTCCATCAGATTGACAAAATCTTTGCATGGCCCGAGACAACTAAAGCCTTTCTCTGACTATTTCAAGCTCCATGTGTGAGTGTCCTTGGCATTCAAAGGGCATCTTTTATAAAGTCTTGATAAGCTCTATCAGCCAGTTCAAATGAAAAGGGTTTCAGTGAAACTGACAATGGCTGTAAGTGTAATTCGTTGGATTTATTTAAATATCTAAAACGAACTTAACTGTAAAGATAAGGGTGTGACGGCAGCCTTCATCCTTAGAACAAAGTTTTCATAAGCTAATCGTACATTAAAGATAATGACGAAGAAAAGTATAACTTGTACCTTTTGCCCCAGATCAAGTAAAATACAGTAACATAAATACAGCAGAACAATATTTCAGTGCCGTCTATAACAGTGATTTCTCTGTAAGTAACGGGCGAATTAAAAATTAATTTCACCAGATAAAATTTCTTGTGTGATTTCGCCGCTCGAAGTGTGAGCTCCCGGCTCTCGGGGCGACCGTAACGCGCGAGTGCCACTTACCTGTTACAACTTATTGAATTATTTATGAAACTATCTACCTTATTGGATTGAAATATCGCAGCCCTATATGGCTTATTCAGCGAACAGTGCCATTAAAGTGACAGCCAACGGTAATTTGAAACAATTGCTTATAGGTTATCAAAAGTGTCTGACCTCATTGTTAGGAACAGTTCGTAAATGATTGTTTGTAACAAACTTTCTTGTACAAGATAATTGACCTAACGACAGTAGGCAACTGTAGTTTAAAATCCAATTAAGGTAAGAAAATTGGTGTCATTATCTGGCTTGTAATAGCGAGTTACTTAATGACTGTAACTTAACAGTGACCCGTCATCCACGAGTAGTTAGGGAATAAAGTTTTATCGGCCAATGTGTAAGAATACTTATTCCTGTTTATAGCTTTTCGGCCAGTCATCTCTTAAGCTATTAAATTCGTCGGAAACGTCACATAAAACGTAGGAATCGATTTCCCATAAACGATAGACGCGATCGACTAAATGTCTAAATTTGGCCCGCTCTGCTATAGAAGACAAATCAGGTGCCACTTCACAATCAATCAGAGTTTATTGACAGTATCCGTTTTAATAACAAACAATATTTTATTGCACATTTTACATTAAACACCACACTTTCAGTGAGTTTAGTATGGTATTGTGATATCAAAGGAAAAATACGCCGAGGTATTAAAATTACTTCCAGAAAATAAATTTATCTAAGATAAAACGAAGCATCAATAAACTAGAATAAACAATACGAGAATAACAAATTTTAATTACTAGGTAAGTTTATAAATTAGTTCTCGCTTTGTTATAGTTGGTCAATCTAACTATGAAATATTACCTTCCTGTACCGTTTAAGTTAAATTAAGATGTAGGAATTTGGCGAGTATTCCTAAACCAAAATTCAATTAGAAAGTTTGGCGCGAGTGACCATCAGATTAAGGGCTGGTCCTTAGATCTAAATTAATTGGCTCATGCAGATATTGTTGTAGCCAAGGACCCTCATCTCCAAGGATTTATGTCTAGCTGACATCCAGAAACGTCGACAATTTGTTTACGCACTAATCAGGCTGTACTGGATATTGTGATCTCATTTGCATAGCTTGGAACTATTTTAATCAAATTTGGTAGTTTGTAAAATGTTACAAGTAATATGGAATAAATAATCCTCTTTGTAGAAATATATGAATGTTTTATATTTTCAAAGGAATTTTAGTCGCTTGTTCTGAAATAAGTTAATATCTAACAACTGCACAGTTTCTCAGAGTAATATTGGTTTTCAATTAAATAATAGTTTCATTACTTCTCAAGGTTGGTCATGCACACAAAAATAACGAAACTAAAACATAATTTTTCTAATCATAATACGTAGAATATACCTAGACTTAATTACGGACAGAAAAAATATGTATCAATTGGAAATAGATGTCGACAAATTGAACGTAAACACTAAAATTAAATAAGTTATGGTTTTGTATTTATTGGTATATTGAATGCTGCTAACATAGCACTCCGGTCTGAATGGGAGCACCCTTGAACTAGCGCGGCGAGGCACTTCGCTTACAAGCACGCTAGCTTACTACAAGAGGTTAACTTCTAACAATTGAAAATATGGTGTGGATGCATTCCATGATACGTACTACTGAAACTTCATTACTTTGCACATTTAAAAATAAGTCTTATAATAAATGAATTAAAGTATAAAATGTGTTGTTAGATTGTTACATGTTTAATTATATTTTAAAGTGTTTTGCTTTAGAAATTGGTCTTATTATGGTTAGAAAGTCGACCGCTAATCGTAAGGTTGTGGGCTTATTTTAGGGTTGGCAAAGTTTATTGCGGTCTTTTTAGGAAATCGTTGGTTGTTACACTAATGAATATTGCAACAATATTTTAGTTTTACTGTATAAAATCTTCATAATAATTGTACTTTATTTTAGTGCGTTTTTTTTCTTATTGACGCTAAAAACTACATACTTACAAAATGTAAAAATTAACATAGATAAGCTGCGCAGAATGTATAAAAATAAGAGATATCATGCGTACCATTGTGCGTGTGATGTCTCTCTAACTAAAGTTTGCTGATGTTCGGTATCCAATGACTAAATGGGAAGTGCCAATATGAGAATTGTTTTGCCCATTTGGATATTAAAAATAAAACGTTTTTTTGTTAAATATTTTAGTACAGTAGCCAAAACCAGTAAAACTACAGTTTATTTTCCGATAAAACGCTAGCAATATTCTGAGTATAAATGGTTAAAAACCGAACAGTTTTCTATTTAAATTTATTTTAAATTAGTAGTACATAGAGGCTGTTATTGTTATTGAATTACAGGTGTGGTAGTTACTTGTATTTTGTGTAAATTGAATTATTCCTAGCACCGTCCGTTCCGTACCGGAATAACGAGAACTTCAGGGTTTAACGTGAGGTAAATTCGTGTTATTAAGCATAACCTAATATATTGTGGGCTTGTTGTGTCTATTAAGTTATGAATTCCTAGTACTCCTGTGATTAGGAGGGCTAGTAAGAGGCTTTTTTATCTGTTTTATTTTTAAACTTAAAGTAAATAATAATAATAATTGTGATAATAATTGTTTGTTTTTCAGAACTTACAAGAAGTGTATAAAATGCAACGTTGAAAAGGAAGATCAAGTGATTTATAAAATGTGTACTTCTAATTATCTCTATAACAAGTAGCTTAAATGTAATAGCATATTAGTGACTTCTGCCATACTCAGAACATGTTTAAGTGTCACACATTGATCCACAGCCACCTAGTCTACCTATTACTAACTGCAAAAGTTTTGAAGATGTGCGTGTTTATGAAAGGAATGTCAAAAGTGTTTTATATAAACTAGTTCACTCCAACATCACAATAAAGTCTAGTAATTAATTTACTGTGTTCATAACATTTCGTAACTAAAAACTAGAGGTATTTAACGTAAATATTTTTACACAAAATACAACACTAAATGGAATAAATTTAGCAGTTATTTGAACCGTAATTATTACAAAGCTAAACGATACAAAATTAATCAAACCGAGCAATTACCGGTGGGGTCGAATATCGCTTCTGTCAAACAATTACTGTTGATGTTTATCGGACGTTTGTCATTACTCATCTTGTCTCGGCTCGCTCTCTAAGTAATTCTATTAAAATAGTTTCCAACGCAAAAATGTGGGCGTTAAACGCAGTAATCAACATTGTTCTATTACTTGTATTCACGCAAGTTTTATTAATGATCTTCATTTAATGGTCTAAATATAATATTTGTGTGCTTCAACTGTTTTTATGTTTTAGGTAATAAGTATCTGACATCAATCATAAAACTCAATCTTAAAAAATGGCGTGAGTTTTGTTTAGATTCTACTTTGATTTGATAAAAAACCTACGCAACATAAAATTTTATCTAAGATCCAATTAAATGCTAAATGAAATTACCTACTTATAATTTTTGTATCATACGATTTATGTTGTTTTTGAAAACGTCTCGTATATATCACTTATATCATTCAGTCACAATCAATTTTCTAAAGAACAACTTCTAATTATGAAGCATAAACGTCTGTAAGATATTTAGTCAATAAAGCGTCTTGTTGATAAAGTAATTGATGTAGTGTTACCAGCTTCCCCCACATAATACTTGTCCGGTATGCACGATTTAGAGACTTGATCCACCTTTAAGTAAGCGGACACTGGCGAGGGTCTTATGGACCGCACGTCGCAGTTTGTACACAAAGGACAGGTACAAAGCCGGAGACTTGCTACTTTAGGGAACGCCGAGATTTCTCGACGACGCCAAATCCGTAAAAAGCCGTATTACTTTTTATTTTCTATCTGTGATAACAATTATTTTTAATTGAGCTCGCTCACAAAAAAATTAATGATGTTGAAATCCGTGAAAAGTGGGAGACGCTGTAGATTCACGAGTCGAGTGGCACATCTGTTACCGGTCTGTTCGCTCCTCTGACTTGTAATAATGGAATTAACGAGCTGGTTATGAACAAACGGCGTCTTCATTTCCAGGGTCCCGTTTATTCGTCCTTTGCCCTATTTCACTGCCACACCATTACACTGAATGAAATAATAGACTCAATATTGCGCTCATTTGGAAGGTCTCTACCACGTCTTGCTAATATTTCCAAAGGTGTTTATGATGGAATTATGAAGATGATCATTAGCCCGGAAACAAAAGAGGCGTAATTTATAACACTTTATGATATTCATTTCGGTCGCACAAAGTGCCGTTATGATAGCCATTTATACATGCTCATCGATAAATTTATTAATGTATCCGATGGTCACACATGTTTCGTTTTCACTTTAATTACATTTATTAACCCGAGTATAAACCGAATTTACGCTGTCACGCGTACAAAATCCATTCACTAAATAGCCCCCATCTCGTATAATGAGAGAGGCTACGTAATCCAATTAATTAGCAGCGAGATGAAACTACATGCTAGTTGCACAACATCCCTCCTCGGGAGGCGGCCGGCGCGCGGCAGGCCGGCAGGCCCCGGCAGGCCCGCAGTGACCTTTCCTTGCATTGTTTTACGGAAACTAACCATTTTGCTAAGAATTTGTATCCTTATTATACATAATAAATTATGCTGGTCTTAGAAGGGTCCAACGTTTAGTGGAAGCTTCTCAAAACGGCCTTCTAATAGTCACCGATATTATCTTAGGACATTGTGTATTTTCTACAAATAATGTTCGTTTGTGTAGTTCAGTTCAACGCTCAGATGTTATTTCTTATTCATACTTGAAATTATGAAGTATATTTTGTGTTGGATATGAAATTAGAAAACCAAAAACTTAAATAATTAGTTCATCTGTCCTAATTTTCTCGTAGAAAATTAACATGTGTTAATTTATGTAAAATTCAGCTGTGAAATAATGCATGCGGGTTTTAACTTAAATGAAGAAGAGCATACGTTGCAGTTGTTATATTTTATAATTGTCACGAGAATAACAAATGAGCGCTGGGTTAGTTTTTATTAGCTTTGACGATGATATATTGAAACGGGAATTATATTTACTGAATAAGCATATTTAATTCTAAGCTTGGTATGTACAAAGGAGATTAGTATTGGAGACCGAAGTCATAAGTTTCTTTGGGTAGGTAGCTGTGTACGGATTGGCACTGACTACTAATTACTCTGACAAGCGTGACCATACATTCAATGCGACAATATTCCCAGATCCATTAATTGTAGAAGTCTGTTGGGAAAACTGTATTATACGTGTTAACATGTGTGTATAGTTTTCCGCGACCATTCCTGAGGGAATGATCAGAAGTACTACATTGATTTGCTTGTACGCTATAATTGTAGGAATATTACAGTCTGATTGGGTAGGGTTCTTAATACAGGTTTTAGCCATTCAGGCTTTCATTCACAGGTATCAAAGTACTAAATGGTGGATAAATAAAAATGTACAAATAAATTACCCAAATTCAAACCTAAATCTTACTATGCCCTTTTTTTTCTCGGGTACCAAAGTGGTAGTAGGTGCCTTTACCAAGGCACTACAGATCTTAAACAAAACCTTGGTAGTTCAGTAATAGCAATTGATTACATACTTGTTGACACAATTGACCTAGCCTAAATAAATTAAATACACGCAATTTTAAATCAAACCTCAAATCAGCTTAACGGCCTAAATACTGGGCTGCATTTGATACGGTAAATATAATTTTATGAGGTTGTACGTTAACCTAAGTAAAGAACCACATGTGACATTTCGCACCGCGCATATTCTATAAATAGGTAGACCGCAGGCCGGCTAGTTAGCCACGATTGTAGCCAAACCGCCGAACGACGCGGTGCAACTGCCCAAAATATGGAACCCATCACGGATTTTTATTATATTCTGACAACATTCATTAACGTAACATTATTACTTATTCATGAGGACTATTAACGAGAAAACCATACGATAATTTTCGAACGAATTTTGTAGTAAAAGCCACCAGGTACGTACCCACTTTTATTACTTACATAAAATGAAAAAGAACAGTTTTTGTGTATGCTTTTAGTTACCATTAAAACGGCCCGTTCGTGTGAAAAATATAATCATTTCTCACTTAAATAAAAGACTTCGATTAGAACCTTTGAAAGTATAAATATATTTTCATTTAATTATGTTATTCAAAGACCTTTGCTTTGATTCGTAAATACCTTTTTACATACGTTAAACGGATTGAGTGTGAGATTTACGGTTTCTCGTGCTAAACGACAAAAAGAGATTAGGTATTAAAGATATGACGTAGTTTATATTAAAATTAGTTGCGAGTGCTTTGGTGTTCATTTTGGCTTGAGATAATAATATCAATTGCATTCAAGTTGTATTCATTCGAAAGACATAGCTCTTCAACACGTACCTATTCTAGTCTGTCAAAACTCCAAAAACTTATATATTTATCTTATCCTATTTGCTCTACCTGTATTATAATGAAATACTTCACGATTTTCATAGCCAATCATTTATTTATACTTCTTATACAAACAATTACAATGACAGACTTAATGCCTGAGCCAATTATCATTTCCCTTTCAGTTACATTTTTAATCATACGCGTCTGTGTCTAAATATGCATAGGATTATAATATAAACAAGTGACGACTCTAGACACCAGTCATTTATTCAGGCGTACCGGTAAACATAGCAAAGGTAAAAAAAATAAAACAAAAGCGCGGAGTAAACTGAGACACTTTGTCGGGCGTCAATTTGTGGTTGCTGCTCGGAACCCGATTTGTACACGTTGCGCCTATTCTTCAATCCTAACGTAATATGTTTCGTTTGCTGTTTTCAAGCCTTTTTATCGTATTTGTTAGAAAAAAAGTTCTTTGCAGAACTGTACTAATATGATTGTGTAGCAATGGACTCATAGGAGTTCATAATATGGACTGAAAACTTTTAAATACCCATGCGTATTGCTGAATGTTGATATTTTGTGGCAAACTGGATTTAAAACGGCTAAATGACGTAAGTATCTTTTCTTATCGTGGCAAACGCAATCAAATTATAATTAATTCATCAGACCAGTACTAAGTCACATACTCTACAAAAAGATACCCAAGATACACTGCAAAATCCTCTACAGCCCCTAGGTACAGTCAGTACAAATTTTGATAAAGCCGAAGTTAAATTTTTCATCATTCGGCAACATACTGGTGCATAAGTTATTACAGGCAACCGCGCTACGAGTATAATGAGGTGTAGAGGTTACAGGTACCATAGTATAATATTGTATACAGTATGACGTCTTCAAATAAACAGGCACAACGCGAGTTACGACAAAACTTTCGGATTGTGGCATTCGCGGAACATCTACAGTTGCGAGCGTGTCACAATGACGAACGGACGGTGTGTCGTTGATGTAATTAAAACACTGTAGGTGGGTATCCCTATCGCTATTGCGCGCCGCGCGGATGTAGGCATTTGTTTTTTAGATACTGCCGATTCGTACTACTGTAATTATTTATACTGTGCAGATACTATCTATGTTTGTTATGTTGCATGCTGCATGACGTGTTGCGAAGTATTTCATTGTACACACGATATGTGTATTAAACTTGTCTTGGGAAGTGGGACTTGTGTTTTGTTGGGACAGTTTCGGCATCACACCATTTTCAAACGACATTTTGATTACAAATTCGTTTACTTAAATCTTTGATAACATTTTATCATCCTTCTTCCACAAGCTTCAATGTAAAAGCTTACAGAAATCTATCAAAATCGAATTTTGGAATCGAAAACGGCGGCAGCTCAAACGTTCGGATAAACGATCCATAAAATTATGACGTAGGATGCTAAAGTCACAGTCAAAAAGTTCTTATATTTTTTCTCCGTTGTTGTTGAACTTCGAGTGAGGTTTAATAAGACCTTGTTATTTTAACAAGACGCGAACTATTTGATGGATGACTTATCCCGGTCGAGAGTCTTTCCGCGCCTTACGAGTTTTACTTAACGCTTCTAAAACTAGGCGGACAAACTTTATCCACACTTTAACTTTCTTAAGTGTTAATCGATCATCGCTGGTCAATGATCTGTGAACTTTATATTATTATTATATTTGGACACAAAATTATATACATACTGCTGACTTTTCCACGAAGATAATCACAAACTCATCAGGACGCTACTTACACAGTGGTCAATGAACTTATATCGCTACTGCATAATTAATTTCAAATTTCTGATGGAAAATTTGATCTAAATTAGACCGGAAAGCAATGGAATATTTGATTTACAAGTAATAACGCATATTCATGTTGTTTAAATTGTGAAGTTTTAGAAAATAATTGAAATTCAAGACTCAGAAGATGAATACACGTCATGATTAAGTAAATGTTTACGTTAGTTCATATGGGATCGGTAAATCAAAAGATTTAGGTAGACGAAGATCAATGAGCATAAATATCACAAATGATAGTGCCGTAGTTAAGGCACATGTGTCTAATAGGCTATGAATAAATTACCGTTCCTCCTTGCTTTGCTGAAGTCGATTTAAAAACTTTTCAACGAACAAAAACTTAAAAACGTTCCTGAAAATATCCTTCTCGGGCACAAAAAGATTTAACAAAGAAGACTGCAACACTGCGCCAGCAACTGGACATAAATCGTCCGTAAACTTTACTATCACCACGATTTCCTTCTACATTTTTGGATATGACAAAGGAATTCTGTCGCATTCCGGGCGAAATATTCAATATTTTAAATTTGACTGCAGTTGTACCCGATACGGCGAACAGTAGGGATATGGTGTAGTTTTATGGGAAATTACTAATATGCACGAGCGCGTGGTTCACGGCTCATTAGCTCATATCGTGGGGGCTCCCTGTGCACCCAGAGACGGAGGCATAGCAACTATACGTTACCCTGTTTCCCCACTCATTAATATTAATAGGTATCCGCTAGGCCAGCGCCGTATTCTTAAGGCGAGGAAACATAGACCTTATAATATTTGCCTAAACAGCGAATGGAATATTTCAAGCAAAAATATTACAATGTTAGCTTTGAACGGATTTTTTATTCATTCCCGACGTTGTTTTATTGCTTTTGAGACCGTTTTTCAATCACTGTATCGTTCAAACGAAAAAAAAGATGTATTGACTTTTTCACATACAGTTTTTACAGCAATTTTCAGCAGCTTAAGCTTTTGCTATGTATTTCAGTTTGGTGACGAAAGTCAGCTGCGTCGAAATGGTAAATTTTTTATTCGATTCTTGTGTTCAATCAGGTTTATTTCACAACTCTGAATTAACACATGATATGAATGTCGAAATACTTGACATATATTGCACAAATATGTATGTATAAAGATGTATCGACAAAAATGACATATTTTTAAAATCCCTTTAGTTTTTTCGTAATAGTTTTATACTTACTGTTATACTTACATACTTTAGACATTCAGTACTTAATTGTATAGTAAGCCATAATACTTCGAGTGCCAAGTTCATAATATAATTCTATGATAGGAACAATAAATTATACAAAAAATAAGAGCAAATAAAGCTGTGTTACGATGGAGGCCTAAAACCATTTAAATTATATCCATTTCTGACTGATACCCTTTTCCTCAAAGTTATAGCATTACCCAATGTTTGTACAAAAAGTTGAAAAACAAATGAAAAGTTATGAAGCAACTAGCAACAGTGAAGACTTTCAAAATAAAAATATTTTCGAGACTCTCGGTTGAGTTACCTTTCTCCAAGTTTGACTTCATTCCTTAAATTTCGTATTTTTTACTTTAAGTACTGGTTGTTGGTAAATAAAGAAAACGTTTTAAATGTATAGGGTTTCTTCAAAACTTTTGTTTCGAAATCCTTGAGCTAAATGACATTTCGGTATTTTTCTTAATTAATTTGGTCGTGTCTACATGTTTTTGCTCGTGACTGTACACGTATGCCGTCTTTTACTGTGAGTTGAAGGGCAAAATATATGTCGTCATTAGGGTCAAATGGAATAAAAATGTTAGATGTCTATCTGTTGATTGATGCTTAGAGTCCAAAGCTTACTTAAAAGAGAGAGTAAGGCTTTTAGCGTCATTGTGTTTAATGACAATAACAGATGACACACGTACTTCTACAGGCACGTTATGATGGTAATCGCAAAGTAATATTCATATCGATTGGTGCGATTAAACAAATAGCTATCGATTCGAAAGGCGACGAAGTTCAAAAGTGGTGCAATCACATTTTGCGGTTAACCAGTGATATATTTATGTCGTAGGGGCGAGCGTATTGATATTCATAAGAGCCTTGAACAGTTCAATCGGTGATTCATGTGAATAAAAACCCTAATACAACTAAGTGTGTATGTATTTACCTAACTTTGAAATTGAACGAAGGATTTTTATAATATTGTACCCAAAATATCAAAACGGACCAGATTGACTAAATCGCAAACATTTTAGTCACAAAAAAGTGCACACATGTTGCAATAAAATAAAACATGAAATCAATATGTTGTATGCAATAAAATATCTAGAATGGTAGAGTTGCGACGGAATCTAATATGTCTGGGACGCGAACCACCCTAGACGCAGTTAAGAAGAAACACAAAAGAAATAAATTAGTATTTTACAAGTAGGGCGACGGCGACGTCAGAAGTTTTGATGCTTTACGGAGGGTGATCGCAGGCATATGGGGTGAGGCCTTTCACGGCTTTGAAAGCGTCAGTAAGCCATGTTAAATCCCGGGCGTTATGGCGGCTTAGTGGATTTATTTTATTACGTTTACTTATTCAACGGTTAGATCGGGCTATGATGACCGCCCGGCCACGTTTAGAGCCTACTTAGTTAATTAAATGTTACACGAACGGCTGCCTACGTACTGTGTAATGTTTATTGGGAGATGACTTCACTGGACCAAACAGTTTCAGGGCTATTAATGTTAAGTGCTTAGTTAGAGGTATTACTTCAATTACTTACTATGATTAGACAAATCTGCATTTTGAAGTGTCCCGTTTAGAATTACTAGCAATTAGGATTCTATTAGTGATATCATTTTATATATACAAAAAGAAATAAAAGAAGTTGATATGTTTGTTCACTGAAAAGTATCAAATTATGTAATTGCTTACGCCAACATAGTTATTTTATTTCATTGTTTCTGTTAATACACAATGTAGGTTAATCCTTTAAAAGCCAAAACTATTATTCAGAGCAAAATAAATATTTTTATACTAACTCTACTCTACTCTAAAACAATAAAAAGCTGTCAAAAACGAACTAACCTTTTGCATGTGACGTTTTAACTTTTCTCTTATTTGTTCCACTTATGATGTATGCTTACAAATATATGAAATAAAATGTCTTATTTAAACTGTAAGTAAAACACTGTGACAGTTTTATAGTTAGGTACATAAGTATACCTACTGGTTAATAAAAGTATGTATTCAACTAAAAAATAAAATAATTGTCACTTTCTGCTCTTTTATTTTGCAGTAATTTGACATGACAGCATATCCATATTTTGACATTCGTAGCTAAAAAAAATTAAAAAAGCTATTTTGAAGATAGATCTTAAGGTGGCTATGCTAAAAGATATTCCTGAAAAATAAAAATCAAGGAAACAACCGAATGGAGCGTCAACACGTGACGTCTACTCAGTCATATTTAGATCCTTTGATTGACGGAGTATGCGATAAGGTCTTATTCTACACGTGGGTGTGCCCACACCTTATTTGTAAACTTAGATCGTAGGCAGTCTGGTATATATGTCAAAGGGTTATGATAGCTTACGTTACACGTGGAACGTCGATCAAATCGAATACTTTGCAAGAGATTGAGAGATTTTTTATAAATATGCTAGCTTTTGCTCGCGGCTTTCGCTTGGAGGATAAAGAAGCAAAAAGTGATCACAATTTAACAAGGTTAGTTACAAAATTATACAAATATACACTCTCACCTTTATTATACTAGTAGGTCATAAATGAGAACTACATGCCTAAACTTTTTTTCAAGAAAAAGTGTCTACAGATATTATAATAACTTTAATAGGCATTAGGCTGTAAGCTCTAAGTGTGGAAACTAGAGCTACACTACTCGTAATGAGGAATCTGATTAATATAAATTTATTCAAAATTTGATTCCTTTAATGCCATCGTAAAAAAATGCAAATTTACTTATAACCGTTACAGTATACTTTTGTGATATTAATTTATTTGTAATATAAATTATTTATTATATGCTTACAAGCCTGCGGCTCAATCGAACTTATTTTAAACTGATTGTATGACGATTAATTATAATTATTTAATTTAAATCGCCGATCCTTTACAGGCCGCGAAATCGCGATATAATCCGTATCAAATAGTTTTCTGTCAGTTTAATTGCTGATAGTAAATAAACTTTGATTTTAATATAACCAAGTGATGTCGTTACACGCTGTCACATTCAATTTGTTAACAGAATCGTATTGATTTTTAATAAAACAAATAATAGCTTTACTATGAACATTTAAAACCAATCTGTTCTAAGTGTGGAAGTGAGACGTCGCTATACTTTGTTTGTATTGCTATCTCACTTTTGCAACGGCAATTGTCCTGTTTTAAAAGGTCGCGGTAAGGGCGCAGGTATGACGGGCCTGTGCGATACGAACGGATTATTTATTTGCAATCCGTATGATTGTCCTTTTTGTTACTTTACAGATTAACTTAATTTTTATTAATTGTTCTGAAATTCAGTTTGTTATGTTTACTTAGTACTTCATACGTAACTACTTCGTACATAAGTTTAATATTGTTACTTCTAGCTGTTTTCGGGACTTCGTCTGCGTAAAATTTACCAAAAAATAAAATTAGATTTTTTCCGAAATAAAACATATTTTTTTAAAATAAAAGTAGCTTAAGTTATTCTAATTATGTCACCTACCTGCCAAAAATGTCCCATCAAAATTGGTCAAACCATTTCAGAGATAAGCGAAAATAAACAGACAGACTGGCAACAATAGTAAAAAATATTATTTTGATGTCTGTACGGTTAATACAATATTCAGACAGAACTTCCAATGTTATTTGTGTGTATAGATGTATAGATATTATTATCACCTCATATTGTATAGATCTATCTATTTACCACGCTAAATGTGGTGCACCTAAAACGGCCGAATTGCGGTCTATTGCTATATTTGACAAAAGTTTATTTAGTTATTTCATTGACTTGCTAATTAATTAATTATTTTCACTCCGTACTTTTAGCATTTAGTGACAATAGAAACACTCTACTATGGATCGTCAATGCTTGTTTTCGCATAGTAACTAGACATAAATATATGCTAAAAGTACTGAAGCAAATTAATCGAAAAAACAACGATTACTTTTAATTACAATGTCTTAAACTTTAAGCCTCAAGTTTACTAACGTTAAATCTGTAAAAGATAGTTTATTTCCTGAGCGGTGTTCTAAAGTAATTGTATAGCAGTCTAGGGTACACACAACACTGTAGCATCAGCTGGTGGTGAGTACATCCTTTGTACACATACGCCTCTTTTCAATAAATTACGTACCCTAGAGGCTGCATTATCAAGCTCGGCTTTGTCTTGTTTATCGTTCAATTTTGTCAAGCATAAAGAGCATTTAATAAAAAGAATTTATTTTAAATAAGGTTTAATGTTCACCAACGCGGTTTCAAAATATACCTACGATTATGACGGCATTATGTTTTTGTTTTTGCTTTGTTCGTCACCTCGTGTTTACCAACTCTTAACCGCGTACACACAAAAGGGAGAGTAATAAAAAATCAAGGTAAACTCTTCAACTCGAGGGACTTAATTGCTCTATTTCCACTCAGTATCAAAGGTACTCCGACGCAATTACGTTCACCCAGCCAATGCGTTCTCTCTCACTCCGCCCCGCTGCGATTAAACGATTCAATTTTCGAAGTGGCAAACATTAATGAAGAGTTCCTCGTCTATTTTACGCTCAGCAAGCATAAATTTGGCGGAGCGGAAAAATATCACTGAATTTGTATAATACATCCACCTTTTAAACGTATAGCATTGATTCTGTTCAGCAAATTATATCAAGACGAGAATTAATTCGACCCTACCAAATATTTGTAATTAGACTTTGTGGATGGGACATCAAATTTTGATCCTATCTAAATATTTACATTTCAAAGGCTGTTATGTGGGTATCTGTAAATGAACACCTCAATATCGTTTGTATTCGGTAATTTAGCATAATCTTGTTAGTTCACCCTCTGAAATCATTCTTTAATCTCGGGAAATAAAGCTTTTCCACAATTAAGTCAATCACGCCTGTTTAACTCGATTTTCTTTTAAGAAACCTATTACAGGCCGCAGGGACCATTCTCGGTAAGAGGCTAGGGCGAACTAAATTGCGCTGAGGTAAAACCAGTCAATTTAAATGGTAAAAGAGTTTCATTTAAAAAAATTCAATGCAAATGACACCGCGGGAATGTTTTTTATTAGCATACTTACGTAAAAACCTAGGTGAGTTTAGCCGCCGGCAATAATAAACGCTATTTATTAATGAAACTTTTATTTTCTTAACTAACAAGATTATAGATTGAGCATGCATTTTTATTTTTTAATATTATTCGATATTTACAACGACTTTACAATAGTAAAGTATCGTCACTTTAATATCTGGTAGGTATAAGAAAGGTGTTAAAGATATAGTAAGAATACATACCTACATGCAATATTTCTGTTGAATTCTAAAAAACAATAAAATATTTAACTGTTTCCTCTCAGATCTTTATGAAAGCCAGAAACCACAGAGCCATACAAATCGTTATTAACACATTTAACTATGTAAAATACCCATAAATATTTAGTATAATTATTTCGAAACAAATTTAAATTAACAAAAGCTGTTTATGCGAAGTGTTTGTCCTATTACGAAGTAATTTTAGGCAAAAGGTAAGGAATTATGATAATCCAAATCATACTGAATTAATAAAGACGTCTCCGAAGATAAGACAGGAATACGAAGTAGAATTATATTACGTTGTACAAAGCTTTCAGGCGGGCAACGTTTACGAGAGTGTTTTTTGTTTCCATCTACACTTTTGTGTACGTAGGTATAGGTACAGTCGAGTTCTGGGATAGTCTTGTGGTATGACCACTGGATTGACAATTTAAGTCAAATAAATAATACATTTTTCTCATCATTCCCACAACGTCGTCTAGTCTCAAATTAATAACTTGTGTTATGAGTACTAGACAACTGATAAACATACTTATGTATTTCCAAATATGTAGATAAATTACACACTGATCAAATGATCGCGCTGAAACATTTGTCCTGGGTAGGAATGGAACCCATGATCTTCGGTAGGGAGGTCGGGTAAGGTCAGCTCCAATAACCACTAAACCAATTCGATTCCCACCCAGGACAAATGTTTGTGTAATAATTTATTTAATAATCTTATGTTCAAGTATTTTCGAACCGAAATCGGCCACAAACTTATAAACACGACTGTACCTTGATGATATAATAATGACTCACGAAGCTGACCTATAACATCTCTTAGAGAAAGAAACAACTAAATCAATAAAAGAAGAGTGCTTCCTTTGATGGTGCCGCTTGCCTGCGCTTTGTCTGCACTTACTCTCTATACTTAATTAATTAGTGCACGTTGTCATGATTTAAAAACTCCACAAAATTCAAAAGTACAAATTACATTTCGAAAATACATGTACGAATAATGTAGGTTGACTTACTTTCTCATTTTGAATATACGTTCATTGTTTTTATATTCAAGCTAGCTGTTGCTGTGACTTCACCCGCGCGAATGTCAGTAATAGTCGGAAATCATTACCCACTTCTAACCTTTTCGAACATTTCGCAATCCTATATCAAACGCAATTATTATAACTTTTGAACAACTATCGTTATATTTTTGTGAGTATAATTATATTATACAAAACTCAACAAATTATATACGTTCCTCCCAGACCACTCTGCACATTAGTGTAAACAACATGAAAATTGGTGCAGTGATTTTTGAGTTTATGCAAGCAAACAGACAGACACGGCGAAGGAGTTTGTTTTATAATATGTAGTGATATGTCAACGGTTTAAGAAATGAAGAACCATTGCAAATAAAGCTGGTTATACGAAAGCAAGTTACATTTAAGATAGTGAGCATACAAAATAATTTAGTGTAAGATAATGAAACGAGCACTTAAAGTTGATTGAGTTTATACATAGTTATATGAGTATGAGCGTTTAATTCAGCATTTCCCTCAGATGTTGGCGCATGAGCTTCCCTCTAGGGTTTCTTGGCATCTCTTGAATAAACTTTACACCACCCCTTAATTGCATATATGGCGGTACCTGGAACATCAAAAACTTTTAATCTTTGTTTTAATTATAAATATTCGCTATTCAATTGTTTTTTTTTAAATTGACATGATGTGAATTTGATACGGTCTTATTAAATTCTGGTATGTTCAAAAGCGTTCTATTTATAAAAGTATGTTTTCAGAATCCAATGAGGTCTTATTATATGATACCACCTAAAAGTGTATTTACTTATTGAGGGCGTTAAATCTTGTCATTTGCAAGCCTTAAGACATTTACAATGGCAAACAAAAACAACACACTATCACATTCCAATACTAAGAAAAATATAATAACAAAAAGGCTTTTTTGTAACAGTCAATATAGTAAGCTTAACAAGTATACTGTAGGACTAGTACCAGGAGAATAATAGAAGGACTGTTCTTATTGTGGAAGTAAGACACCGCTTTACATCGAGTATTAAGCTATCTCGCTTTAAACATTTTTGGTCTTGCTTTTAGATGTGGTGTTAGACGACTTGGACTTTATATTTGGGCCTGTCATTAAGACGGCCGAACAAAAAAAGGTGGACGTGCTTCGTATAAATGAAAGCTCTTTGTCGTAAGCAATATCAAATTCTCATTACTTGCTAGGTATGAACACAACTAGTTATTAATATAAATAACGTTTCGAGACATGTCTTCAGTCAAAAAATAAAGATAATTATTTCGTATAACTTTCTTATTAAGTAAGTAAGAATAAAACTACTAATATGATTTATAAATTTTGAGCAAACTATGAACGTAGCTCGACTCATCTTAAAGTTGTCCGGGACGACGCTTGGTAAGAAGTCAAAACTTGATTAGCAGTCATAGAATAATCTAAATAAACAAAAAATTATCTCTGTTTATTATGTGAGCTTATATAAACCACGTTAATATTATTTTATGAGCGTATCATAACAAAAAGGTACCGTTAAATCTCCCGAAGGAGCATCGCTACGTCATATTTGCTAGCATCAACGTCTAAATCAATTACTTTTAAGTAAAATTGTTTCTCAGTCATACCTCGGTGGCAACGTAATCAATCAACTCTTTTTCAGTTACTTCCACTCCGGGTTGTTTTACGACGAACGCTGTTGGTTCCTCTCCGAATACACCAGCTGGCTTGCCGACCACACCAGCCTCTCTGACTCCAGGGTGCAGCTGTAATATCGTCTCAAGTTCCAATGGAGCCACCTAAAACAATTGAATAAATAATAATAAATATTCCACGATTATCACACAACGCCATCTAGTTTTAAACTAAGTAGAGCTTGTATTATGAGTACTAGGCAGCTGATAAACATACTTATATAATTTAAATACATACTAACACCCAGACGCAGAACAATTTAAAAACTATTGAAGGTGAATATCATTAGAGCTTTAAGTTAACCTTTTAAGTTTGACATGATTTAGTTTCCGAAAGTATCGTTACAAATTAAATTAATGAAGATCCCAAAGTTCGCTCAGCTACTTGTTACAAATAAACTTACTGATAAAGATTACAAACTTATAATGTAGTCGAGCCACAAAAGACCCGCAATAGAGAAGATAAGGTTACATCTAGTACTTCATATTTTCGTAATAAGCAACGGATTTAGAAATGCGTAGAGAATACAATGGCTTATTTCTTTTATGACGTAAGTACTAACAACAAAGGATTTCTTGAGATGAAACTGGTTTGACTATTTTGTGTTGTAGGTGTGAGCTTATGACAAAGACCTTACGGCTTATGCTGGTTAGAACTAGATTTAACCTTCTTTTGTAAGCTTAACTGTAGCTTAGATTCTATGCTGTTGAAGTCCTTATTTCTCTCTAAAATTAGATGCTAATTTGTATGTAATATACCGTGAAAATTCATACAGGATATAGCACAATGATCTGTTATATTACCGTCCCGCATGATGCGAATGACAGGAAAGATAAAGTCGTAATATCTTGGCTCGGCACACACATTGTCGACATGTGTCGTGTTATGTGCTCAGTTATCATTGTCCCTGTAGTTGAAACGGGCCAACACTTGTGTACAAGACTCAAATAAACGAGGTTAATGTGGTTATGCATTTATGCATAGAGTTCTTGTTCCTTTTTCCTTTTCTTGAATTCCGATTTCTTTTATCAAAGATACGATCTTGCATTTTAAGCAAAAGTGTGGTCCTTTAACAAGAAATCTAACCAAACTCTCCCATTTAGTTATTTTCAATTTTAAATTGAGATTCTATTGACATGACTCTTTTTTTTCAGCTGTTATTTATTTAGTTATATTTTTGTAAAGTTACATTAAAATTAAGTTACGTGCCAGTGAACTATTTTTGGCAATGACTAGGTGAATGAAAATGACTAAGGTAAGTACTGGATATCGGGAAATAGCAGTATTTTAAAGCTCCTATTACTTACATGTATGCTATGTCACAAATCAAAGATTACGAGTTTGGGACTTCAGGGATCGAAAATAAGGGTTTTTAATAAAGATTACAAAACAAAGTGTACCTAGGGCAAACATTATTACCTTACGAAATTGATTTAACATAACTGGTAAAGGTCTCTGTTATTTATTCTTCCTTAATAAGTATTCATGTAAGCTTCTGTATACACTGCCTGAATTTATTTTTAAACTGAACTTAAAATTTTAGGAGAAATTGTCTGCCAATAACAATACATACCTAGATTTATAAAATCAATTCTATTATTGGTATTGGACGATTGTATTACTCTTACATTACCTATTATCTAAAAACAACAACCTACCTTATAACCGTCGTACACCAGGATTTCTTTCAACCTTTCTACAATAAAGAAGTATTTATCGTCGTCATAGTAACCCAAGTCTCCAGTTTTAAAGAAGCCTTGCTCATCTAAGTATTTTGAAGGGGGAACACCGATGTACCCTTTCATGAAGACAGGGCCTCTCAAACAAATTTCACCCGTTTGGTTTGGACCCAGAGTTTTACGGGTTTCCGGGTCTGCGACCTGAAAGTATTTAATATCAATAAAATACAAAGCCAAAGAAATGTGTATTGGAATATCAGGTAAAATGACGTTATTATCAACTGTGGGAAGTATTGATTTAAAGGAATTTATCAGTAAATGGACGTACGGGTTGAGTAAAGTACGGGTATTTAATTATAATATGCAAACAATTATTTCGGCGAATTCTAAAGAGGATAATATTGGTTTTACTTTATCTATTCTGGTGAACTAACGTGGTATAAAGCGACTATTATACGATTGACTTGTTTACATAATAAAATAAACATCATCACTATATTTTTGGTTAAATGTGACACAAAAAATTACGTAAGCAAATTATGTACAAACATTTTTTGAAACGTTTTCTCGTTTCGTCATGAAAACTTTTGTTTTTGCTTACTTTTAATGTGATCCCCGGCGAAGCCATACCCACGCTGCCAGCCTTACAGCCTTTTGTTCCCCAGCTCTCAGAAGTCAACTCCCCTGCTTCGGTCATGCCATAACCTTGCAAAATGTTCTTTAACTTTGGGAACCTTAAATATTACATTATTCAAATTATTTGTAAGATTTTTTTTGTACTAGCAGAGGAGTGAAGTATGAGAATAAAAAGATTAATTATTGTTATTGATTGCTTTGTTAGTTCCTTGCTATTAGGGATAGGGAATTAAGTAGGTGCAATTCCAGCATTGGTTAAACTTGTTATTAAGTTGAAGTTGAGTTAAGATAATGAAGGAAAGTGCTGATATAATTTGTTATCCATCTATTTAAGTCAAAATCTCTTCCTAAAATATTCAGATCTGTTTTCCGGTTATGCTAAGTTGAAGTAAAAAGAAATCAAAACCTTTTCACGATTTTTAAATATTAGAAAGAAAGAAAAGAAAACGATAAGCTATACTTGCCTAGTTTTGACCCTTTGAATGGTCTTGTTATGAAGAGGCGACGATCTAGAGTATATAATTTTGAGTGAGTCGAGATCATATTTTTCCGCTTCCATCGCCTTTGATAGGTAGCAAACAAAAGAAGGTACGATAAAAGCAATGTTTACCTGCAAAAGAAAGTAAATTAAAGTTGGAATGGTCAAAGAAATCTACATAATAATATAATACAAAGCAAAAATATTGTACTGTAAATATAAATCTGGTATTGATCCTTTTGGGAGGTTGCCGTGGAGAATACAATAAATAGAGCTTTGGGCCTCCCTATCGCCAAAATAAGGGTGCATTTCTATGTTGCCCTTCATATAATACAGATATAACTGTACACCGTGCCTGTTCACTTGTTGTTTCTTTTTTTCCAAAATTGAATGTCTTTTGTTTGTTCACGTTTGTTCTGACGTCAAATGAAATTGCCCGAGTAAAATAGTAGTAATGAACTGAGAGTCCCAAGCTAGGATATTACGCGGGTCCATAACATAACTGAGGCAGTATCGTGGACACCCCATATCTCTGGATGATACATAACACCAACGAAAAAGGTCAAGTGCGTAGTTTTCACTAGGCGCGCATTTATGAAAAGATTCATGAATGCGGAAGAAGCGGAAAAGGCGCGTGAATATTGTAACATGCGCGGCTCTAGGTTTTGTTAACATTTGTGGGAGCACAGCGTGCAGCGGAAAATCTATCTACTTCAGTTACAAAAAAAACTTATTTTTCTACTTAACGACGACCGCAAAGTGTGGTGTCATTTCCAGACTATGACTTTCCGTGACGACAATAATAAATGAATGGGTAGTGCCGCGGCGGTTAAGTAGTGATACCCAGACTGAGATGCTGAGGGCGTCGACCTCGAGATTTTAGTAGGATCACGGTTGGCTGGCGACTACGTTCAGTGTAAAATAGCAAACTTTTTGCATAAAAAAGAATTTATGCCAAAAAATATAAATTCTTGCTTGGTAATTCAGAACGGATATTAAAGGATTGTATTTCTTCTAAGTTAAAAAGTTTTATTTAAGTTTCTATGAAGAACTTGAAAAAATTACCGACGTATTTTTTGCCTGAAAATATATAAAATTATTTGACATAAATAGTGTTTTTACAATTAAATGCTATGATAAGGACACGTATTTACTATTGTAACTTGTTCAAAGTTGCAGTAAACATTCACATTCAAAGGGATGGTGAGCCTTTATCTACAAAAGCAAATATAAATAAAATACTGTTTATAGTAACTTACGCCACAATCTTGGACACTTTTCAAAAAGGTTTGAGGTTCCGCCTCATTGACATACACAATCTTCCTTCCGAGAGCCAGGAATTTGTACGTCATGAACGTGTCATAATTATGGTACCATTCGCCGAACAGGAAAGCCGTTTGAAGAGATTCATCGCTAAAGCTGGAATGATATTCACTTGTTTATTATTTTATACGTATGAATATTCGAGGCATAAAATGTATTCAGGCAGTCTAGGAATTCAGGTTCGTTGCTAACAGGGTTTTGCAATCGGATAAACAAGCCAGATGAAATGAGAGAATGGTCAGCTATGTTTAGAACATTGTGTCCAGTTTCAGTGCCGTTCCGATATTACTAGTAAGGCTATTTTGTATTCAATAGCAACAACTTATATTGTAGTCAATTGTGTTTGAGTGTTTTGTAAATTTGATCCGGTTTATGGACTTACGTTGCTGACTGTACATTGAAGCTAAATTGTTGTGATTTGTTTCACAACTAGATCACGTTTGGATTTCGAATTCAAATAGTTGCATTGATTGGATATTACTTTTTTAACTATTTTGATTGAAGTCTCGGTTTATAATATACTCACGATTATAGCTTCAAAGAGATTTTATTTGTGTGTTTTAATGTATGTTGAAGTTGATTGCGTAAAAATCACTCATTGTTTTAAACAAACCACAATATTACGGAACTCATTTACGTTCAAAATTGAATATCTCAAACTCATTTCATCGCAAAATTTTCATGAAAAATAGTTTTAAATAAGAATTTAATTATATTCATGTGTAAGTAAATAAGTACATAAATAAATAAGAGAACAGTATTTCGTAAAACCATTTGCAAATTTCATGAAATATTTAAACTTTAAACTTAATTATCGAGCATAAATCAGTGAATACTTACTCATCAGGCAGACTATTGAGGATGCAATTTAAATGAGTCAGTTGCACGCCTTTTGGCATGCCCGTAGTGCCGGAGGAATACAAAATGAATGCGATGTCGACCTGTCCCTGAACTTGCATTGGTTCAAACTTATTTATGTCAACGTCATTCGTGACCAAAGTCCTGATCGAAATTACTGAATCCACGCCATCGTCCAGTGTTATGAACTTCTCTATGCAGTCGAAACTTAGTAATATATCGCTGTACGTTTGCCAAAAGAAGCTCGAGCATATAAAGTATTTTGGCTGTGTTATACTTATCTTGTGTTTTAATACCGCTAAAAAACATTGTCTGTATTAGTAACGCAACCATAAAATCTTAAATGCATAGTAAGGATAATTTACCAACCCTATACTCTGCTTGAGCTAATATTATCTTACAAAATTTAAAGTTTCCATAAAATATATGAGGCGCTTAAAGAGCTTGGAGCAAGAAAGGTATTTTGTCTCACCTCGACCGCTCTTTAAATCATAGGGGGTGTACGTCGCTCCAGTGAACACGATTGCAAGAACCGTCGGGACGAATTCATTGCGTTTTTCGGATCCGACTGCAACAATGTCGCCGGGCCCCACTCCCAGCTTTGTCAAAGCGGCGGACATATTGACGGCATATTGTGTGAATTCCTTGTATGTTAGTTTCTCTCGGGTTTCGCCTAGCTCCTAGAGATGTTGAATACAATTGCTTTGATTGAGATGTGTCTCTAGATAATTGTAGATAGATTTTGGCTTTGTAGTTCGTTTCTAGTATCATCGGATTGTGTACAATATCAATAGATGTGAAATTGTGTGTATTATACAATTGAACAACTTTGATTTGATGAATTTTAATAAACATTTGAGTAATAATATGCAAGATCGTGTTATTATTATTTTAATTGTTTGTTTTTGTATACAATTTAATTATAAAAAATATGATAAATTAAAAAATTGTGAACTATTAAAATCAATACCAACTTATTTAGTTGCAACACTTGCAACCGCAAGACGAATGCCAATAACAAAGATATTTGATATCCATATTAACACACAGTACTTGACGGCAACCATTTACAGAATATATTGAGGAAAAAAAACGAGTTATAATACTGTTAACACATTGACTGATGTGGTGATTGAATACCAAGAATTTACAGACTTACCAGTGCAATTTCATCCTTTTTAAGCCGAAGCCGATCCAGAATAAACTTTCCAAAATTCAAATGTGCGGGTACTTGCACATTCTGATCACCGTACACATAGAAATCATCGTTCATCATCTTGATACAGAAAAAACAAAAGGCTAACGCTATCACGACGCTCACTACACTGTTATGCTATGAATGAATCTGTCCACTTTATACTTGCTATTAAAAATAAATTGTTTTTAATTACCCTAGAAGATAAACGAATGACGGACGCCTGTAGACTGAGTTCATCACATCGTAGATTAGCGAGCATAGAAGTACATTTACCACGCCCTCTGCCTTCAGTAAGTGGTTTTAGGGAAACAATAGGGTAATAAACTATGTTAAAAGATTGTTTGTGTTACATTAAGGTAGGACTGCAAACAAGATGATGTGTGCACAGTTTAAGTAGTTACACATCATAACAACATGCCCTTGGATATATGTATACTAAATTATAAGAAAGTTTTATTAAAGTTCGGGGTATTTTAAGGCAATTATTTTTGCACACTAATTAGTTATCATTATGGTAATTTTAATTAATTTTGAGATGAGTTTTAAAGTGTAATTTCATACTTATTTTAAAATACATTTTATAAAATCACGACTTTTATTCAACGTAAACATTTTACTATTATTGTTCTTTATCTGTTGCACAATAGCATACTATGATAAGAAAGTATTGCGTTGAAATATGCCTACTATGAACTAATAATTGTTGTTTAAGTTCATCTAAATTTCCACTCTTAGATAAGTGATACCAATATTTATAAAATGCGTACGTGTTATGAACAAACAAAAAAGGGGACCAATATTGTTGTTTTTTGTTTATTATTTTTGCCAAAATAAAACTCATAACACTGGAAAAGGAAATATGATATGGTGGATTACTCTAAATCACAATTAAAGATCAACGTTGTTACATATTTATAATTATCAATAACTTTGAAACAGTCAGTTTGGTTCTTACCTGCGTTGGGGATCGAACCTGCACCTTGTGCATACAAATCAACGCACAGAACCACAAGACCACAACGACTTTAGGGTGGCAGGGCCAGTATTTAACATACTTCTCTTAATAACGTATTCCAAATTTGTTATAAGAAAAGAATTTGTTATTATTTGACATAATGAATAAAGTAATCTAGTTTTCTTTTGTTCCGCGTAAGTGAAACTTAGCCTTAATACTCATTTGTCATAACAATGTTATTGCACTTATAAATTACTCACTTTATAAGTAATTTATATTAATTTCTTTTTACAGATTAACAAATGAGTTTTATTCATTAGTTCTTATTTATCTGTTTGTTTTGATTCGGTAACAATTAAGTGAATCTTAATAGTAAACAATTTCTTATCTGTTGAACTCATTTCTTTAATGGTGTTGATTACGAATTGTTTTCTTGTTAGAAACTAATTTATTAAACTGCGCTTGATTTTATTTTCAACGGGTTCATCTAAACATTGTATTTTCTACGAAGTGTTTTTCTGACCTACTGGATTATCACGTGTAAAATTATATTTTTTTATTTTATTTATCTCCTCTGTTTCCTCACGCATATGTTTAAGAATTTTCCTTAAAGGCTTATAAACGTATTTAGATGCTATAATTGTCATCTTAACTATACATATGTATTATATTAATGATGGCGTTTGACGAGACGTATGTCGAGAAGGTACCTTACAAGGTAAACATACTATTTTAGTAACAAAAGGTTTACGATGAGGAATAATTTTGTAAATAATCTTATTTATCGTCTCAGAATTCTTTTTCTTTTGGTACTTCATTTTATTGAGCTTTTTTCATAAAAAGTTTAGCTTAGATAAGATTAGATTCTAAAACATAACCAAGCAATTATCTTACTTCATTACAATTATGAATTAGCCAAATAATTAATGACGATACTTTAATTGTTTCGAGTTCATTGCATAACTTTTAAGATGAACAATTTTATAACCAAAGAAACCATTGACAGATATTCCAAACTAATACAACAAAAATGTTCGAGCTACTTTTCAATTCCGTTCCTTAATACATATAAATCAGGAAGCATTAAAAAGTGCAAACAATGTTACTTCTTGTTTATGGATGTTTTTCAATGTTATTGGAAATTCAAGAGTAAGAACTCGAACGTAGTAAATTACTAAGAGCGGATTTTACATACACGATCAGTGGACGCTAATCTTAGTTCTAGTAATTCACTATTGGTTAATAGTTCAGTAGGAACAAATATGTACAACTTTTCCATATCATGTACACATATTATAAACAGTATACACGACAGCTATCGAAAAGTAATTGTATCGGGTTGTCATAATTTGTATAAAAAGTGGTGATCAGTGTTCAATATCTAGTGAGTAATTATGTATATTTTTGTATATACTTTTAAACGTAGTTAAGTAAACATTATGGTAGTGCACGATTTCAAATTGGATCACAGCGAACTCAGTTCTCAAAACCTAGGTTTGAATGCAACATGTGCAATCGTCCCTAAGTAAAATATCGATTGTTCGGTAAAGGGCAGTGCACCAGATTGTGCCACGTTACATATTAATAGTGATGGCCACTTCGAGCGGGTCGTTCTTCGTCCATTTTCAACGGACACTAAGTTCTATGGAAATAAAATGAAAAAATATAGCGCGAACACTCTGCCGTTGATGTTGTTTCCGAAAGGCGTGATCAATAATGGAACTTTGAACAGCTAGACTTTATGAGTGGTCTTCTTTAGCTTGGTAAATGTAGGTGTGTAATGAGATCAGTCTTCATGTAACGATAGTTGAATTATCTTAGGACTAACAATAATGCGTTTTAAAAAAAGAGTTGGGATTGGAAGAGGATTTTAATAAAATAATTCATTTAATTTTTTTTATACTTATGACACTGATAAAATTAGCATTTTTTACAAGTAGGTACGCTATTTTGCTCAAAGAAATCGTAAAGGACTTACACTTACGTTTTTAATTTTGACTTCCCTATAACAATCTATCTCTAGATTAATTATTATTGACTGCTAAAAATAATATTTATCAACATTCCAACAACAACATTCTAGTCTCAAATTAAGTACATGAGAGTAACGAGTATGTGTTATGAGTACTTTAGAAAACGGATAAACTACTTACATATTTCTAAATACATACATAATATTATACATAGAATCAGATAAATTACACTTATACACAAAACAAATGATCGTGCTCATCACACAAACATTACTCTCGGGTGGGAATCGAACCCTTGACCTCCGGTATAGCAGTCAGGGCCACTAACTACTAGACCAACAGACCCGTCGATTCTATAGAAGATGTTTAAGTAAAAAATTGAAATTAAAAAACTCTTTAAATTAATTTAAATATTAAATCTCAAATAATAACGAATACCTAATTTAATAATACTTAGAACAAACTTCGGTCTGTTTATTTTTCATTTCTGTAAACCAGGATTATAGATTTTGACTTGGGAAGGTAAACAATTATTGAGAAACTTCTGAGAAGCAAAATGTACGTGTTCTGCATTAAAGGAAATCGTCTAACTTTCATCAAGTTTATTCTTCATGTAATTAATGTATCAATTAATCTGTCGAAGGAACGTTTAGTCTAAGGAGATTTTATGCAATCAAATATTTATTTTTATAGAGGATAGAAACAAACAAATGCCCATGCCTAGCAGTGGGTTATTCAAGGCTGAAGGTGATGATAAAGTCTGTATTTTTGAAGGGGTTATAGTGTAATATTTTTTTGTAATTATGACACTGATAAAATAAGCATTTATTTTACAAGTACACAATATTGCTCGAAGCAAACGTAAGGGACTTACACTTATGTTTACTGTGAGCAATATAGATATATTTAGTCTCGAAAAATAAATTACTCAATTAATTACTTAGACATGGACGAAGATTACATTCAGGAACCAAGGTAATACCCGAGTAATTGATAATTTCCGTGACAATCAAGCTGTATACCAGTTAATGATTCTCAGAATCATAAGGCCTTTAATCAGATGTACGTAATCTATTTTGGTTCACACATGCCTAATGATAAATCTAAATACATATATGGATATACTAGCTGTTGCTCTCGATTTTGCTCGCGTGAATGTCGGTTAGAACTGCAAAAAACATTACTCTCCTCTGACATAATAGGTTAAGCACTAGCCATGTGTTAATCAATCCATGGTCTGCTAAATCCGTCCCAAATTTTATCATAGTTGATACAGCCAATTGAGAATTACAGAGTCACAGACATCCATCCATCTATACCTTATACTATTGGAAATAGATAATTCAAAGTTTTGCATAATTTATTACACGCCTACATTCTGAATACCAAACATGAAGTCCATCCAGTTATAGTTTTAGCAAGGCATGAGCTTGCCAGCAAATTTCGACACATGGAATTAATAGAGCTTGCTTATCCCGAATTTTCGTAGTTTCATTTGCAGTGTTTACATCCTACAGACATCCAACTTCACGCGCAGACGAAAACTTTGTTTTTAATACGTAACATTTTGTAAAGTAAACTGTCTAAATATTCTTCACTATTTATTTAAGGGAATGTTAAATAAAAACAACATTTCAAGCTTCGTTTTATTTTCATATTTTACACATTTATTTGGCAGTTCCATTTTGTAGCATCATGTAAATCATCACAAAAACTTTCTATCATCCTATGTCACTAGTGGTATATTACATTCAGCAAATTATCTATAAAGGTTTTACAATAAAATTAAATTACAAATAAGCCTTACATTATGAAGGGTAAAGAATATCGACCAGATATTAACTACCAAAGCACAGTAGGTTTACGTATTAATAATTCGTTAGGTATACGTCGACTAAATCTTTTACCAGAAATTACATATCTACATACAAGTTCGTATGGACAGTTATAGGTACCTCTAGAGTCTAGGCGCTTTTTATAAAATCGATGTAGTAGAAAAACTTGTGTACAAATACCTTGACGTAACTAAGCGAAACTAGGACACGTAGGCCTTAGTAATAAAACTAGTCCTTTAAATTACAATTTCTTTTTTACATTTACTGACACCTAGCCTTAATTAATAAATTAAGTAGAAATAATATTAATAGAGACCTTACTAATAGACGTTTTATAGAAGTTTAGTGCCGATACAATAATTTGTCTTTTACACGGGACTTTTTCATATCAAGAATGATAAAGAAAAGAAATTGTTGTATCAGTGTTTTTTTTTTTCGATATAACAACTTGATTCGTAAGGTCGAAAGTGTACAGACAGACGTTAAAAAACTAAGTAATAAATAGTGCGAAAAATTTATTGTCTGTTCAGCTTAAGAAATTATTAACAAAAATGTAGCAAAAAATAAATTAATCTTCATTAAAAACAATTAATATCAAGAGATTAAAACTCGTCTAGCTGTATGTATCACATGAGAAAAGACTACGAAGGTCAACAAAGAATTCAATTTGTTTTTACTTGATGAACTTTCCAGGTCGTCATCTGAAAAATAAAAGAAAATCATTAAGTTTTAACACTAAATGATATTTTTTTCTTAGATAAAATGTTCAATGGCAATTGTTTCCTGAAAGTAAGTAACCTGTCACGAACTTGACTTTTGAAATGGATGCTTAAATAATAAAGCTTCGTTGTGACAGGTAAATGGGAAACTCGTTTTGGTTGTCAACTTGTAATATTACAACTTTAAAACGTGATTTCATGCAACGCATTACCTAAATATTGGAGTTAGTAGGTAAATTGGACGTACATGTAATTTCATAGTTTTACATTTCTGTATGAGATATTTGCATTGAAACTATGCCTAATTATGTTACGTAACTTATTTGAACCTATGAATTTTAATGTAACATTGCAGCTAACTCCTATGCAATAAAAATAAGTTTCGTTATTTTCGTTTAACGTAAACGTAAGAAAATTTTCTCGGAAGTCCATTGAATAGCCACGTTTTTATTTTTAATAAAATGGTTGACTTGTAGGGTCTCACTTAATTTTCCAGAACCCATTTGGAAATAAGGTATCAAAGCCAACTTTGTTGGAATTATGAAATACTTAATGGGTAAATTCCATTCTGTCCTAATTAAAATCGATAAAATATTTACCGAAATCACTTAGCTGCTCACCGTACATTTCACCTTGGAAATTCGAACTGATTGCGTCACTGTTCTGGATGATTTGCGGCAAGCCTGTTTGAACAGTAATTAATTGTGTAAAATTCCTTTATTTTAACCCAAAATTAAGGCAACAAAATATGATCATACCTTTTTTTCTGATGGTCTGATTGTCTAGTACCGTTTTTTGTGTCGTTGTAAAAGCGGAGGGTGGTGCCGGAATTTCTGTAAAAAAATATTGGTATCATTTTTGTTTCTAAAATATACACCTACACCTTTATGAGATCAACTGAGCAATTGACATAGAAATGATTTATAATTTGCATCTAGAATTTGTATTTGATATTCACATTTAAGATTGTACTGTACTGTGACTCAAGAAAATATTAGTCTTTGATCAACAAAATTTTCGGAATCAATCAATTCCTACAAAGTACAAAGTAAACACATAAACAATGAGGGTTTCTGTATTTTTTTGAAAAGTCGACTCGAAAAAGCTTTGTCGATAATTGACAGGCAGTTTTGTGTGATTTTCCCACACTTCCGAATTCCCAAAGATCGTAAAAAAGGTTGTTTGTTTTTACGAGTCTTTCAACGCTTTCAATCGCTCCCTTCGACGGAGGCCGTTTTAAATCAATCTACTAATGTTAAAAATTACCATCCAGTTTGATGATTCCGTCCGTTTCTCCCAGCGAGTTCTTAGCGATGCATTTGTAGAAGCCGAAGTCTTCCTTCGTGATGTTCTTGATCTTCAGCATCATAAACTTGTTGTACCCGCTGTCCATCGGGAACGCCTCGTACTTTCCCCCTATAATTTCCATTTCTACTTAAATATAAAACCTGTATGTGATATTACGTAAACAGAAAAACAAAAGAATAAACTCCGCATAAATTGTCCTTTACTGTAATAAAATCAAAGAAGTCTTGTTACTAGCTCGGTATTATCTCTGCACGTACGACTTGGAGCTTTGCTTGCTATAAAGTTACCATAAAATAGTTTAAAAGATATCAACTCCAATAACCTATTTAATAAGTTGCTCTACTTCTAAACTGGGACGTTCATACCAGAAATATGATATTCGAAGAATAACCACTCTAAAGTCACTGCTCAAATTTTGAATAACTTGCGGTTCTATAAATTTGATGGTTTTTAGACATTGCTCATAATTTCTTTGCAAATATAAAGAGTTCAATGACCTCTTGTGAGTTACCCTGAAGAAAACTAGGCTGTATTTCAATGTTGATGAAATTTATATTACACTAAAGCGGCAATATTATCTTTCAATTAGAAAAAACATCCTTCCATTAACTCTTGAATAATCGCGAATTTGAAAATACATTCTAAATTATGAGCATACATTCCCGTTTTAAAAAGTAAGTTAGAAAAATACCGTTGCCGTACTAGCTCGATAGAAGGCGAACGGAACGTCTAACAAAAAGAATCAAGAACTTTTTGATTCGAAGTTGTTATTCGACTTATTTATCAATCGTGTAGTTGAGCTGAAGTGGAAATAGCAAAGTATTTCATTATACAAGTATTTTCTACTCGCGCATGACTAAGTACATTCGGAACGTATTCGACTACACCTCGTTCGTTAGCTCCGATACAAGGGAAACTATTTTCATTATGAAGTCATAAATCAATGATACAATCGAACGATGCCTTACTTGACAGGAACGCATGTTATTTATGCCAATATGATAAATGTTCCATATTGTGTAGCGTTTGATAATATTGGCGCTCATTGTTTGCTCCAAAGCGGTTTGGTGCATCATTCTCGGTACTTCAATTAGGTCATTTAAAGTTCATTGAAACTATTGCTTCGAACAATATGGCACTCGTTTATAATGCAAAGTTCTATTATTAGTTAAGAGCCACTTTGCGTTTCAATTCTTGGCTAAAATTTTTTAACAAGAGCTTTTAACGAATGGTTTTTATGCCTTTCAATAAAAAAGAGTAATAGTTACATTTAATTTTAACAAGAAGCACTTTATGACTCTTTTCTTTAAGTCCCTACTTTATACTTACGGTATTTTTGGAAACTATTATTATAGTTAAATGAGCATAATATATCACTTTGCAAATAAATCTCACCACTGTTTTACGAAGCGTATTAATTTAGCTGTATTTTAGCAAATGTATGCACAATTTTAGAAAGACATGTTATGACAATCTAAGCTTTCGGGCAAATCAAGTAATACATTTAAGCAATTAACTCGAAAAACCTCTTCAATTATGACCACGCACTTCTAAGCTATGATTACCTATAACCTTTGTCATTATAAAGCCTACCAAAAATGTCGTTTCTAGCGCTTAATCCATATCTCACCAGAAATAATGACTATACTCTTTCAATTGTTTTTAGATCTTCATTATTATTATATAGCCTAACAAGCGCTTAATTTCATCTACAAATATCACCAAATACCACATCTCTTTGACAGAAATTTAAGCAGTTTTTAGCTATACAATATTACTATGCTCCATTTTTTTCACTTAAAGCGCTTAATTTACAATGCCCAAAAAAATCTACAGATTGTGTTGTTATTTTTAGCTGTACGACATTACTGTGTAATTTCTTCGTACAGTCAGTATCAGAAGTCGGTTAACACAAACCGATTTACAAAGTGTCTTTATTTTTTGACAAAAAGGAATTGGTCCTTAGTATGTTTTAACTATACCAGGTGTCAAGCCTTTGTTACCTAATAACACAACGGTAATTCATAAAAATCAACTGTGTACAGTCCGTTTGAAAATCTAATGTGTTAATCGACTTTTGATGCTGACACTATGCAGCCTAGCAAAAATCACTTAAAGCGCTTTATGCTACAAGTCTCACCAGAAATAATCATGTCTCCTCGATCATTAGTCCAGTAGTTGATGGAGGAGGGGTACGCCTCCGTGTGGCACTCCAGCGTCACGTCCTGCCCGATGTAAGCTCCTTCCAGCTGGTTGGGTATTGACAGCATCGGGGGAACTGGTAGAGGATGGACATTTATAACTCCTTGATCGTACGTGAAGAATAGATTTAAAACTGATCTTGTAAAAAATAATCACTATTTTTTTGTGAAGGTGTCAGTCGCAGTTACCCTCAAGGAGGCTCTGACTGCTTCACCAGACTATGTTGGTGAGACTAAAATTAAGCCTCCAGCCAAGATAAAAAAATATTTTAGAGTCAGACAAAGAATGCTAAGGGCACCCCCTGCAGGGTTTGGACCTCGATTTAGTCGTTGCTGACTATTGTTTTTTTTTTACGGTTTACAACAATTACTGTAATTTAAGTACAAATTAAAAGATAGATAAACCTATTGCTAGTTCGTAGTTGTCATACATATAAGTTATACTAATGTGTCTTAAGCCCAAACGCGTTTAACAAGAGAATACGATTTTTGTTTTTTAGAACGTAATTATGTGCATGTACTCATAAGTTTATTTTTTACTGGAATTCAGATTATCTCATTTATATTTATAAAAAAATGCTATTAGAAGCTATCTAAAGACACTTTTAACTTAAAGAAAATATAACCAGAGGCTAAAAGGAGAGCCCGGTTTCAAACGATCTAAAATTTCTTGATCTAATTATCCCTCAGTGTCTGATTTCATGAAGTTCTTTAAGGTAAAAACAAACTTACGGTATTTACATAAAGAAATATAGGAAGGTACACAAAGTTATAACTTTTTTGTTCATATTGAACGCATACACAACAAGACGATGATTGGTAATCAAATAAAATTATAAGTCCCCATAATTACGTAACTATGTGAACATAACCTGATAATTCCTGTTCAGTCCCGGCTTATGTAATAGGTAGTTAATAAAGACAGGTAATTTGAATTGGTCGAGGCAATCAATAGGACTGTAGCGAGCTATTACGAGTACGTGTACCTATGTTATAAAATATAGCTAAACCGTTTTGCTGGCTTATACTCGTCCGAGTGTCAATTGAAGTCGTTAGGTAGTTCACAGGTGAACATAAGCGTATCTGTAGTTCTTTTGTCTTTTTAAGACCAGCAAAAAGTATATGGCTTATTGAAATGTTGAAATTGATATGACTTTTTATGGATTCAAATGACGACCATATAAAGAATGACGATTTTTCTGCATTCTGAATAAAACTTGAAGAGACTTAGATAAGTATATAAACAGCTTTACACATTTAACCTAAATAACTTAGTTAAACACAAACGGAATAACAGCTTATCTGTAGCGTAAATTCACAGATGCTTCGAATACTCACCGCGCAACTGTAATTACAAGTGATGTCTATTTCACGTATTAGTTGAAGTGAATACTCACATTGTACCATGAGCATGATCCGCTTGCTAATCGAAGGTGGCACCCCATTAGATGCGATACACAGGTACGCTCCCATGTGTAACCGAGACACCTTTGTTATTGTCAACGTCTCCCCATCAACGACGCTAACTGCCAACAAATCAGAACGTATTGGTTATTATTATGACATTTGATATAATATTAATATGGATAATGTGAAGTTCAGTGGGAAATCTGTTGATGTTAAAATAGCGTTCGTGAAGCGCTAAGTTTAAATTTTATGCGAAATACTGTATCCAAAAACGTTAACCATTTTATTTTTATTTGTACCTAAAAATATTCAATCCATGGCAAAAATAAATAACGTAACATTTAATAAAGTTTAATTAGCACGGAAAATATATTATATAGTGAGCTTGTTAAAGAACAACTGACAGGGGAAATAATAATGAATTGTAGACACAATTCGAAATGTTCGTTGTTTTAATGTGTTCCAAATGACAGTTGCGAGAGTTTTGTTCCACGTATAGGAGAACTTTGAAGGTAATTGAAAGCTATTTACTCTCAATTCAAAGTATTTATAACGAATTTCAACTCTATATTAATAACATAATATTGCTCCCACTAACTTTATGAAAGTTTTGGAATTGCATAACTAATTTTAATTCAGGTAAATTGAATTGAAGCGAAATTCCATGTCTAACGTTGGCAAATCGTCTTTAGACTACCGAACAAAGTTCAAATGTTTAGTTTTAGTTCTCATAACCCAATAAACTAAACAGGAATGAATTCTTGGATTAGAACTTACAGACAGAATCAATATTGTAAAATATTCATTCATTACGACGATCCTTTATTTTCGCGTAACAATCAATAGATACTAAAATATTCAATATTTAACGAAGTATCACAATGTGACGAATACGATTATTTTACATATTAAATTACTATCGATCGCCGGCAAAATATACAACATATTGGATTGAACATTTTCATAAACGATCTGCCGTTATTCTGGAATATATAATACTTTGTCAAAATTCGTGAAGTGGTATTTATTATGGACAATGTGCGGTTGGATTAATGATGAATATTTATTGTACCTGATTCGCCGTTGTAATTAAAGTCCTGGCCGTCTTCTCGTCTCCACATGACGTAGGGTTCGGGGTAGCCCGAGGCGCGACACACCAGGGTCACGTCGGAACCTTCCCGCACCACCATATCCGTTGACGTCATGTTATCGATGATTGATGGGGGCACTGTGTAAACCAATAAACTGTGTATACGTTTTGTCAAAAACTCTGCTTCATATTAATTAACTTTCAAATGACTGATTGAATGTAATGACAGGTTTATGAAATTATACGTGCCTGTAAATACCGTTAGCTTTTTGTTTCGGATCGTATTTTGTTTTACGGAATATTTTGGTTGTCGTGCTTATTAATAGGAGAATGTATTGAATACACAAATCAGCACGAATATATCAACTTTGCGGTGTCGAAAAAAATGAATCCTCAACAAAGTTACTATTATGAATATCAAAAGAGTTGCATGAAAGCTGGGAAGTATTAATTCGATGAGTGGAATGTGACCTATATACTTATATATATTGTTGTCAGAAAGCCTCACAACTATGAAATCTACCCTTTGTTTAATATTACATTTGACTGTTGTAATTAATCCGAGATTGTCTTATCATGTCAGCCTGTCAAATATAGAAAATGTTCTTTGTTTAACGCTATTGGCATGGCTCTGCTAAGATTTCACAATGCCTACGCACAAGTTGTATCAAGAGGCCGATTAGATTTCAAATTATAATTAAATCTGCTATCTAGTAAACGAGAAGAATACCAATTTCTTTGTATTTAACAAATGTAGAGGAAATTAAATTTTGTCGTTGTAATTACAGTAGGCAAGATTAGCACTTCGACAATTTGGTTTCGATTCTAACGGCATACATTTTTTTAAACGACTCCAGCACTAAGAATCTTACTTCTTGTGGATGCAAAAATATACCCAGGCTCAGAACAAGAATCTGTGGATCGCACAAGGTTTGTCCAAAGCGGGGTTCGAACCATACCAGTCGACTATCCGTAAAGCCAATCTTCATAGATCTATGAGTTTCTGGAAGTGGATGTTTATCGTAAAACTCACCTACGACCTGTAGATAGCCCTTCCTGGAGCGCATGGGGTCGGTGTTGACCTGGCACATGTACCAGCCGCGGTCCACCTCCTGCACGTTCTTGATGTGCAGGTACCACGAGCGGTGGTCGTTGTATGACAGGCTGATGCGCGCATTCTGAGTTATTATGTTATGATGGATACTGAGGATCGTCTGTGTATCCATGCGCACCCACGCAACCTACAAACAGATATGAGTTTTATTCTTGTACACCGTCTAAAGGACTACCAGATAACAAGAAGCTATATTTACTAAATCAATATTCAAATGAAAACTCAACTGGTATTTTACATACCTTATGTGGAAAATTATCTATTCATACATTCACAATAGTATAAAATTCTTAAGGGATTGTAATCATACCTTGAATCCTCTGAGATTATCAACGACGCACGCAAGAAGAGCATCCCTTCCGATAGTGACTGTGACATTCGGTATAGGTTCAGCAAATCTCGGGTACATAGATTCTGGAAAGAATGGTCCAATAAATAATACGTAACGATTGTAAACATGTTTACTTGTTATAAAAGTTTTAGTGGAAGTAAAACGAGTCGCGAATATGAGGAGTGGTGCCGTCGCGTCTGCCGCCGCGGCCGCGATTCCGTCGCGCCGCGCCGGGCTGTGTCCAACTCACTCTGATCAAATTAACGGACGGTTTTATGTTATTTTTGCATAGTCTTGATGCTCTCTGTTATCTCTGTCTATTTATTAGATTACTTGGATATAAAATTTTATAGTTGTGATAAGTTTTTTGTCGCTTTAAGGCTATTGAATCGGCATTCCGTTTGGTTGTTTCATTTCTAAAGAAGGTTTGATTTATATTGCAACATTTGTATTCAAGAGTTTTATTAGCGGTTTGTTGCCAAGAAATGTTTAAGTTAAATACATAAAAAGTTACTTGTACCTAGTGTTATCTTTTGTGGGTTTTAAAAGCACGGAATGAGTAATTAAGCTCATTAGTCGGGAGGTTCTACTGCTAACATATATCATTGTCTTCCTTACGCGGCCAAGATAAGTAGCATAAATACCGGACTACACATAGGTCGTATACATGGCGACCCTAGCTGTAGGGTTGCGTGATTTATACTCGGCCCACCAACGACAAATAGCGGTTTGTCGCTGTATCGCTCTTTCACCGACAAAATAATGTATAAGAAGCACAATGCTAAAAAAACATCAATCTAAAGCGCCGACCTCTAAAAAGTTAGCGGTCGCAAAAAGGGTCCGTGAGATTTAGATAAACTGTGTTATTTGCCAGAATATATCATGTATTTATACTAAATCGGGTTACTTTAAGTAAATAAAATGTCCTTTTCAGTTATTTTAATGCCCTAACACGTCGCTGGTTCACGTATTCCTGGCAACGATATTATGTAACGGGGTTTTGAATAAAATGTTTATTTTTCAAAGTATTTTATTGAACGCGTGAAAGGTGAGTATAATGCGGATAATGCCCCATTTCTATGCCGTTGACAATATTTTATAACACAAATAAAATGATAATACGGGACGGCAATGGATTTTTGTTCTTTTTGGGAATATTGTGTCTCATTGAAACGTGTGTAGGTAATTGTGCTCCATACACCTCTCTCCCAATGAAATATAAAAGTTAGTCTACATTAAATTATTGTGAAGTATTTATGCGACTCTATTATCAATACAGGCATACATAGTCGAAATAGCAACAATATTCCGAAATGGTTCACTACAGTCTTAAGCAAATTGCCTTTGTCTTCATAGAAACCGGTCAGTAAAGTTACTATCGATCAATATACCGTCAAACGTTGTACAATATAATATAAAGCTAGCTTTCTAAGGGATAGTTCGTGGTGCGTTGGGCACCGATCACTCGAACACGAGCAAACAGGCTTACATTCCTAATCCTCAATGCTGTTCACGCCTGCAGGCCAGCCGGTATTACATCAGTTTTGTACACTTAAGTCGGCACATAGTGCTAACATTGTCTTTTATGTAGGAGAGTAATATGTATCTAAACAATACCGTTTATACTTGACTAAAAAAAACCTAAAAATATTATTTTCCTAAAATTTTGTCTGAAGAAGTTCAAGATAGACATCAGTCTGTATAGTAGCCTGGATTCAAATGGGAGAAACTTTTTTCAGTAGTGGGGCATAACAGGTTATACAAAAAATACTCCAGATATGATTTGCTCCAAATGGTCTTTCTTAACATAATATAAACGTAGGACTCTCGTTTTTGCTCTACAATAAATTCATACAACAAGCCGATTAGTTAAGACTTTATGATGTGAATAGCGTTTAAATTGTAACACCAGCAAAACAAATGAATAAAGACCGTGCTACGGTAGAGAATATAATTTATACTAGCTAACGCTTCGCACACAAAATTCTATAGCGGGTTTCATAGCTGGGAAACGTTATATCTACATCCCACTACATGGTCCAATATGCATATCAAATTCTCCTAAAATCCGATCGAGGTTTCCCCTGAAAACTTATCGGGCCAATAGTTACGGTTGCGTCAATTATTTTACAGTTTACGATGGGCCTGCGGTAGAGACATGAAAGATAGGGACCTGTTCAGTGCATGTATAAATACGATTCATGGTCTATACGTTGGGGAATTTGAAGGGAATTGTCAATCAATTGACTTCGAGCGACTTTGACAGAGAGAAACGTACACTGCTAGAGACAGGCCGCTTTTAAGTTGGGTTTAGACCCAGGTACTATTTAGATGGTCAGTCCATCAGCCTAAAGATATCTACATATTTTCCGTATAAGAATTGCAGTAATACTGTATCTAAATGAACATGTCGTCTGTATTTGAATCTAGATCTGTAGTCCAAATATAATATTTTCTTTATCTATGACCTAAAAACCTTTGGCGTTGTTATTGACTGTTAGTGACAACAAATTTACATCAAATAAAACATGCTTTTATTTTCTTGTTGTTGTTTATATAACATCGATACGGATTTCTAAAGTCTTCAAGTTTACAATATAAACTTGTATCAAAATCGTTAGTTGAAGTAACTATCTTTTAAGTGTTCTTCACATTTATTTTACAGTCAATATACTATGAAACTTTCAATCGTAAACTGTGTAGCGTTATATTTCAAGTTAATACGCGACTTATATTCAGATTTTATAATCGGTTTTATTCTTGACATGATTTAAGACTAGTTGTTGAACTTTACCTTCGTATTGGGAATGTGTAGTTTTAATAGGTATTCAGTTAATTTTAATAACGTGATTTTTGCTCTTTTTTGTTTCCGGTAGTAGAAATAAGTGCAATTATAAAAGGTATCTACATATTATTACCTATAATTGATCCAGGTAGAAATTTGTTTCATGATTTTAGTAATAAAATATTTTGGAAGTTGGTGTGTTTTTACAGAAATATAAAAAAAGTTTTTTTTTATTATAATGTATATAAATAATTTCCAGAAACTACCTACTTAATGGAAATAAATATCTGTGAATGTCTCTGCAAGTAGGTAGTATTTCAATTGCATCTATAACATTGCATCCCTGATGATAAAAATGCCCGAAAATTCTTTTTTAAAAATTGACAAATAAAACACTTACCATCGGGAACTTCTATGGGTGCTACAGACACTACATTTTGCCCGGTGGGTAATTCCCGACCTGTAATTAGAACATTATTGTAATATTCTGACTTCACTTATATTCAATACAAAGGAACAATAAAAATATACCGACCAACGTCAGTATTATTTACATTTCAAAAAATTCTTTCATTTTACTGATCATGATCATACTTAGTGAAAATTAGGTATATAATAATATAATGTTCGATAATATAAGTTACGTAGGTGTGGATAAATAAGGAGTTTTATAAAAGAAGTTATTTTTAACATCATTCATGTCTAGCGGTAGCATTATGATATCGATCCCCGTATCGAACAATAGTCAACATAAAAAAGAGAAGCCTTTACAATTTTTATACCAAGTCTTAAATTTAAAAGTTCAAGCAAAGATTTTAAGCTTTCCCAGTTCTGAGAAAGCGTTTTATACGATTCGATACATTAAACAGACTTCACTCACGAACCCTGTATTCACTTACTAGACAAGACCAAAAAGACAAAGATAAAGCTTCTAGACAAAGTCGTAAATTAAATAAAAAAGGATCTAGAATTTATTCCTCGTAAAGTATTTTCGCCGCAACAAAAACTTCACAAATTACCCCGCAATTGTAGATACAATTATAAAGCATTTATAGTTATTAAATAGTGTGTTGTTATTTCGTATTTCGTAGTTTAATTGAGAGGAAACTAGGACGGAATGAATAAAAGTTTTAATTGTTCGTATGTGTATATAATCGAGTTACCTGCATGTCAGGTAAATCAGTTACTATTCGGAGTGGAGCTACAAGTACAACGCATACAGCAGCCAGATGAAAATTGTTACGAGTTTGTTCTGAAAGCCCTGAATACCTAGATTTACGTGTTTATGTTCTGATTCATGCCTGGATCGAGAGGAATTCCATTCAATCTATGCTTCGATTGATTCAATTATTAGTTTCTGATTTTTGTTTAACAAAAGAATGTAGACTATCGAACTCTTTTATCATTTTTCTGGTGTCTCAGACAAGAATGTGTAAGGTATGTAGGTACTGTAACGTTGACCTAACTTGAAATTGACTGAGATAGTTGTCTCTATTAAGTATAATACCTCATGAAGCTATCTATTCGTAATACCTGTCTATTTCAGGTTACGCAGCATTTTATTTTAATACACCTGTCATTAATGTAACACGTGAAATGAATAATAGATTACCTACAAAACTAGTATCAGAACTATTAAATACTGAAAGCTAAATAATTACTGTGATTAATTAGGATATTAGCCTCATTAATAAGAACTCTATCACCGTTGACATGTATTAACAGACAAATGATTCGACGTTTTGACTTTAATAATTGATTAGTCTGAAACTACGAAAATTTTAGTACAATTCAGTTTGAATATTGTATTGCTATTCTATTTAACACAAAGTTTGATAACATAATTGTGAGGTTTATTGCGAACAACACAGTTTTAATATTATTATCGAGTTAAATTAGTAGAGTAGGTATTTTGTTACTAAAATAATTGTGTAACATTATTGTGGAAAATTATATTTGTTACATTATTATGACCGTTTAACTTTTAAATATGAATGTATAGTATAAAACAAAGTTGCTTTCCGCGTTTGTTTTTCCGTCGCTATGTTTGCTTAGATTTTTATATACAAACACTTTGATACAACTTTTAATAGACGGTATGTTTTAAGTATAATATGTGAATATGATATGTAAAGCTCGGGCACGTTGCAGGCAATAATATAAAATACAAGATTCACTAGAAACAATACTTTCTCTATCATATTAAAACCTAGTTATAATAAAATACAATTTATTTTCATAAAAAAATCTGAATGTAATTAATTCAAATCTGCGCCAGTTCTTTTCTTAGAATTCATTGAATAATTAAGGCTTAGTAGTTATCTTTATTATATCGAAAAATTATATTAATAGAACATTTTGTTTTACTAATAAACATCGTTATATTTCAAAGCCGTAGTTTGATTACACCATAATAGGAAACTTGCTAAAAAGAAGTTTAAAAATACTTCTTCCATCCAATCTTTTACGGTAGATACAGATAAGAATATATTTTTGGCCGATCTTACATCCCGGCCATAAAACTACGAAATGATGAAGGTCGTGTAAAAGAACTCTGTCCCTTATAAATATCAAAGTAAACAAATACAATCCTAGGAATAAATGTTTTGTGTGATGACACGATACACTCGACCTACTATCTAGTACTACCTACCTACCTACCTAGATCCCTCTGTGTGTGTGTGAATTAAATTCTACGTATACAGTATTGCTCAAACGAAAACGAAGCGTGTCCGCCGTGCATAGTTTTAACCTGTTAAATCCTTTATTGCCAGTTTTTGTACCGAATCCGTATTTTATACAGACACATATAAATTTTACCTTCACAGAAATTCGAAACGTGTGCAAATGGAAATCAGTTTTAGCTAGTCCGTAACTAGATTTCTCAATTTATATAACTCGTCTAGTTAGAGAGACTTAAGTTATGATTATATTTGACCAATTGTAGTGTATTGTTATAATGAGTATACGTGACAATCTATTATTAGTTGTGAGAAATAGAAGCTATCCGACAAAGGAGGTCAAGAAAATTAAATTTCCATTAGTAGCCTTCTACAAACGTTTTAAATTATACACAAATTGATAAATGTACAGTGATTTATACAGAACGCATCAATATGTAGACAGTAAATAAAAAAATTAACAGGCCGGTGTTAAATCTTTAAGTATTTAATTATTACAACCACCCATAACATTAAAACATTAAACCGGGAGAGGTTTTTGTAGAATGAGTCGGTATATGCCATTACGTCTAGCGTTGACAGGCCCACTCCGCGACTACGACAGGATTGTTCCATTATCGATGCGAGGATGAATAATTGACATTCTCGAGTGAGCGCAGTGGATGCGGCGCCTACCCAAATATTATATCACGCTATCACGCGGGACCGCGGGACCGCGGGACGGCGGGACACGTGTTACTCATAACTTTTACGAGTTCATTTCAACGCAGTCGTTTATAAAGCGGGTGGCGTCTAATGCATTTCTCTGTTAGTGTAGATAAGCTGGAACTGTTCCGGTTGAACGGACGACGGAGAAATGAAAAATGCTAATCAATAATTTATTTTTACGCTAAAAAATGGTCGGTTAAAATTGTTTTATTAGAACTAATGATACAATAATTTAGATTTAAAATGGAATAAACAGCCGGTATTTTATTGGTGCAGTCAATTTCATGATAACTTAATAACTGTAAGGTAAACTTTTTTTACCTTCTTCGTAACACTCCGCCGGTTTTAATATAAAATTAACATGGTCGGTTTATATTATTTTATTTGAACTAATCATACAATAATTTAGATTTCAAATAGAATAAACAGCCGGTATTTTAATGGTGCAGCTCAATTTCATGATAACTTAATAACTGGTTGGCAAACTTCGCCTAACTTCTCCGTAACAATTCGCCGGGTTTAATATAAAATTAACAAGGCCGATGTACGAATATAGTTTCGTGGATCTAAGTGTGATGGTCGCAACTTCTCGGGCCGCGTTGACACGGGGTCACTGTGAGGGTAAACATGCCGCTTCCAGCCCAATTGTCAACTTACTCTTAAGTGGATTGATTCTGAAGTCGCCCCTTTATTTGAATTAGCAGACCACATATCATTCCATTAAGTAAAAATCAATACCCAGATTTGTGGCAAATAAATCTTGTTACGTTTTAAATTTATCAATTACTTGAATTATAAATTCTGAGTAATATTAGAAAAGACTGTAGGACTGAAAAAATGTGTTTTTTTACGGAAATATTATTCAAACGATCGTAAACCAAAACATAAATCAGACAAGTTTAAGTATGTCTTTATACGTTTGTTATGTTTCACGGAAGTAATACAGCCTCAAAGAATCCCCTTCTTCCATTTCCCGTAGTGAGGCTCGCAGAGGGCGACTGAGGGATTATGTCGAGCGAATGGGCAGCATCCTCTACGCTAAAATAACAACATACTGCGATCACTAATCCGTTTGCCAAACCTAGTATATAATCACGACAATATTCTCTCACAACACCACCCCTAATACTCGTTGTTAACCGTGGTTAAATTGGTAAACAAACAAAGCCAGGTTTATATAAATTACAAACGCTTTAAATCCGCATTTTCCTCACAAACAGCTAATTAAACTCAGCCTAATCCGAACGAGGTTTGACAAATCTTAACTCGAAGGATTAAAAAGGTATAAAAAGAATATTTCGTAACTTGTTTGATTAATTATTGTATATCCAATAAAAATGTCATGCTTAAGTAGCCGGCAGTAAAAGTAAAGTAACCGAAGATAATTTAAAGATACGCTGGGTTATTACGAAGAACTGATTTATGAAAAAAGTTCCACAACCTTAAAACCAATTTAGAAAAAGTTTCTCGTATTAAGTTACGCTAGAAAACGAGCAATTTGAGTTTCTGTAATTTTATTTAATAAAAATAAAGAGCAGATAGATGACCCATTTCCCTGAACCGGGCCACGAAAGATATTTTGTATCAAAGTTACATGCTTTAGTTTTTAAGTAAAGGTACTCCGTACACAAGTAGATAAGAATAAAGTTGTTTGTTTTACGTTCGTTTTGTTTTGAAAAAGTTTTATATTTGTTTTTTTAGGGTTGTTTTTACGTATTTTCCGCACGTAATTTTGTGTAGACCTTTCGCGTTTGACCGCGTTTTTATGGTTTAAATTCCCAGGCTCCGCGGCCGTCACTTTGAATCGCGTCAATTCAATAAACGAAATGTTCTACGGAATAACAATTATTATTACATTTCATCTTTGTACTCACTTCGTTTTCAATCTTTGTTTTATAATTCGTTTTTGAAAAAGGAGCTTCAAGTAAAAGAGGATCAACGCTTTTGAATTTATGCTATTAAAGTTATAAAACGACAAAAATAGATTTTCAAGTTGCTGAGAAAGAATAATTAGGTTTAGGTGAAATTATTTTCTGGCGCGAGCTACTGTTTATGTTTGAACGAGATCTCTGAACATTTCTTGTTAAGTTTAATACTTCTTAATTCGTTTAAAACTTTCTAACTTTAATGTTGATTGGGTTAGAGAAGAAAAATCAATTTGAGACTAGAGATGGTGCTAGTTAAGTAATTTATTATAGAGAAGTTGTATTATTTTATTACATACTAGCAGATGTTTTAATCAATTAGTGGGTATCATACATATGCTGCAATTCTTGGTTATTTCTTCTTGTGACAAAATATTCAGTTAACCGACTCAATACATTCTGAATTCATTTGGTTTCTCTTTCATGTCACTGAAATAATATTTTTCTACAATGTGTACTTACATTCATAGGACTAAAATAACTGCTAATTAGTTCTTAACGTTTAGGACGTATTTTGCTTTAAAATGAGATGAAAACACAACGTGAATATCTTTAAAATCTGCTCCAGATAAGAACCTCGAAGTAAATGAGATTACCTTATTTAGAAAAACTGTCCTTATTATTGCAATGGAAATAAACCGTCTGTTTATTTGTTCAAAAGCTTTTAAGGTTTAAATGGTGCATGCGAATTATTTGAGAGTGCACACACGTATGTTTGTACAGTAAACATTTAGAAAAAAATATACAGGGAAATAAATGTTTGGAGCGTAGTAGTATTAAGGGGCGTAGGTACAAAAAAAGCCGGTCAAGTGCGAGTCAGATTTGCGCTCGAAGGGTTCCGTACTATCATCTTTAATAGAAAATCAAGTTTTTGTAGGTATACAATTTTTTTAATCTGTCTGAATAAAATTTCTTAAAAATTACGTTTGTTTCATGGAGACCCCCTTAGTATTTTTTTTTAATTTTTAGTATTTGTTGTTATAGCGACAAATTTTAATGGAAACACGTCATCATTTGTAAAAATCTAAGCTTTCTATCACGGTTTATAAGATACAGCTTGTAGACAGACAACGAAGGCTTAGTAACAGGGTCCCGTTTTACCCTTTGGATACGGAACCCTAAAAACAAGGGCGGTGCGATCGAAGAAAACGTGTGACGTAAGACATTAGTCAACGTATTTACATCGATAAAATACATCGATAAACGTCAAAGTTTCTCGGTAGATGGTCACGGATATCCGACGATGCGTCACGCGGCCCCTGGTACATTTTGTTTGTGATTCTTCCCCCTTGTTAACCGAATTATGTTATAGAGACACATGAGTGTCTTCTTACCCTCGAAACAGATCTGCTTGAGGAGCTTAGCAATCGCGATACTCGAAAAGGGACGTTTTATTTGTATTTTTATGCTCCCTTAGAAAGCGGTTCTGGATAATGTAAGTCCAACTTAACGATCACTCAAATATTTTGTTATTTGTAACGATAATCTGTGTTTTTGTATGTAGGAGAACATCTTATATACAAAATTCTCGTCTTACAGTATTAGGTATCATTCTCCTCTGAAACTGCTTTACAGATTTTTGAGAAATTTTGTGTATGCATGTAGTAGGTCTGAAAATCGGCCAACATCTTTTTTTTATCCACATTTTTTTCCACTTACAATGTCACATGGGCAACCGCTAGTTAATGTGTACAAAACGGTACTCCACAAATATATAAGTAATACATACTTCTGCGTATTATTGCATGAATGTTTAAATTAAGTTCGCTTTTAATGTTTTCAGTTTTACTGTTTTATCGGAATTCGATTTAAAACCTCATTGCACCAAAACTTTTATATCTTATCAAACGATCAAGGATTCCGGTGAAAATCGGAACTAGTTAAGCGAATTCTGATTTTAAAATCGATAATACACTGCATAATTTTATAGTATTTTCGTGCATTATTTTTTAACACAAAAAGAAAACAAATTATTTTATAGAAAGGAGTAAAAACTATGTAAGTAGATAGAGTAAATTTAGATATGGTTGACAAAGATCGAACCTTATCACTGAATTTTACATTACATCATTATTTTGCATTTATCACTATTTGCAATAATTAGTAACTGTTCTACTAATTAGTCACATTATTATCGAACTAATAGATATCGTAATCGTGTGTAGATAACCTTTTGAACGCCTCTGAAATTTAGGTACTTTTATAACTTCACTGTTTATTAACAAAAAAAAAACAACAGCATGCGCTTCGTATCCAAAATTCATATTCTTTTGTTATATAAAAAAACAGGTATTTAAGAATCTGCCGAAAAGTATAGGTAAATATTATTTTTTTTTTTGCTGGTGAAATGCAAAATAATTTATTTACAAATCTAGTTTTAGTCAAGCAATATTTGACAGATCTTTTTTAATCACTGGACTTAAATGTATATTTGGCAAAACAAAATTACAAGCAGGTTAATTTAGAAATACAAAAAAAAATGTACAAAAGCAATCTCCGACTACAATATCTTCATTACATATAAAGGATTATTTTTGTACAAGAAACGTAGCATTTCAAGAGCAGGAAAAAGTGGTACGACACAAGCAAACAGGAAAATACTTATGATATTGTTCGAATATTGCTCAACGACGAAAGCAAAAACTTTTATGTGCTTAACAACATAGAGATGTATAATTTTCATGGATAAAAACCTCATTTATTTTGTGATTTAATTATTTTAGGGTTGGATTGTACACTAAAACAAATCGAAAATATTAAAAAAAAATATTGCACACTGAAAGGAATTTTAATGGAACATGTAACATTATATTTTTAAGGCAAAAGAAGTCAAAAAATAAAACACTAAAAGAAAACACAAGTTACGTAATTTTTCTAGAGAAATTACAAAAAATAAATTTAACGAAAGAAGGCTATTTTAAAACTGATCGAGCATCCTATTATTTGGTATTTTACACAAAACTTTTAACAAGTTGCCGGCGAACTCAATAAAAATGCTAATTGCACTATCAGCTCACCTGTCGTTGTGCAGCAGCCAGTCAATAACTCTATCCATATAACACAATATAAATGTATAAAAGGAGTCATTTTGTCTCAGTCACATTAGATGATTGTCCTTTTTATAGTCGCGTGGTTCACCTGTGTTGTTGAGGTCGTACGCGTGCGATAGGGAACAGTTGGGCGGGCGTCGAGCGTCCCATCGCTGGGCGGGCTACGGAGGCACTGCCGCGGGGCGCCACTCCGCCGCGCTAACTACCCCAGCCGGATAAACAAGCCCGAGAAAACCGGGAACGGGCAGACAAGCCGTCTCGCTAGCCTTTATCGCGCGACTGACTAACACTATCATAAAATAAAAACAAAAGACAAATTACTAAAGAACAAGTCGCGCGCGGATTTCAGTCGAATGTGAATCATCAAATTAAATCGGTAGCAGATAAACTTGGAGTTCTATCTGCGGCAAACATTTTTTTATAAAACAATGTTCGGTGTCAAACTAAATTTGCATTGTCGTTAGGACAGATTTAAATGAACAAGGAAAGAACAAATTATTTGTACCTTGTAAATATGTATTTTGAGTCGTAAAAAATATTTGATTCAGGAAGAATTGATGTTTCTATTTCTTTGCCTTTTGTAAATGATTCTACCTACTACATTAATAAAAATTCCTACCAATAAAATAGGCGGTTTGGAAGGTTTTACAGAATTCCAAGGGGCAATACTCCGTTTAGAGTAGACGAATGGAGAGATGTTCTTGCTCTGCATTGGAAAATAATGGGCTATAAATAAAAATAAACAAAAAGCAAGCGATATAGCTAACTCACTTTTGCAAGTAATGAAGAAAAGGAATTGAAATAATTGTCTACGCAAAAATGTGTCCATTCTAAAAAGGCCAGTCATCGCGCCCGTAAAATAATACATTCCACTAAACATAATGATACGTTTGTTCATATGACCCGGAACGGTGACACCGCAAGGCGTACAATAAAATGGCTGTAGTAATAATCACGCATTACTAAACATCTGATTCAGAAAATACTCCGTATAATATGGCAATAACGTCTGTCTGGGTAGAATGTGCAGTTACGGGGATGTTACTGGCGCATCATGCAAGCTCTGTGTCTCGACACTCCCGACATCGCAGACACTAGAGTCCCTAGACCACTGCATCGCAATAATGTTGTTCTTAAGTGTAACTGGCCGTTGTACCGCGCCCCCAGCTTGTCACAGAGTAGGAAAATATCGGGGTTATCACGAACGGGCGCCTGACAATATTTTGCAACGAGATAAAGCTATCTTTGTTTTTGTTGGTGCAAATAGTAGATAAGCTTGCAAGTGCAAAAGGTTATGCTTGAGATGATATGTTTATTTATACTCTTATTTGCGAACTGCATCAACAAATATTTTCCGTTGAAAATAAATAAGGGGTTACATAATGTTAGCTTATATTTTGTGTTTTAAGTTTCTTCATAAACAAAATTATTTGATGTTATTAAAGTGTGTAGTACTAGCAAGAATGCATGTGCAAAAATATTCATTTTAGCTTTTACTTATGAGGAAAAATAAGTATTTATTAAGAAGGTATACAAACTGACTAAGCACGTGGGATTTCGCGCTAATAAGGGTCAGGGGTGCGATCTTATGGCCTACATTTATTTTGGCCTTATCTTAATATGTTTGTATGTTCCATAATGTTTGTTTATGCTGTGATAACCTATTGCTGTTTTGTTTGTCCCAATTACTTCATTTCAAATTAAGTAGTTCACTATAATTAACAATAATTGTAGTGAAATTGAATATTTTAATAGAGAAATTAATTGCCGCAATTTTTCTATTATTATTTCTAATAGAAAAATTGCAACACTCGGGCAACCCTGAGAGTAAAAGCAGGCACAATAAGAAGTTACGTAAAGCTAAATATTTCCTTAAATTAAAAAGTTTGAACATGAGCCAAACCGCCATCGCAAACCAAAAATAGGCTAATAATAATAATTGCTTAATTTGAACAAAGTTTAACATTCGGAAAATTTACTTCTAACTGGAGTGAGCAATACTTAGTTTCCTTTTTTGAGTTCTTGTTTTCGGTTTTGCTTTAGTCCATGTATTGGTCTAAAGCCAAACAGACAACGTAGTTGACGCCAGTTTTAGTCGCAAAATACCATCGAAAAAGAGCACCCCCTATATTGACACGCTTTGACGCAGAGTTGGGTTGTGGAATAAAAACTGTAGTTTGGTGTTTGGCTGCGACCTCGTGCCTCGTAGGTAATACCGAGAACTTCTTTAAAACGGCGTGTTTTTAACAGCTGACGTTATCTAACTTTTGAAATTACTCTCTATAGAAACGTGATATTTGTATGTACGTATTTCTGTTAGGTATGTGAAGAAATAAAAATATAATAGGAATTAAAGCTGTGATAGTCTACGGGCAAGATTGCAGGATTATGGTAGTAGTAAAGGAATAGAGAGTGCACCTGTGTTTGCGCACACGTTATATCCCGCGTAGCTGGCTGGTGTCATAGTAACACTAGCCGCCGAGGCCGAAATCGATCTGGACATATTATTTCTATAATACGAACGCTAGATGCTATTATTGTTGTATAGCTAATTCCACGTCAATATTTATTCAGCCATATTTCAAGACTGTCATCTTACAGCTTGTCTGCAAACATTAAAAACATGATGACAAAAACTATGCGCATTATAAGTCGTCTCGTCGCCGCTATAAAGCAGTTTAAGGTGTCATTAAGATAATAATTCCATTAGTTGGCGTCTAGGATACCCAAGAAAGAGATGTAATGTAGTTCTTTATTCCTTAATGTTTCTACTCTTTTACTGGCTCTATGAATGATGATGAAATTACATAAAACACTGGGGACTGAAGTGGTTCTTACCTTTAACTTAGCTTATAGCTCCAAAATAAGTATTGTGTTGTAGAATGAATATGAATAAATTTATTTTTTACATTTTATATTTATTGAACCTAAAAATACGTACAATTAAAACAAATACGTACGTACAACTGACTTTCCATCAATATTTCAAACGATAAGAGCTTATGTTTGTAACGTAGTCATTCATTTAATTATTATTCATATGGTTATAACAATATGAATATTGAATACGGATATTGTTAAAGTTACGATGGTTATTTCAATAGTTACTGAATAAATTAATAGTGTTATCTTTACATGCGGCCCCATTCCGCAACAAAAGCCATTTTCAGTTGTTTTAAAATCCCTGCGAACTTTTTTACCCACACCCATTTGGTACTTCTGTTTATTTTTCATAAAAAATATTTTTACAGAAAAAAACTTTCAAAGTTTTTATTACGTTTTATGGTTCATATCGTAAACGGGACTACTACTTTATAGGTTTTCATAAAACGCAATTAAATCAAACCAAAAAAGAAACATTTATTCGGTGCTGTTTTTTAACGACAAAAATATCGTATGATATTTAAACAATTCATGAATTATCAAATATTACTTTCGTGCTGTTGAACGCGTCTATATCCGCACGAGAGTCGGCTATAGTCACAAAAACTCTGACGTAGTAGGTCAAAAAGTAGCCTATGGGTTAATTAAGGATGTCAGCAAATTCCATCAAATTGATCTAGCTGTTTGAGCGTAAAAGAGTAACAAACACCCATTCATTCATCCATACTTACAGACTTTCGCGTTTATAATATTAGTAGCATAAATCAGTTTGTAAACTTGAAACCGATTCTCATTCACCCACTCAATCTCCGTACCGCACAACAAGATGCTATCATATTTGTAACTACCTACTTGACAAATCGAAGCCATACATCCAATACCTAGAATTAGGTTGTAAGGAAGCCAATACTATTGAATTGGCAAGTTACTCCGTTTCTCAATCATGCTCCTATACAGAATACATGTGTAATGTAACAATAGGTTTCAGCAACAATGATTATGAAGGAGGCTAAATGAGACTCGTAGATATAAGCAGATAGAATCTATACCACTAAATACGAGTAGTATAAATAAAGTCGATGTCGCTGTCTGTCTGTCTGTCTGCTCTCTTAAATCTTTAAAACTACGCAACAGATTTTGAAGCGGTTTTTTTAATAGATTGTATTATTCAAGAAGGAAGTTTGTATGTATACATCAGTATTTCATCCGTGCAAAGCTAGGGCAGGTCGGATATTAACATGGGCAAATCCGCGCGGGTCAACTAGGCCAACATAATTTATCAGGCGTTTTCATATCTTAGATAGTTATTTCGAACATTTTGCAGGTGACTTAATATACTGCGATCATAATTGTCCCTGATAGGCAGACAATTAGGCATATTGCATTTAGATGTGGCTATCACCGATGGCTTGACTAGTTGTCGCAGACTGTAATTGGCATTTAAGACAATGTGTAATTGTAAGACGAGCTAGTAAAGATATATGGTGTATTAATTTCGTAAATTGGTTAGACTTAATGTTGTATTAAGTATGTTACATTATTCTTTTTTTGTTTAACCTTTTACATTTTTTTAAATGTATAAAAACAATGTTTATTTAAAAATATAAATAATATTATTTGTATCTCTTTTAATTCACAGGATAACTTCAAGGGAAGAAACCCGGTCCTTTTTAAAGGCTTACACGGGGACACAGGTCCAACATGCAGAGGCCTTGTTGAGAACTTTAATCTAAAATGTGATGGGGCACCTACCAAGGGCCATCCACCCCTGCCCTATGGAAGAACAGACATGGACGGCCCAAGGTAGCTGCAAGACTATTGTAAATTATGGAGATTAAACTAAGTTGGGCTATTAATATGATTTGTTAGGTGTTTCTTTAAAATAACTATGGAGAACTATGGCACCTGCCTTTCAATACATTAGAATGCAATAAAATTGGCAGGCGGTGACTTGCCGACTTCAAGATGGGCCCCCTATTATACCGCCACGATAGGCAGCAGGTGGGCAACACCAGAGAGTAAGGCTAAGGGGTGTAGAGAGGTGCGACACCGATTTCGCCATCGCGGGTCACAGACCCGGAGCGGGTTTCCTCGTTATTACGCCATTAGACACTTCCACCCCCGAGCATATAGCTCTTGCGACCCCCCTCTAGCCAGCCAGTTAAGGCAAGAAAGAGCTGGGAGTCCTCATGAAGAGTGACCCCCTGGGGCATTCAGGTTCCGTTGTGTCGCCACACACAAACAGCTCGCCACAAGCTGCCCTGCGGATGTATGCTCCTACATAGACCTTCAGATATTATTATTATTACCAGCCTGAAATGTCCCACAGCTGGGCAAATGCTTCTCCACTTGTCTATCTCAAAAGTCATGAGTGACCAGTTTAGTAAAAACGAATCTAGATCATTTCGCCATCTCCGCTTGAGTCTACCTCGCTGACGTCTGTGCCATGTGTGCTAAAGTTTGTCACATAATAATAATAATAAATCGCAACTTACAATAATTCAAATCGAAAAGGTAATCTCTATATTTTTTATTTGGGCAGCCTTTTTGGAAAAATACTTACTACTTACTTTCAATAAGTATCTACATAAAAAAAAACTCAAAGAAGATTCTATATTTTTCATTTTAAGTTATGGATTTTCTTTGAGTTTAAGTGCTATGCTAGTGAAATAGCACCATTAGCATATATAACATACGATAATTGCAAAAAAAACAAATGTTACGTGGTTCAATTTTTTTTTTTTAAGATTAAGCAATAGTGATAACACGATTGCATTTAAGGGTTTTAAGAACTTGATTTTAAATCATTCGTAGAATCCTGTTTACTTTTAATGAGGAAATGCTTTTTGTTCATTACTTCTTTACGTGACAGAACTTCACCATTACGCTGCTTGGTGTGAGCAGAAAAATAAAGTGACGTCGTCTAAAGTATTAAATCACGTCTTAGATAATTATTATTTTATGGCACTTTGAAAAAATTCAAAGTATTTTAAAAAGGATAAGTTTCCTGGGTAGTTAACACTTTAAAAGAGTTAATAAAACAAGATGAGTTTTCCAACTCCATTTCGCTTCATAAAATATTTTTAATCCGGTTAATATTTTTCTAATTGCTTTTAGTTTTGTTACATATTCTGCATATTTTCTGTTGTTTACCTGATTTACCTTATTAGAATAAAAATATAACAATCAATCGTTATATAAGATTACATTCGGTATAACAAAATAGAGATTTAAATAGTGTTCAGCAACGAACATTGATAAACACAGATTTACAAACTACCGAATATTGGTGTTAAGCCATATTTCAGTACAAATCTACTGCTGAAACTATTATGATTTCCAGTCCAGAATACGTAATTTGTAATATTCGATTCTATTTAGTAAACTAGTAAATTCGATAATATTCAGAGCTGTTTTTCGCCACTCCACAAATCCAACCAACAGACAAGTATTTCTATACACAAACAACCTCAACTCTATCGCCTCGAGGTCTACCGGCCCCATAAAGGCATCAGCGTGCTGAATACATACAAATAAAGCAAACGTCGAAAAGACAGTGGCAGTGGGGCGAAAAGTTTCGAGTTTACAAGGAAAATGTGTGGTGTTTCCTTTTCATATCATTAGATGCATCGCCGTCGCCCGAGGCCTTGCCAAAAAGATCAACGGCGGGTAAAACTTTGACCAAACTATCATGTATTTGTTTCGGGTAATATTTTAAGTTTTTGAGTAGTGGAACCATGAAAAAGTCATATAATATGATCTTTTTAGACAGTATTTTTACAAGCTTTTATATGACTTGCCGTGTTTGTAAGTTAGTTGGTTCGTTGGTTAGTTTGTACGGACCAAATCTTGGAAGCAACATTTGCGGCACTTATCGACTTCCGATTGATCTAAAATTTTGCACAGATATGCAAATTGGTGACAATGCAATATTATCATAATTATTAGAAAGTCCCGTCAAAATCGGTCTCGTGGTCCCGCCATTGCAGTATTTTATTTTTAATGGAAACAAATAGACGGATAGACAGACAAACATTATAATTTCTTGTTTTAAGGTTATTCTATTTTAGCTCTTGTAAAAGTTCATTGATTATAATGTATCGTTATTATTGTATCTCTTTTCGGTTGTTATTACATACCTTTATTGACTATTAATGAACTATAACTATTCATAAACTTCTCATAAAAACTGGAACACGTGCCAATCTGACTAACACAAGCACTTAAGTTAGATATGGTAAACAATTAGCCGAAAGCTTTTAGTCACTTAGGTGAACTACCCTCTAGTCTACATATCTACCGGTCTGTACTAAAGTTGTTCTACAAACTTGAATCATTGGAGTCCATGATTGATTTGATCGACCAATTTAGACTTTGTATGTTAAGTAATTAGATAATATAGAACAATAAAGACTTTAAAGTAGTGGTGGAGAAAATAGCGCTAGATATTATTGACGGGCCTTTTGGTCTAGTGGTTAGTGGCCCTGACAGCTATACCGGAGGTCGTGAGTTCGATACCCACCCAGGACTAATGTTTGCGTGATAAGCACGATCAATTGTTCAGTGTGTGTATAATTTATCTATAATATGTTACATGTATTTGGAAATATTTAAGTATGTTTATATATAAATTAGTTTATCAGTTATCTAGTACTCATAACACAAGTTACTCTCGTATACTAATTAATTTGAGACTAGATGGCGTTGTGGGAATGTTAGGAACTATTTATATAAATAAAACTACGAAGACTAATAAGCATCAAAGGAAAACCTTAACAGTTATACTTATAGAATATAAATAAATAAATAAATATTCCTCAACATTCACACAACGCCATCTAGTCTCAAATTAAGTATACGACAGTAACTTGTGTTATGAGTTCTAGACAACTGATAAACTTACTTATATATTTCTAAATACATACATATTATAGATAAATTACACCCAGACACAGAACAAATGATCGTGCTCATCACACAAACATTTGTCCTGGGTGGGAATCGAACCCACGACCTCCGGCTTAGCAGTCAGGGTCACTAACCACTAGACCAACAGGCCCGTCAAATATAAATTATTAACTACTTTTAAATAGTATATTTTCCTAAAATGTTAAACCAATTGTGTAGCGAACATCATAACGTAGTCTTTACGTAGCAAGAATGATGGATTGTCTTCGAAATTTGGCGTGAAATGTTGGCCTTGGATTTAGTTTTTTTTTCTAAATAGGCTTTGATGTAATTTATGAGTGAGACTAGTGATTGTCTGCGTCGTGTGCTTTGATCTCGCGACTGGAGGTTAGGCGGCGCGTCGCCGTCGCGTCGCCGACTCGCAGACCGCAGTTTATCGACCCCAAAATGTAGGATAACGAGGTTTGTTACGACCTCTCTGTGTCAGCTCTTTAACGTTGTTTTGTACTGCAATGGATGCGTTTAAAATAATTGCTCGTTCACTTGTTATTTAACAATGTTACTCGATCGTTACCGCTCTACAACAGTTCTATCTCACCACTAACGTGCACTTATGTCCTATGATGTTCTCGCATTACATTTATGCATTTCATAACACGACTCCACTAATCTGTAGATCTTGTGATAAGAAAACACTTGACCTGAGTGTAATTGTGTTGTACATTGTTCCGTGCGTTGTTCTACAGTTGATTATGAGCGTTTAATTAGTGCGGTATCTCTATGATTGTTCTTGTCTATTTAAGTCTAGATAACATTAATGTTAACCTCAAATCTCTTGTGCTAATAGGGTATTTTCATTGTCCAATTACTTTCATACAAAATTTAGAATGGTAGTATCGGAAAATATCAGAATGCAATATAAGTTAGTGAAACAATATTTTATTTTAAAACAACATAGAAGTAAACAAAGTGGTGCAGCGGTACCGATCGTGCCAGTATTAAGGGAAAACACGATTTAATGTCAAGGGATTTGCATTGCGGTGCAAAGTATAACCAAATCACAGCTGTTCAAACCTACATACTTCCGTGCAGAATAAAATGCAGTTTTATATCGTGACAAATAAAATGTTTGTACGTATTTCTTGAGTCGCTAGAGCTTGCGGCAAAAAGGACATGCATTATTCAAATGTCAAAGTGTTTTAATTGCATTATACGTCAGTGTAAATACGACTGATTTACATTTTTTTAATAATGTCGCGTTTGAGTATTCATAAAACATATTAAAATAGGCTCGCCCCCTGTTACATGGGACTAATCTACTCTGGCGAAATATGGGTTTGTTATAATAATATAAGCCTGTGCCTTCTACCCCATTGTGTTTACAGGATTGATATACACAGATACAGGACATTATTATTATTTTATTATGCACATATACTTGTACATTCATAACAAAATAATATTAAAGCTTTGATATAATTAAGTGTAAAATTTGTTTACAATAGAGAACAACAGAGTTTCTAGAATCTAGGTAGTAATATTATTGCAGTTACAAAAACAAACCTGTGTACTTCAAGGCATAGAACGGTATCTCTCTTCCTCAACTACGGTAATGTTAATTTAAGACGTGGCAGTAGACCCTATACATGACCTCACGAATGTAACATCCACATTTTAACCGCTTTCCTAAAACGAAAACTAGTTTAAATTGACAACAATAAGAAAACTATAACTTGGCACTAAGTCCGCCACATACTCTTCCTCCAATACTTTTATGTATACGAAGTATTAAATACATAAATAAGAAACGGGACATTACAAAATCTTTTCAAATCACAAGATTAAAAAGATACTACAAGACAATACCAGTAACTGCCGATGACATTCAAAATTATGATTGAAAGGCACCTGTTGGACTTAAGCAAAAAATAATTCTGAAGCGAAAAACTTAATTTTCATACTTATCGGTTTTCCTTTCGGTTCGCGACGGATTCGTGTCACGCTCACTCCATTAGCTGATTTACCATGGGAAGTGGTTATAAAGTGCGGCCAGTATTAAAATTGAGATTTTTTAATGTGAATTTGCTTATTACTGGTAGATTGGTCGATGTTTTAAGTAGGTGTACGATACTAATTTAGTATTGATTAAGTTATTACTGTAGTAGTTAATGTAAGTACTGTTGGTTGTGTATAAGTTAATTGTAATAATAATAAAACGTCGTACTTTTTGGTGTCCATTTGTTCACATAGTAAAGTAAATCATAGGATTATAACGAAAAATAGACGGGTCTGAAAGCTGGAAATTTATTTACATGCCAAAACGCGGCAAACGCTTTTTTAGTTCAGTGTTCATCAATCCGATGCCTAGCAACAAATCCATAGTTACTGGCCGTTGATATACAAATTTAACGGCATAATTACAGCTGTCAAAAAAGTATAACAAAAGAACCTCATTATTTTTTAACGAAAACCTCCTTGGTATTCATACTTATTACACACACAACACAAGATGCACACTAGCAGACGCTCAAGCACCCCCATGAATTTATTTTCGTCAGGGGACAGACAAAGGGGTATGTCTTACCGTCTAAAAACACCAAATCACGGGGGTTAGGGATCCCTTGTCATTATTGCCCGCACCCCGACAGGCCTGCTCCGGCTATAAGTTACCGAAGTAGTCAGGGCGCCTTCCGATTCTTATTTAGTTAAGTAGGCTAAATAACCGTACAATATCTTCAATGTAATATAGATTGTTCTGGAAATAAATGGTACTATGATGCAAAAATTAAATGATGAATAGTAATTTTTGGCATCATAGTACCATTGATACCATGTAGTTTTTGTCACTTTTGTCGGGTTATCAGTTTCGAAAAATGCAACTTAAGAAGAACTGTATTTTGTATTCACATTGTCGCTTTATTAGCTTAGCTTATTAAATTAGCTATGAGACCATAATTTAAAGTTGGTTTGATGAAGATGGGCACCTAAAGCATGATTTGTCGTATAGTTACCCCAGCATGAAAAAAAGGTTCTTGTTAAATAAAAAGTAGGTATTTAATCGTCATTCGATGTAAATCAAACACAAACAAAATTATTTACGCGCAAAATTCCAAAATTGATAAAGAGTTTTTCTCGCCGTTACATATTTATACTCACTATTTATTCATCAAGCTGCCCTACTGATAGAAGAGTGGGCAAAGGATTTTTTTTAAATATTCTGGTCACGTGACGCCGGGTCCGTTTGTAGTTAATTCACTGCGACCCGCTCGTGTATGTAATCGAACTGGGGACTTTACGAGTGTACGGCTCGGCTTGGACGTGTCGGTGCCCATTTATTATGACGTCCTATAAGCAAAGTTAGTTATTTAGAACTTTGTTAATCTTCACGTTCCGTATTTCCTTCGTTTCTTTATTATTCTTGGGCGTGTATCGCTTATTGGTTATTTGTTTTGTGGTTGTGCGCTGCTAGACAATTTGGTCTGTGAGGGAAAGTCGGAGTAAATCATTACGATGAGCCTATACATAATAAGGTTGTGTATTTACTAGAATCTGGTAGCAGTTTATATAAAAACAGTATTTTTATCTTCCAGTTAATAGAATCTGACATCACTAAGGCGATCTTGCTCCTTATGTAATTATAGTCATTTAATTTTGTTATTACTGAAATTATAAGTCACATTTGACAAACATTTAGGCTAAAATAACCCAAGCCAAAGTCACCCACCTCTTCTAAACTTCGCAAACATTATCTAATTTAGAATCATATAAATAGGTGCGCAGAGTTGGACATGTTTTGATGTAGACAGACGAGTTTAATAATAATTTAATGTGTCGACTCCGGCGAACTTTCCCCGCCTAGGTATCTCGTCGAAAGTTCCGTTCTGTATGAAAGTTGGTAAATCAGCAACAAAATGCAGATTGAAGGAAAGCTATTTCCAACAAAACGCTCCGCATCGGCTCAGAAATTGGTTCCTTTTCCCGCTCCACTGCCCGAAGAAACTTGCTACGCTAAAACCCTATTTTTATTATTTCGTTCTACCTACATCTTGTTTTATTATCGATGTTTGCTTTTAATCTCCATTGCAATATTATTGGAATATGGACAATGCTGAATAGTGTTGGCTGTATTGTGTTTTATGGAAAATAGAAATATTTATATTGTGATAGTCAGGCATTGATGTGTTAAAAACCTATCTATCGCTCCGCTAAATCGTTGGATAACTGCGTGACTGCATAAATATTTTTTATCTGGGATTTGAAATGTGAAATGAATTTTATAAATATTACTGGGCCAGCTTGCGGCATTGTTTGGTCTATTGTTAATTACTATTAAAAATAAGTAGTTTATTGCAATAGTTTATTTCTATTAGTTAGTATGGAACTAGTATTTACTTTATTACTATAAGCTATTTGCTGCCAACGTGAATAAATATTATAATATTATTGGCCAAAAATAAATATATAAAGATAGGCAGGATGTGAGCACATTCTCAAGACAAATAAATGTCAACCTTATAAGACCTAAAAAAAACCACGTAAATTACTAAGAATTTCGTAGGCCTATTTTGATAACACTTATTAGGTATATTCAAATATTAAAATTATCGTATTTATAGTTTTAGTGAAGACTTAGTAATTTTCATAATAGGCCTGTTTCAATGGCAACGGCACATGGGTCACGGACCTTTTGGACGACCGTTGGTCGAGTATTGTTGAGAAGAAAATCGGTGTTGTCTATTATAATAGAGGACCAACAAATGTTCAATGTAATTTTTACAGTAGTGAACGCAAGATGCAAATCCACAAATATAATTTAAAGATATGGGGTTATGTATAATTTTCAATGTGAAGTAATTTAGAGATATATTTCTTCACAATGGAGTGATTTTCCTACGTATATATTATGTTTATTAAGGCTGCTAATCAAAGTAAGCGATCTATCAAACATAACAGTTTACGTTAGTATTTTACGTCTAAACAGAAAATATTCGCCAAGTTTTTAAACAAGTGATATTTTACTTTTTATCAGCATTGACTTATTTAATTTCTACTGCTTTGAGCTATTAATTTAACAAGAATACTCTAAACACTATTTTTATATACATAAATGTAATCCTTTTGCATTAAGTCAATCTCAGAGCACATTGCAGAATTAAAGTTAACATTACAACAATCTCGAGACGAAACAAACAAGAAAACTAGAGTAGAGATAACCTCTAAGGTACGTACCGAGTATATTGAATTTAAAATAAATAGCACTGCATGAACCTAACATCAGTCAAGCACAAATAATTCATTCATATTTGGCTTAAGGAAAATGAAAAATAAAATTGTCCCAACTCAATTCCACCGTTTCCCTTGGAACAGACGAAAACCTTATCTCCCGCCTTTATTATTTTCCAAGTCCGTCCGCAATATTATGCGAGACGGCACGGCAGATGGATCAGAAAACATAAATCTGACGTCTAAACATGTTTGCGCTGAAAACGCTTAGATAACAACTTGAATCCGGTTTTTTAGGCTTTTGAACTTGTAGCCCGATAAATAAGAGATTTGCTTGTCCTTTTCCGATTTTTTTTAATAGTTTTATTTTATTTTAAACTATCAATCCTGTATTTTTGACATTTTAGATCTCGCTGAAGTCACAAAACTTCAGAGAGAACTAATAATATGTGTCTGTTTTAACCGACTGTCAATCACAAACGTATACTGTATTACAAAAACTCGCGTGTCTCCCTCAAAAAACAAAATAGCCACAAAATATTCAGCTCTCATAAAATATACAGCGCCATAAATGTAATAAGCGTTTTTGTTTCGTCACCTCCCCGCATACAAATATATTAGCTTTCATGGTTATCACGGCGGACCTCTCACTCGGTGGGCTTTTGTGAAATTGTCCGCATTCCGTCCCCGCGCCGCGCATAGTTCGCCGCACTTCCGCCGGCGGCGGAGCAATCCTGCCATAGATGTTGGAAACACACAGCTATGCATCCATTTCTGAACTTATTTCTTTTATTGGCTCGTTCTACAATTGGCTTTATTCTTTACTCGTCTTATTGCGAGCAGTTTGGATTCATGAATTGTTTGGATACGCACGACATAGCGCTCGTGGTATCAATAATTCATGTTCATTATCTTTATTGAGCGCCATGACTAGACCGTTTCTATTTTTTGCTAAATCAGATATTTAATTTAAGATTACTTTAGACTATCTGTACCGGTGGCTATTAACATAATTGAGTCATACAATTTGGTGAATAAAAGTATTGTAACGAAAAAACAAAGAAAATTATTTTGATACAAAAGGAAGGCAATAAGCGTTTGGATACAAATCGGTGCTCTACGATACTGTTCTTTTGCAAATTTCCAAAGAATCAACGCCCCATCCACGCAATGGGTACTGAGTAGTAACATTCTGAATTCATGAATGTTTTATTGCAGAGGCGACGCGGAGTTAGCGAGAAAAATGCGACGCCATTCATTTACGCTCGTCACGGACACTAACTGCGTGTTCTGTATTGTTTGGATTTAGTACAAAAAATGCGAGCTACCCTCAAACACGCATAATGCAATCTTTTCAGTCGGATGTGCGATAGTTGTGAAGTGGTGTACCGAGCTGTTTGTTTAAACTTAACGAGTATTGTGAATACTTTGAAAATACTGTTTTATCACACGAAATAGATTTTTCTAAATGATCATACATTTTCATATCGGAAAACGATAAACCTGGTAACCTATTTTACAAGTCGGATAGATACTAAATCTATACAATTTTTTATTCCCACAGTTTTATTACCGTCCTAACTTTGTCTCCACTAATAGATACGGTCTTAGGCTTTCATAAAACGAGCCCAGACGCGCAGGCACCATCTTATTGCGTAACGGAGAGATCCAAACAGCCATGTAGGACAACAAACCCATAACTAGCAGTAATTTCTGTATTTATCGTCAATATGTCTGCCAACTCTCTATATTTAAAGAATACGTGATAACACTTTTGCCAATTTTTTTCGTGCTTTTGTAAATAAATAGAACAAATCTTAAGCAATGCTTTTGGCTGTTATCCATGTGTCTAATTTCGGGCTATACGTATTGAATGAACAACAGATGGAATTTCGCCTTGTAAGTAGAGATATATCGTGGGAAGTACTTATAGTACTTACGTATGTTTAGGCAGAATTAAAGTATGAAAATAATAAACTAGATTGCGATATTTATTACAAGAAGTCAATGAACCAAAACCCTTTTGTGCACTCTGAAGCTATTGGTTGTAAGCTGTATGTTTAAGTGTGAACTAAGTATTGTATACTTTTCCTAAGCTACAAATATTAATATTAAATCGATGAAGAAATGTTAAGAAAAGATAAAGTTTTATGACGGTTTTGCTATCGTTGATTGATATCAATATGGAAGGAAAATACCAGTGTGACGTTAGAATACAATAACTTGATCAAATTATGCTTATCTGTCTATTTTCTTTTTTCTATTTTTATTTTCTTTTTCTGGACGATTAGGAGTATATTGTAGAGCTTATGTTGTAGAACTGGCTTTAGGAATATGGGTAGGTCAAAAAACCTACGTGTACTCTACAATAACAGCCATTAAGCTGTTCGGTACTATTTCCCTAGTTTCAACTACAATACTAGGTATAATAATGTTTCGAAACAGCATCCAAAGATATTTTCCTTACATTTTGTTTTAAACTTTTGCCACACTTTTGAAGTCATGCTTAAGTATTTTACGTAATTGTGTATTCCTTCGTACGGAGATACAACACGAAGCCAATTTAAATTGAGTACTTACTGTTTGTTTTTGAACTCTATTTGTAACACGTTTCGGTCTATAGTACTTTAATTGTTTATGTCAACGTTTTTAAGTTGAAGTGTTTTCACGATGCCAACTGCAAAAATACTGGACCAACGTTTAAGTTCGTTACGGGAACTAGTATTTTCTTACGTAACAACAGTCTTCAATTGTTTTTGTAATTGTTGGTAGATTACTGTAAAGTATTTATTAGATAGTATATAGATTAACTTTTCTAAACGATCTTTTTTTTTTAAATGAATTATTTACAAATACTTTTAATTTTCTATAAATTTTATCCTAAAGCTCGTCGCAAAGCAACTTACTGAACTATATCATTTCCGTGATGCACGTAGTTTTTATTTAAGTATTGAATATCAATTTTCGAAAATGCTTTCTTGGAATAAAAGCCGTTTAAAAAAGTTTGATGTTGAGTCAAAATTACTTTAGCTCGATGTACTTGGACATAAAGCTACTTGTACTAGACAAAATTCATCAACATGGCTTGTGTGATTTGAAAGTGTAACAGACAGACAGAGCTTCTTCTGTATTTTTATTAGTCCTTAATATTCAAAATTTCTTCCAAAAACCTTCTTACTCTAAAAACACGTTTCCTTTTAAAAGCGCACTTTAAATAACTTACGAAACAAACCCAATTTTGTGATTTACCAATAAACCCTAGAAGTGATACGAATTCCACAATTGATTGAATTTAAAACGTTAGCATTCCGATCACAAAGTGAGCTTGTTTGTTCTGAAAGCGAGTAAAGTGGACAAATGCAGAAAACATAACGAAGGGGGTCGCTTGAGTCGGTCCGCTCGCTCACTTGGCCGGCCTCCAGTGCCTTGATTTAAATGCGCTCTTTATAGAGAGTACTAAGATACGAACTATTTATTTTGACCTCATTACGAAAATTACTGTTGCTTCTTTCTCAAACATAGTTGCATGGGTTCTTTGTTCTCTTTTCTCGGAAATTGAGGTTTTTGTTTATTTTGGAAAGAAAAATGAAGTTAAAATAGACTGCTGTAGTACATATTGTATTTAACATATTTTTTATTTATTCATAACACTGCCATTTTGTTATTCATTTATTAATGCATGTACATACAACATATAAAAGGGATTACTTGCTGCTTGATTTAAGTGAATGTTTAATCCTCTGGGTTTGATGAAATCAACAGATCAACAGTTTATTTTGAATCGGGAGTTCGCAAAAAATAGTCACTCGACATTTTCACCTAATTTGCTTAAAAATTCAAACGTCCATCACTCGCGTCGATGCAATTCCGGACATTTCTATTCCAGTTTTTGTGACCATTGATTTATGTTCAGTATTTTGGTATATTTTATTAAGCCGCGGCACAAAAGGTTTTATGTGTGTCAATGTTTGAATGAATGCATTTGTAGGAACTAAATTCTAAAGTACATTCTTTTTACATTTTAGATTCTATTTTTCTCCTCGAATATTTTGGATGACAAAAGTAATCAGTTCATCAGACCATTCTTGTTTTTAGACCAGGTGGCGGAACCCTCATGGGCATCCGCTTCTTCGGGTAGTGTCAGACTCTTACTGACTAAACCTTTACCGTGCCTGAACCGCCATACTACGTACTTATGCAATTACTTATTAGGTCTTATTCAAAACTCCTAATATACGATTTTGCGTAAATGACTACTTAAAAAGACTATTCACACAATTTCATCCTGATGTTCCCAAATGAATATTTTTAGTACCGTTAAAATCAAATACCTTAAACGACAGGTTTATTATCTTCGTGTTAAGATCTTACCACCTTACAACACTGCCATCTTGGTACACCGCCAAATAGTCCTCCCCTCTGCTTTCATACCTACATTTCTCATCCCCAAATATCTTATTAAAAAGAACAAAATTTACTGTCACTTGGTAACAATGACGAAGTTAATTTAGTTACTTAAATAAATCGCCTTATAATTTGGAGCGTAAGTTATTTAGGAAGCTATTAGAAATAGCCATACCCGTAGACAATGTCGATAAGATTATTATGAGGCGAGTACCGATCGGCGCCCCGGGATCGCATTAACTTTGGAAAGAGTCAATAACGTCGGCTGTTAAACTTTATAGACTCCTTAAATTATTTTAACACCGTTATGTTAACAACACTAACAAATTTCTTTATAAGGAAAATCGTTTGTGGGAATCTCGCTTCGTTCGCCAACTTCACTCATAACGTAAAATGTTCCAATATTTTACGCGCTTAAACGATTTTTCTTTTCAGTTTTTAAGCTGAAAATTTTTAGGCGTCAATCGAATTTGCAATCAATTTTAAAGCATATTACTCTCTACCAAATATGTCGAGACTAACAACAAATGCTTCGACAATAGTTCCTGTTGAATGTCAAATTAAAACAATAGAGCAGCTACATTATACAGCGATGTTCAACAAATCCTTCTATAATACTTCACTCGATACTAGCTCGTGAATCCAATGAAATGGAAATTTACATTGAAGGCACTCGGAGAATTAATCCAATGGCTTTTCAAGTTTTGTCTTATATTTTTCGAGGACAAAAGCCAAGCCGGCAGCGGTTGCGACTACCACCACTTCAATTAATGAAATAATAAACCATCATGACAACACAAAAAAAGAGAACATTCGTATTGAGAGGAATATTTCGTAAAAAATCCAGTCGGTGTCTCCAGCCAGCAGTCTGAAACTAATGGATTCGTCGAATATAACTAGATTGCTATTATACGAAGAATAAAATGATATCATTACAGTTTTGATTGGTTTGCTTTTTCAGTATTATACTGCTTTATTTTATACATTCTATTCTAGTTATTAATTAAAATTATCAAGGATTACTTAGTAACGGTATTTATCTATGATTTGCGTCTCGTCTACATATCAGATACAAGTTTATAAAATTATTTGTATTTTTTAATTAGATGTAACTTTATTATTTTCAACCTAGAATAAATACATCTTTATGTGTGTAGCTACCAATTTTAAATCATTTCTCAAAACAAAATCATGAAAATAGTTTCCCATTTATATTCATACCCATTTTCTTCTACGAAATCTAATTTAAAACAAGTGTATAAGTATCTACCGTAATCTTATTCTTTGGAGAGCAAATAACCCTATTTGCTCTACAGGCTAAAAGGCACCTACCGTAATTACATATTGGGTTTCAAGATTTCTATAGCAACTATAAGGGTAGCAGCCCGTTGTTAGCAGTTACGATTTTCCCTTTGTTCGAGTTGCGTAAATAGTTGATTCCTTGTGTGTTTTACTAACAGTCGTATAATAAGAAAACATTTCATTTTGTTCTCGGGTGCCGTGTTCTCAAAGAATAGGCGATCCCCGCTCTCCCCGTTGATATCGTGAAGGCGATTAAGGGATTACACCAAGAGAATGGAAGCAACCTATGCGCTACTATACTCGGCTATTTCTTTGTTAATCGCGGATATGTATTTATTTAACATTTATTTATTTTTGTAACAGATTCAAGTACAACATTTTAAAAAGAAATCATGAAACAATGAAAGTAGATTAAATTAAATGAAAAAGTGTACCCAACTAAGCCGTCGTCGGATATTCATGTTTTTTTAATTCGACTTGACATCAAGTACCAATTGATGGGATTCGCACAAAATAGTCAGTTGAACCAACGTGGTTAATCGGATTGCGAGCTGCAATCGCTTTTATTAATGCAACGGGCAGAGCTATAAGCTGTCAGCGCCCCTAGATAGCTGCGTGGCGTAATTACCACGAGATTGTGTAAATAATTAAGTTTAAGCGTTTATTTATTAACGATTAAGAAGGTACTACGACTATGTGATATTTAATTATTAAAATATATTCTAATAATAAATATCAACAAAGAGAATTGATAAATTATGTGTATTTGAAAGCCTTAGGATTTGTGAATTTATGGCTGGTTACAAGGTTATATGAAAATTTCCGTATTGTGATTTGAACGCGAAGATAATTAGTCGTTCGTACATTTCATCGTTTGCGACCAGTATGTAGCGTTAATCTCCACAGTAACACCATTTCGTGTAATGTTGTAATACTATACACACAAGATAAATAATAAAACATGTTGGATTGTTCGGTTGAAGTTTCTACTAAAACATTCAGTGCTTTCGTCTAGATACTTGATAGGTTTCACTTAGGTTTAGATTATTGTTACGAACGTAATTAATATTCTACACCAGATCACGACCGACTTGATTAAACTCGTTTTTTTATAAAGAACTTTGCTTAGTTTAATGAAAGACTGAAATCCTAGTTTTAAAAGTCAAAAATCAGAAGGACAAAGTCCCTTTTAAGCCGTGGGTGGATATTTAGATAGTCACAAAGTATCCCACTGAATTCTTGTAGATATGAATATTTATTAGTGAATTACTTTTTATAAATCGTTTCATTTACGAGGTCTGAAGAAAAATAGCATGGAAAGTAAGTGAAGGAAGAAGATAATTCTGACAGACTGCCACCATTTCAATAACGTTGACTCGCCGCCGACCAACACTAAAAGTCTCTTTGAATAACGAAGGGGAACCTTTATGCGAAAGGGGGCATGAAAGGAAAACCATTTTTTTTAAATGATGGGATGGTCTATCTTGAATATGCAGGGACTGTCGCATCATTCAACATCATTAAACTGAGAAATATGAGCGGCATTGTATGAGTTCCGATGTTTATAGCGAGCGGGATCGGAATGTATAACTTATTTAATAATATGTAGTACCTTTGTAAAGATAGATTGATGGACAATATGAAACATTTAATATCAACTTTATTCGCCATATTTGTCTTAACTCTATAAACAAATACACTTTATGGATTGGTAAATTGGCTAAAAGGAAAATAATAGTATTTTCTGGTGAACGTAGATGGCAAAAATCTTCCTTTACATCACTGCAAAGAACGTTCGATTTTAGCTGATTCACTTAACAAAAACCCGCTTGCTTTTACTCAAACTGGAAGTAAACCAAAATGTACAGTAAATAGTAGAGATTCGATACCATTAAGCCAATGAAACGATCGCCGACATCGGATGTACATCTCCATATAGTTTAATTGCACCTTCTTCATACAAAATAATGTTGGCGGATGCGCTTCAAATAAAGTAGCGCGCAATAAAATCAAGTGGGCCGAGTTGGCCGCTGGTCGGATATCTGACACGGAACTAATTCCCACTATATTTTAATCCAGCAAAATACAAAGGAGCCCAATTTGCATAAACCTCGACTGTTTGTTTCATGCGAGGACTGTATCCGCTTTGCTGTGGACTATTTTGTACTCAATTTATCTGTTTGCACGACACAGTGTGATTGTAAATATTATACCTATGATTTTCATCGCGATTCCAATGTTTGGTATTCGGTATGCCGTTGCAATTTTACAACTCATTAGGTACGTGTATCGATGGTGTTCGATCATCAAACATGAATTTGAAATGTCCATCAATGTGGCATTGTATGCGTCGTTTCGTCTTACTAATGGCTAGCTAATTGTATTCGTTGTTTTACCCAAAGTGTTTTTATTTTCTATAAAAAAAGGAATTCTTATCTCTTTTTTTATAGAAAAAATGCCAAGGCAGGCCCTTGGCATTTTGTAAACTAACTTCAAAATCTGCCGATCACAAGCATCTATTGTGAATAGACAGAAGGTTTTCCCGTAGTTTCATAATCTGATTTCAAAATCTCGATCTAATCCTCCCAAGTAGGAATCCTCCCCCCAAGGAATACTATGCATATTTTGAGAGCTTTAATCAGTCGTCTATTGTAGTAAATAATAAAACCTACTAAAATGATAAAGACAAAATATAACACAACAAATATACTACTTGTATACTATAAATGTAAAAAAGCTTGAAAGAAATCGTGTGATATTCAAACAATGCATTATAATAAAACCTATCTGACTTTCCTAAGTCTATGGAAATCACGAGATGCAAATAATGTGGTAAGTCAGTCCAAGTAAGTTACTGGTGTAACTTCTACTATCAGTTGAGACGGGCGAATTACTTAACGTAACCGATGCTCTTAAAGCGATAGACGTGCAATTTACCACTGCCATGCAGCTTGATGCTGCCTACTTTGTACTAAATTAAAACGATACAGCTGAAACTAAATGCTAGTTTAAGGAATAAATTAAGGAGAGAAGTGTGGTCATGTTTAGAACTGAGCTAGGACACTGACTGCCTGAAGTATCTGAATACAGTGTTCAAGTTGTAAAAAGTAGAAAACTTTAATTAAAAATTATTGGTAAATTACACCCAGATACAGAACGAATAATCGTACTCATCACACAAACATTTGTCCTGGATGGGGATTGAACCCACGACCTCTGATATAGCAGTTAGGGCCACTAACTACTAGATCAAGATGTCAGTCCAAAAAAATAACGCAGGAAACGCGGTACGAAATCCAAATACTTTGTCATAAAGTTTAAATTTCCATTCACCCACAGCAAGTTTAGTGAGTTGATAAATTGTATTAAAAGTTCTTAAGTTCGTATGCTAAATAAAAAATCAAGGACGGTATATTAAGATTCGTTATTGTCCAAAGGCATACATTAACTCACTCACCAACGCTTAACGCGCTATTAAAAGAGTTACGTACGTGAGGATTCCCCGGGCGTTTGTGAATATTCATAATTCTGTTCAGCAAACTTGGCAAAACTTGCACACCAAACTTTTCGCTATACTTGTACTGTTATATTTCTTGGACGACTAAAATAACCGTTTCTAAAATGAGGAAGTTTTTTCGACTTCTAAAGTTATGTTTTCTTTTCTTTCAATCAAATTGATATTTCGTGGTGAATCATAAATAATAGATGGGGAAAGTTTTCTTGTTCCTTTAGTGAAATTTCTTGAGTTTCAAATAACGGGAGATTAGAACCCGACACGTGCAGTGCGGACGTACGTTTCCTCGGCGGGTGTAGTTCGTATGAAACCTGAGCGAAATATTTCTCGTCATACGGAGCTGCAATACGGTACGAACAGTCAGCGCACATCGATAATTGGAAATCGCATACGCCGTTTTCGTCTCTGATATTATTTCAATTTCAACTGCAAATGTTTTGAAGAATGTTGCATAATAATTCTAGAGTATTGTGAAATAATGGCAAAGTTTTTGAGAAATGTAATTTGCAAGATTGTATATCGGAAATTTGGTAGGAAAAGATGCCACATGAAATAATGCTTTCTATAAAAAAACTGTCGGCCAGAAGACCACACGATGATAACCCACAATAAGGCAGTTATTAGGAATCGTAGAAACTTGAAGAAAACGTAAATTAAAACTAAGATTTTTCGTAGCAATTGCTACGCCACCGCAACTTAAGATTAAAAAAAACATCGAATCTAGAATGAAAAATCACGTTTTGGCCCAAGTTTATAGTTTTAGAAACTTTAAATCACGAAGTCGAGCAGTTCCCGGAAAGCGTTTAAAAGAGGGATGTGAACGTTTACGACATTTATTGAATGTATTCCGTTGCTCATTGCTAGAAATTGATTTTACCATTTCAAATTCGAATATGAATGAAGAGTGCCAAAGCATTTTGTCCGTTTATGGGAGTTTAAGAACGATCATCTAAACGGGACGGGTTCCTCGTAAATCCTAATAAATTGTCTAGATGTGGTAACGAGTTACGTACGATGCAGTCTCTGTGGAAACGGATTTTATTAGATTTGCTAAACGTTTCGATGCGATATATCATTATTTATTACCGTTCGTATTCATTTAGGAGAATGTCTAAAACTACATGAAAAATATCGTTAGCACATTGTGATGACATTACTCATTAATATATTATGTCCGAGAGTTACGCTTCACCTAATTATCATTATCATTCTATTAACATACATTTCCTAACATACGCTTCGATAAATTGTTACAAAAATAGAAGAATCAAATTAACGAAAATCATGGTTACGTTAATTGTAAACATCAATTTTCGAGTTCAACACAAACCACTAATTGATCACAAAATTAGTTTTATTAAACATCGAAATATAAACTAATTTCATTGTTTGTTTATTTTAAATTTCGTGTACCATTTTTGCTTTTGCTGCCCGATATTATTGTTTGAAATGTATTGAGTCAATTAAACGAATTGGGTGATTGTAGTCGGACGCGATGAACTAGTAACCTATCAATAGCAATCAATACGGCCTACAGCGTCCCGAGAGCTAATATAGTAAACAATTTTGCAAACACTGACAATATAGTGTTCGACGTTGTTGCAGCCACTTTTAAAAGGAAATTGGATCGTTAGATTTTGTGATGCTGTGAGTTTTTTGAACGTGTCAAATAGTATAAATGTTTCCGATATTTTTTCTACTTAATTGTTTGCAAATTTAACATTCTGTGTAGGTAGCAACTGCTAATGTTATACTCCGTGCCTCAATCTAACTAAGTATAATTTAGTGCGCTGTCAAATGATAATCTGTCTCTACTTAACACCTTAAAATGATAGAAACGGCATGATACTAACCGGCCTAAGGTCGACCATTGGGTTTCGTTTTAGCGTTCGACTATTAGGGTCGCTTTAGCAGTTTTTAACTTTATTACAAACTATTAACACTTCTTTCGCCTAAAGCTTTGTCAAAACACCAAGTACTCCACAACTCACGTTACTCACCAAAGATAATCATACCAATACGAATTAAAAGTAGCATTCATGTTCGATAAATGAGGTGTATACGTGTGTATAGACACGTTGTCGTTGACAGACACCTCATATTTTGTCCGAAGCCCGAACGCAATGTCCCGTGGATTTGGTGTAGCGCAGTGTTACATAAATTCGATGGGAGTGCTTAAATTCAGTGTTCAACATCGTCACAGATGAAAGCTAGATATACAGTTATGAGGTCAGGCCCGAATCCAGACTAATGGTAGCTTATTTTTTAATTATTTGTCTTCCAAAGTGTTATTCTAGATTTTTCTAAAGTTGGCTACAAATTACGAGGATATTTATAAACTCACTTATGTTTATAAATCATGTTATAGAATGTAGGAGCGATGACAGTTCTATAGAATTTAATAATCTTTTAACATCCATTACTTACGCCCACTAAATACATTTTATTTTTAAAGTAAATGTTAATAAGGTTAAAGTTTAAAGCTTTCAAGGCTATTTATAACATAAAGGGAAACCTTCCTCCATTCATCAATCCAATACACCAAAACAAACAAAGTAAATATAATTAAATGGCGGTCCGTGGTTTGTCTCAGTGATAAACTCATCATTGCTAATTGGATTGAGCAGTACGGCTTGTACTCACTCAATAGGAACGTTCTGAAAGCCACTAAAACACTGGCATTTAGAGCAAACAAACGACGCAGCCGACTGAAACGATAACTGACCTCAAGGAGACCAGTTCTGTAATTTAGTCATGTTATTGGTAAACGTGTCTTGTGGAAACCTGATGATATTTTAATTATTACCTTTAAATAACTTACTTTTGCAAGTTATGAGAAATCTGAAATGAAATTTCTATTAAATACATGTTGCGCTGCTGCGATAAAGACATTTTGCTATAGGTAAGGAAGTCCATTTCTTCAATTTTATTTTTTATAAACTAGTAAGTATAATTTCATCTTAAATAACATGCATGACATACGACAACCATAATTATCATTATTCTATGAAAATATTGGACTCAGCAGAATAATTTAAAAATGTGACGAAAACACCAATTCCTTGGAAAAGGCCGTAAGTACAGAAGGCATAATTTGCCTCGGCATTCCCCTACATAATGGGTAATGTTAGACATAAAAGATACCTCCTAGTACTGGATTTTCAGTCCAGACACCTCCCAAGTTTAGAGGCCGTACGTTTATCAGTCACCATCGAGTGATTGCGGCTATTATTCAAGTCTAATTCCTTCCCGCAGACCGTGTTTGCCAGTTCGCTACAACTCGCATTCAACATTCACGGGCATCCCTTAGACTATTCAATGTTATTTCTTGAAACCTTTTAAAAGAATTTCCATGATTCAGGAGCTAGTACTGTAAATCGTGACTAGAAACTCTAGGACAAAGTAACGAAATCGAATTGAAACTTTTATATTATTGTTCTGAACTACTAAGTCATGTAATGGAAACATAATTATATTGTGAAACGCTTGTGGAAGAAACTAGGTAAGTTTTAATTGTAGTTATATGAAAATATTATTATGGTTTCATTGAGGTACTTTTCCATTAAAGTACTTAGAATTGAGTTTAGGTACTATTACTTTAAGGTGTTTTTTAGAAGTTCTATGAATTGATCTGGGCTTATACTCCTTTAAATTATTATATCACTGAAGGTCAAAACGGTCAGTTATTAAATAATCCTAAAATTATATCGTCTAAAATTACGAAAACTCCGTAATAAACAAACAAATTCGGTTTTCGAAATTATAGCTATCAAATACTTAATAATATTTTTACAATAAAATAACTGCTAAAAACTTTTCTCAGAAAATAGAAAGATTGTACTTACCTCAGAAATATAAATTTAAGTTTTCTCTTTCCAAAGAAACCGTTCTATAGAAACTACGTAAAAAATAGCAACATTAAATTCCAGGAACTGACACGTTAGGTATAATTAAGTTCAGCGTTGTGGGACTTGTTGTAAATTATCGTAGCAATTGCATTTATCAGAATTGCACCTCCAACCGCTAACAAGATTTAGAGGGAACGTGGACGGTGTAACACGTCTACCTATAGGATAATTAGTATCGCTACCTCGCGGCGTCTCATTTATCGTCCTCCACCGGGAGGTGGGTCAGCCAGCAGTAAATCTACCAACCTGAGCGCTCTTGTCTTTGTAAACTTGAAAATCTAATTACATTTACAGCTCCACTTAAGTTCGCCTTTCCCGTTGAATTTGCATTTCTTGATTTTTGTCCTCGAGCACTGATAAGATTTTGTTTCGGTAGAGTTCATCTTCATTACTCTTTTTAAGTAACATTTTTAATTAGTTAAATTGGAAGTGTTTACCTGGAGTTCGTGAGTGTCACGCGCGTTCAAATTTTAAGGGCGGTGCGTGGAAAGCGAATGTTTGCGGAACCGCCGGTTAATATGCTCGAACAGGCCCAATAAAGAGCGTCTCAATGTTGTAAAGGCGTTCCTAATGCTTATTTGCATTCAAGAAGGCTCCCAGAACGGGCAAGCAAGTGTACGGGAACGGCTCTGAAACGTCGGTACCCGGTTCAGAGCGCTAGACAGAGAGCTCCCCAGGTAGTGATTAGACGATGCTAATACCATTTACTTTCCAACTTTCCTGACTCACCGACCGTTACGTGAACATTCGCTATTTATTTAAGGCTACTTTAAAATCATCTTAAAGAGCCGCTTTAATTCTTTTCTGCGCTATTAAATTTCCGTAATTGTAATATTATTCTTATTTAAGTTACGTAAAAGCAAAGCCGTAGTACTTGCTTGTCTCTTGAACTATAAAATACACCCGAAACTTACATTATACACCTGAAGTTTTGTAATTAATGACTACATTATGACTAGTCGGACAGATTTATTACCACACTAACAAGTAAACTATTTGTCACTATTTGTCAAATGAATTTTATTACCTACAACAGTCGTTATTTCATTAAAATGTAGAGTTGTCAAAGGGAAACTGAACGTAGCGGTCTCCTCATTAGCGTATATAGCACAATTTTGCGAAACTGTTATTCTGTAAAAGTTTGTGAAGGAAAAATTAGGTTGAAATTTGATGTCCGAAACGAAAGACGTCGGGCCCTCGGCGGAGTCACCGGAGCTTAGTCCACATTAAAACTGCAACCATAAAACTTTGTACGGCGCAGTTCTGCCGCGGTCGAGCGTGCGGTGAAACTTGCACTGCATTACGACAAGTAAACCTGCAGTTAAGTGTTTACTTCGCACATTCCAAGGCATTGTGCCGGCAAGTTGGACCATAAAAACGGCCTGACTCCTGCACCCGCCTCTAACTTCTGCATGATGTATGCCCTTTGTCATTTGATTAGCTTTGTTCAACATACTTGCTAGTTTCGTTTCCTTTGGGCTTTGAATTCTAAAATGTCTCAAACGAACTTTACAGCTCTATTTTTCAACCGGTACTGGAAGGTAATTTGAATGTACATGGAAGAAAAACTTGGCACGAAATTTTAATTTCATTTATTGACTTGTGATTTTTAGAAAAAAATATAATGTATCACGTAATAGGTTCTTCATACAAAGTGTCGATACATTATTCACAATAAAATATTCTAGGTAGTTCAGCTACGAGTATTTTGTCAGGAACATTATTCATGTTTTACCTGTTAAAAATTGTTTCTCAAAACATTCTTAGCGGTATTGACTACCTAGGATACTGTAGTAACTTTAAATAATGGTCACATGTACTGAAAATTATCAAACTCTTGTAATAAATAAATAAACAGAGGCTTATTGTTTTTAATAGTAGTACCTAGTACCTACTCGCCTATTACCTGTTTAGTTTTACTCGAGCTAGAAATTGCCGACGCCGAATGTCATAAACGCGATACCCTTATAGTCGCAAACAGTAAACGCAAGTCTAGCAAATGTATGAAAAATAATAAAGATCAAACCCAGTACCCACCCTAATTAAAAGTCAAAAGTTTAAACCAAAGAATTCTTTCAAAATGAATTTATTAAAATTAATTTAAGAAATTAGAAACTTGAATCCATAATAACATTAGAAGTTTTCACCACGATTCGAGCAACAAGATTGTGGTATGTTCTCATGTGTACACCATCAATCATTTTGTTTCATCGATATTAATTAATTTACTTAATCGGCTTTCAAAACTTTTTGACTCGATTAATGCTAGTTAGTCTGCTTATTATATTGAGGGCTTACCACTTAATGTTAAAGTAATATTATTTCAGTTGTGGAATCGTGATAGCACACTACACGGATAGAGCGGTGTCTCTTTTCCACAACTGCAATGATTTTACCTAAAGGCGTGGTAGACCCCTGAACACATGTTTGCTTATTATCATATTCTGTTAATTAGTTGTTTATGGTACGCGATTCTCTGTATTCTCATCCACTAGATAAACAGAACGCGACTCAAGCATTATGAGTAACTTCCTATTAACGCTTACTAATATTTGCGTATTACCAGTATCAACAATATAATCTATAATTTCTATAGTAATTATTGTTCAGTAATTTATCCAAGAATTTTATACTTATATTACGGTTAAAACTTCATTAAAAACATTTCTACCGTATACTAATAAGCAATCTAATCATAAAAGAAAAATTACTAAAATACCTACTCGTAAAAAGTTTTGAAGTAGTGCACAATAGCTGCTCTACTTGCAAAACAAATATTATATTAAAAACAAGCAATCCCCAAGTTTGCACAGTCTCGGTCTGATCATCGCTTAGTTGGCTTGGCACTGATTGCAGCAATTATTCACCTCGCCGCCTCCCCTTTGCCGGCAGAACTCCGGCCTCCGTCACTACTCTAACGGCTTCACTTAATCCTGAACTGCCGTAAACAACACCAACACTTCAATAACTACTAATAAAAATATCTACTTTTGACTACTTCAATAACTCCAAACAACTTTCAGAAACAAATAATTTTTATCTCATCAGCAAATGCTTTTGTCTGAGTACGTGCAAACAGAAAACAAATAGGTAGGTACCAATCCATAAAGTGTAGGTAGTACCGATTCTCGACAAAGTGAACAATGTAACAGGGAAAAGTTTGTGAAGTCGGAAACAAAGCAGACCTCCATAGCAACGAATGTGCTTCTGGATATTATAACTTTCCTTTATGCGACCCATTAGAACATTATCTTAATTTCACTTGTTCAGTGCTCCAATGAGAAAGTACAAAAAGTTACGGTCGATGGAGAAAGTCCCCGAGCATTGTCTGCCTAGGTAGTTTCTAGATTCGACCTGACCTCGTAGAAAGTTAGATTGAGCAATCAGAGTTAAAAAATGAAGTCATGCCAAAAGCCACACGAAATGGAAATGAATTTCGACATTTCATAAATCCGTATCCGCTCAAAGTAGCAATAAACTACATAAACAACGATAGACTTAAGTACGAAAATATTGGTATTCAGTTCAAAACTGCAACACAGCAAAACACGTCGTGACTGAAGCCGGGAGGTAAACAAATTCAAAATAGAAAACAAACTATACGCGCGTTGCACAGTATTGATTGAGCTCCGGTTGGCCGCAATATGGAAGATTTGTTGAGAATAACGGTTGAGCAGATAGCTCGAGTGGCCATTACAGATATCTTGAGCTCCCGCGATCGAAAGAGAACACCCGCCCTCACCTACGTCTCACTCGAGTTGCTCCGCGCTGCACTGTGTATGGGCCGCACATTTTACTGAGCCGTAATACTTGGGGATCTCAGGAAATACTATTCTCTTTTGCTCGCTTCAAGCTATAAGTATAAAATAGAAAAATGTGGATAAGTTACGTTTTCGTGTAGAAAACTGTAACAAAGCATTTCATAATTTTTCTTTGAATGAATAAAATCTCGTTGCTATGTGATATCTGTGGAAATCGACTTAGAATTTCCAGATGAACTTACCTGAGTTACAAGGATTGTGAATTTCGTCCTTATTGGGAACAGCAGTGAACCATGATAAGCAGTGGGGAGATATTGATCGACATAATGAAGGTGGGTATTATTGGGCCACAGGAACTAAGTGAAAATCAATCAAGTTCAATGAACCAAGGCCTTACTTTAATATGACTTTGGAGAACTTGGAGTTGCGACACCTGATTCCCTTTGTCCCGCACTCACACGCAAATTGTTTCCACCCTCCATTTGCTACCTGACTGCTCTAGTGTTTCAATACTGTACAGACGGACGTATAACGTTGATGTTTATACGATTTCAGCTTTACCCATTCATAATGAATATCCATTTAACCAAGTGGCCTCTACGGTAAAAGGAATTGAATGGGATTGCACATTAAATTTGTTGAAGAAAACCTGGTGAAATAACTAGGTATAATATGTATAGTGCGACAACTGCGTTCTGGATGTTTTAAGTTTAACTATTATGAATTTATAGGGAAATCAACTTGAATACTTTGCATTTTAATCGACTTAAAGTCATTATTATCAGCAATATTAAAGGAAAACACCCAACATCGTCGTATTTTAAATCCTTTTTGATCAAGCATTGTTTTTTGTTCGTTATGTCCTGGAATCGATATTAAAGCTCATATTGTTAAAATATCTTAAATAAAAACACACAAACCTCATTAAACCATACGTTTCTGCATTTTTATTTTCTTATGTGTCACACAAATAGTTTCTACGAATAGAATTTCAAAACATTCAACGTTAAAAGGTCAGCTTTAAAATAAAGAACAAAAAACTTCTCACATAACTTTACCTACATCACAACTAAAAATAACAACTCCAAGCCGTTGAAATTGCCTTATGCCATAACCCTATTATTTCAAGAGATGATTGTGAGGATCCCGCATTCGTATAAAATGAAAAAGGGGAGTTAAAAGACAAGCGTTTTTTCAACCCTGCTGTATTTCTTCAAAAAGGTTATATTATATTTTGTCTACATACATAATACTATGTAAGTTGTACCAGTTAAATAATATCGATACCAATAGAAAGGAAGTGCAGTGTAAACGCTTGACAGACGGACTGACAGGCATCGTAAAGTTAGAAACTGTTTTATACTTCTGCGGGGAAACAACGAAATTGATTTTGGCTTTGTTTACATTCGTATATAATATAGCTTGACAGTAAATAATTACAAATTGTGCAGGAAAATGTAAGTGATGTTTAAGACTGTAATCTAATTATATCCATAAAGATATTTACTTAAGTAAAGAAGATTAATATTTCAGAATTCAAAATGCTTAATTAATTTTCAGTAAGCACATACTTGTGTACCATCGAGTCACTTCGAGTTAATGTCTGTGAGTTGGCAAAATTCCCAGAATAAAATGGATTATGCAAATAATACGCAACTGTTAAAACACAATTGTTTATTATATTCCGCGGAACCTACGAAGTATCCAATGGCGTCATAATAATTCAATTGTTCACTTTATAGTTCATAAGGCTTATACGCTTTATGGGATAAAATGACGCGTTATTGATAGTAAACTGGCATGTTTGGGTGTAGAAAGCTAAAAGCTACAGTGGAGACAAAGATACTGGAAGGATTGTGCAGCTTAAGGTGGATGAACCCAAAATATTTAGACAAACTGAGACAGAGATTTCTTTAAAACATTTCAATATTCCTCTAAATGCAATGCAATTTCGAAAGATCTTAAATTAGAAAAAGCTTATCAGTCTTATACCAAGTTTAACCATCATGCAGAATAACGAGAAATAATATTACTTTATCATTGCAACCTCACTTAAACTTTTCTAATAAATCTAAAAATAAAATATCACAAACATTGCTCGGAAATCTTGCGCTTTCACATAATCGGGCTTCTCAAAGAGGCTTACTCGTAAGCGGCAATATTTTCTCGGTACTTCACTTGGTGATGTTATCTCTTCTAGGGTACATGTTTGTCGGTGTAAACAGGTGAACTCGCGGGAATCGCTATTTCGCTCACGTTCGACATCCGATAAAAGTTTCCGCCACAATCACCTAAGAGCTCAGCTGTCAGGGAATAACCGTATATCGGTTTTGTTTCCTCTGCGTCCCTGCGCGCCCACCCTACATTACAACGAAATTATATGTACGAATGAAATGTTATAAAATTAAATTACTTATTATTGTTTATTTATGTACACAATCATTCGAGGAAAGATTTAGAAATCCCTACCAGCGTACTTGCAAAGGAAGAAAATCATTGTAACATAGACAAATGCTACCATAACGAAAAAAAAACAGGATGAACTATAAAGTTATAAAACAACATACAAACCACGAATATACAACTTCTCTGATTTCAATGACACTTCGATATGTACGATTGTTTATGATTTTATTCACTTGATTAATTCTACGGTCCCTAACAATGGTCCCGTCACGTTAAACCCTTATCTAGCAATCTATCAGCGGCTCCGTCTGTTTATTTGGAGATTGTCAGTTTAATTGCACTGAGATGTTATGTATACTATTGGATGAGTTACAGTTCTACAACAAATAGCTAACTGAATCTATGCTAGAATACAAGTGTTAAATTAAACGTTTTACTTACGCGTTTTTATCGGGATGCCCGACTAGTTTCGGACCCAACCGGAATCTTTAATCATGAGCTGACGCGGCGGCGCAGCCGCGAGTTCACCTCACGAAAATTATCAGAATAGCATTATACACCGTGACTTTTAGGTCGTTTTAAAAAAGCAGCCCAGTTCATGTATCCAATGACTAGTAAACGTTTATAATAAAAAAATATGTTTTTTTTAAGATTTGAATGAATAAAAATATTATTCATTATTATGACACAAGGCAGTTTTACGAACACTCTGTAGTGAGCGCGGTCCGAACCTTGTGCCAAAGGGGCCGCGCGGGCGGCGCGGCGGCGTCTTATCACAGGTCATTCACCTTAGCGTAAAACAGCTGTCTTACTATTGCAATCATAATGTTCGCAGTAAGTATGTAGCATGTATCTTCAACAGTTTGATACGTAAACATTTTTAACAGGATGTTTCATATTTCCAATGTATTATTTATTTTTTTCATGCATATTATTTTAATTAATGATAAAAAAATTATATTCGCGCCTAGAGGTATTTTATGACGGATACATTGTGTGGACGACTTTTTTAAAACGACCTAAAAATCACGGTGTATAGATGTCTGTTACTACGAATGATTCCTGTACTTTTTTCTTCGAACTGGTGAAATCTCCTTATGGTGTGGTTGGTATACAACCTGGTGACAGAGTTTTGAAGGCCCATAGGAGTCTGGCTTGGCTTGAAAATTTCTCAGGTTTGTTAATTTCCTCATGATTTCTTCGTAGAGAAAATCAAATAAGTCCAAAGAGTGGTAACTATTTGAAACAATTTGCTTTATATAAACTACACTAAATTATACATAAAAGTACATTCGAAATTAAAGTTTAATTAATATTTTATGTACTACTTTACGGATATGGAAGTAGTTTAGTTTATAAATCGTAAAAACTTTTGAATTGCGCTTTGGGAAGCTTTAAAGTACTTAATATTAAAAGACATTATTTGAGCAATAAAACTGCCTTCCAACTGTTATATCTTAAAACTATGTAGAAGGTATGTATATTATACATGTATATACGTATTATGCACCAGTGCTTTGTCCACTTCTACTAATGAACTTGGGCAACGAAACTCTATTTTTTATCCAAGCTTTTGTACACGCAAAGAAACCTAGAAATACACATTTGTTGGCAAAAAAGCTGACCACAATTTTCTTCGTTAGTTTTATTCCGTGAGACTACTTCTCCTCATAATGATGTGAATAATTAAGATCATGCTAATACCACGCTTCATTAAGTCAAATTAAAACAGGGTTGGCACAGATGTTGGGTGACGAGGTTTCGCTAAAAGCTCAAGCCCTTGAAAAGACCTCAAAGCATTTTCTATATCTGGTGTTGATGACATCCATGACCTAAAGAATCGTTTAAGATACACTAGCTGTTACCCGCTACTTGGTCCGTGCGAATGTCAGAAATAGCTGCAAAAACATAACCCCGCTGTGACGCAGTCGGTTGAAACGTTACCAGCACATAGGTTATCAAGGATGAAAACTATGTCCAAACCAAATTTCATTAAAATTGAAAGAGTTACAAACATCCATTCCTCCATCCATACTTACAAACTTTCGCGTTTATAATATTAGTAAAATATCATTTACTACTCTAGATTTGACCTATTTTCGAGACATAATTGCATATGTTACATACAGAAATTTATGATGGTAAACTTGTTACCGTTCAAAATATGTGCAATATTTAAAAGAAACATTTCGACAAGTTGTTCCGGAATTCAGAGATGCAACGCTACGTAGTTTGTTCCATTCCACTTTTGATTACTCTTTCAATAAAGCACGGTCATTTAGCTAATGAGCGCGCTCTAAAGTAAATAACTCGAACAAAGTCTACGTCAGTGAGATTCAGGCAACAGTTCCAACCTTTGATACTCGACTGGTAGTCGAGACTTGTTAAGGGAATAAAAATATCACCTGCCAAAGAAATAGAAAAGAAAATATATTGATTACTTACAGACTTTTTGACTTAATACTTTTTAAAGTTGGTCTTAATATATCCACTGGGAGTATAATAGTGCAGCATATTTCAATTGCGTTAGACGTTTTTTTTTGACATATGGTCAAATATATTATCTTCTAAGTATAAATTTCATTTTTTACGTGGTTTTTAACACAAGTACCAGTATTTAAATTTCCTGCGCATCTTGGGACTCGTGTGCGGTTAATATATTATTTAAACAATTTCAGCTTAACCAAGAAAATATTTTAAAAGTTGGAGCGACATTATGCACCAGTACAAGGTTAAACGTAGCTAAGTCTACATTAAATTAAAAACTAACCTACCAATATATAGTTCTAAAGCTCAAAGTCGTTCCATACCAAGTTTTTACAAAACTACACCATGGTTTAAACGTTGAAAACAGAAGACAAAAAAAGTTACTTTCTCATTCATATTAATTATTGTTGTTGTTTAGGCATATTTAATTATAATTGTATTTTCGATTATGCCCGTAATTGGCTTATTACGGGCAAAACATAAATTATGCGGGATCCATTTTGTCGGCGCTCACTTAGTGTATGTACGAATATAAACTAAGGGTCTAAATATTGAAGACAGCATTTATAATTTGCAAGACCTGAAAACTATTTGGTATTCCGCTCACGTCTGCCCCTTGAGATAAGTTTCAGCCACAATTACCTGACCGTTCAACCGTCAGGAAATATATTGGCACCTTCTGCAGCCCGCGCGCGATCGCACCGAGAAGGCGACGTTGCGCGCCGAGCGCCACCCCTACACCAATCTTTTATCTACGATCTGATTTTGATCGTCGCAAAAAATACACGAGAAAAACACGAGCATACCCCACCAGTAAAACAATTTATTAATAGTCAAATTCCGAGTCACGATACATAAGCGGCGACGTTCAAGACGTTCAACGTCTCACAAAGTTTTTACCCTTCGTTTGATAAATAAAATAAATCTAGAAACAAAAACATTTGCATGATTAATGGCTATTTATTTTTTCTTCGAAAACCGAAAGTTCCCGAACAAAGAACTTCGTGATTATTGTTGAAGTACACAATGAAATCAAACGACAACTTTTAAAAGGCCCCTAATGGACAAAAGGTCATCGATCAAATTACAAAGAAAGTTTTTCTCAGTACAAAACAATCGATGGCTTCGAATATTTCACTGGACAGTTTTCGTAAATGTGTCATTTCTTTTATACAGCTTGAATGGATTGATGTGCAACCACTTTATCATCCAACAAAGCTAATATATTGACATTTTAGTGGCTATAAATTGTCGTCAAGGAAAATGGTTATGTAAATTCGTAAAATTTGAAAGTATTTTAAGATGTAAAGAAAATCAAAGGGCGGCTTAGTGCCACGTTGGAATGTTAGTAAAGTCAAAAAGGGCTGTATCGGGCGGCCGCAATATTCGGAGCCCCTCGATTTCGGGATGGAATACTTGGGGCGGCATTCATTCGATCGCAATCTCTATGCTAACAGCTTGCGATTCTGATCTTCGTTTAGCGGAATGACCGCAGTCACCCCGGTTCCTGTGACGCTTACGAGTATTCCTTACACGTTCACTCCACAGAAGTTTTTTATGGACACGAGGAACGCTCGCCCTTCACATTTTCTTTTTGGATGACATAAAACTATTCAGGGTTGAAAATATAAAACCAACATTTTTGCTTTCGTTAAATAGTAAAAAAGTTATTGTTCAATTTATTTTATACAGCACCATTTGAAGCTGTACTTGAAATAATATTGCAAATGGAAAAAAATAAAATGCTGGATTGCCTGAACACTGTACATTTATTTGAGGTATTGCAAAAGTTACGCTCCTGATGATACAATCTGGAATTCAAATTAAAATGACGCGGATGACGGTTGAACGAGCGACTAACTCAATAGTAGTGACAAAGCGAGAACTGATCTGAACACATACGAAGGTGTGTGTGTGTGTGTATAGAGGTGGAGTATGTATGCAGATTGTGGCGAATGTTCGTACGAGAGGAGGTCGCCCAACGTACAAGATCTAAGTAAATCTCTTACTTTAAACCGGTTTGTGGAAAAGCTACGTGTACCTCGCGTTAAAAACCTTGTGTTAAAACCACCGAGATTAAAATATAAACCTTTTCTGGAATAAATGCAGAAAAAGAACAGAAAAGTATATTCTAAGTACAATATGCTCAAATAATGTACCATTTATAACAGAGTACATACCCTTAATTTGTGATTTTGAATGTTACAGTGAAGATACGATATTTTGGAATGTTCTTACATGCAGTTTAGACCACAAATAATAAACAAAAACGCCGTAGCAATACGAATTGGCTCGGAACGTGCACCGGAAAACTTATATCCGCTGATATCTAATATTTTACTTATACAGAAATAATTCGAGAAACAAAAAGAATGAGGGGTCAAAAGCAGATGGTCCGCTTTTATAAAAATGTTGGAGGGTTGTGAAATATGACACAGTGTTATTTCTTCGCACACCCGGTCAAGAGTTATTGCATTCCATTATACGTTTTCTCTATCTAAAGGAAGCCATTTTCACTAAAGAAGAACTATGCCGTCTAATTTACTTTACCTATCATTTTATTGCTCCCGAAAAACTCTCACTTACGTTAGTCATAATACCCGTACAGATTGCGCGATATGTCGTCTTTTGTGGCTTTGTTTGAGCGGGGATAGTAATTATCTGCTAGTTACGTTGTAATTTATATCTACATAATATAAAAATGGGTGCTTTGTAACGGTCCAGCTATCGGTCCGCTCCTTTTAACATGCCGTAGCTGCGTAAGAGATCGACAATAGACTCAGTGGCTTGGAAGGGGACACCTTATCTTTACTACATTGTGTCCCATGTCACATGAAACGCGAGTGGCGGCCTCAGGCCATGAACGGATTTCACATTCATAATGAAGATTAAGCAGAATATATTTTAGCTACGCTCGCTTTGTGCGGCGCCGTGTGTAATTATATGGCAGCTAACTGGCGCTTCGATACTAAATGTAAATACGGTCTAAAATAACGTTTGTTCAAAGAGCCCGATGGAGTAACATTTATGTGGCACTCTCGTTCCATTTTCGAACTAACCGTGAATCGGTGGTCGTTAAGCTGTCAAATTAGACCAACTCGTCCTCGCTGTCATTGGAAAAGAAAAAGTGCAATTTTCTTTTATCGCGTGACCTTAAAGTTTGGAATTATTGGTGACGTTGGTGGCAGGTAGGATTCCCTAATGACGTTTTAAGCATTTCGTCTATAAAGTTGAGATATTAATATTTAACGTTTCTTCGTAAAATCGGGTCGTATCGCATTTAACAATTAGAATGATATGGGTACAGTATAAAATTATTGCTTCGATAATTTATATTTTACTCGACACTATCAGCCTCAGCGCCGCCGGAAATTAATTGGACAGCACTGATAATAATTGAATTTTCTCGTTCAAAGGAAACACTTTTAGGAAAATACTTAGTTATAAATACTGTCTAACAAATCTTAATGTATTTTTACAACATAATTTTACTCGATTTACAATTAATCGAGTAAAATGATGTACAAGGAAGATCAAAAATATTATAAACTATCGTAATTAGTTGAAATTCTTATCTAGTCCAAGATGTTCTGTTCCGAGCGTTTCAAAGGTTCAAATTGAATTCTAAACCGGGTTGAATAGTTGTATTTCATAAAAGAGTTTAAAATGGAACACCTACAATATTTCAGCCTTCAAATCTCAATAAATCGTCTAGGCGTGGTAACGAGCTCGGTGCGGCGTAGTCTCTGCGGATACGTATTTTATTGGATTCACTGAAACGTTTTTCAGGTCCAAAGGATTATTTACGAGCGTCTGCGCTGCCGCTGCAGAAATGCAGATGGACACAAAGCGTGTATAACTTATGTACGAACTAGCCCGCTTCTTATTCTCGAAGCAAATGTAAATCCTGGTATTTGTACGCTAAGAAGCTCTCGTGTGCCGTGTATCTGGTATTTTGTGAGATAGAAACGTTTTTTTTTGCTAATAGTACATCATTAGCTTTACTCTGCAAACTCAAGATCTTGGAACTGCTGCAAATACAGTTTTTTTTTTGTTTTTAAACAGGGCTTAAAAGAAATTCAGGATTGTGTTATCGGTAGTATCTTCCGCGGATTTTATGCGTCTTAAGAAGACGATAGGGCTTAACGTGCAAAAAGATACTTTTGCGGCAGTTTATTCATGACATTCACAAGTACGAAGCATGGAAATAAAAAACTAAGTCAATATCTGAAAATTAATGCGGAGATATGCAATAGACTAAAAGTGACTAAAACAACCAAAACATCCGTTGTCATATACACGAGCACGACACTGATATGTAGGTTGATTCTTGTCTCATAATTAAATCGTCAGGTTCTCACCTAACCAAAACTAATCATGCTACTTCTAATTAGTACCACAAGGCGAGTATTGTCCACTGTGATATAAGAGTACGGGAGCAGGTGGTCAACTTGATTAATTGCCCCAGTGAGGAGCCAGGGATGCCCCAACGTATTTATTTATACCAACGTAAGTGCACCTCGATCGGAAACTTGCCAGCGTCGAATCTGTTGGGGATACTCGGTATGAGATTTTTCTTTTTACATCCCTATGTTTTTCTTGTAAACTTATTTGCTAACGTGATTCAATCTACGTAACTACGGCGAAAGGTAATGAGATTTTTGTGCGGTTTGTTTATAGGTTTCGAATACAGGATTGAGGTTCGAATTCTAGATTTGTTGTTTAATACCTTTATGGGTGCATTTTGGTATCGCTGGCACACTTTTGCTTTTATGTTACAATGTTGAGTCTGATTTTATGAAACCTACGATACGACAGCATAATTAACGTAACTCCATTGCGAGAAACAAAAAAAAATGTGGTAGCCGAAATGCGGAACGATTTTGCCTAAACTGCAATCACTACATTGACATCAACTGACCGCATTAATACGCGCCGATGAAACCCTAGCGCCTAGCCACCGAGAATCATTAGAGAAAATTTGGAACTCTTTTATTTCCCAACTTCTAACATTTACACTTTAATAATGCATTTATTAACTTGTTTTGTTCAGTCGTCGATGCCCCAATACAGAACAAGGTCTGCTTTTCTTCCACTCAGTACGGTTTTTCCCTTTCTGACTCCAGGTTCCCTGGATGTAGGCAATAACTAAGTCCAGGAATATAAAGTTACCAGAACAATACATTGTTATTCTATTCCATTACACGAAGCCAACAAAACATCAATCTCATAGCTTCGATTGTCATGCGGCCGGCGAGTGAGTCGGCGAATTTTTCCAAGCCCCGTACACCGACCGCTTTAAAATTGTATGCTCAGACATACCATCAGTCTCACGGTGATACTCCGAGGATGGCGGCTGAAATAAAATATATACATGATAGTTTTACTACTTTTGACTTTTCTGGGGTAAACATTTACGGACTGTTACAAAATATGGTATTTGAAAGCGTGTGTACTATTTTTAACTAAACATATCTATTAAAACATTATAATTACTATATATTCATGACCTACTTAAAAAAAAAAAATCTCCTGAGATTTTTCAGAACTTTTAAAAAAATATTACAGTCTTTTGTAGCTCGTGTATGAGTTTCTATACCTTTTTATCTGAGCCGTGATTTCTGAATATTACTGGCATATTATTGACTCAAAAAACAGCTACTGCGAAAAATAACCTCGTCATTTTAACAAGTTACGTTAAATACTTTATACTCTTCACTCACAATTTGACTTACCATAACTGGAACACGAGTATTTGACTGTAGAGTATGTAAACACAGTCTTAATTTAACTCCTGCAAGGTTTAAATGGCAGATCTCAGATATACGGGAGCTACTACGAGTGATAAATTGAGCCTATGATTCTTGAAACGTCCGCCAAACCTCGACATATTAAGTTATCCTATTCTGACTGGCAGATTCTGACTGGTCGTTCTGAGGTGTCTATCGATACGTAGGGCAACATGACGAATGAAAAAGTAAGGATTAAGGTAATGGAGCTATTTTGAGATCTACATTAGAACTATTGGTTTAATGTAATTGGTAAACAAATAATAAATGTTTATTGCGGTAACATGGCTCCGCGTCAATGCTATTCGACAATTCACAATCTGTGAAGGCTACTAGTGCCAATCTACAGGAGTCACGACCCTCAGCAGCAGGGCAAAAAGAAGAGGAAGAGTAACTAGAAGTCTCAAAATTAAGGATTCCTAATCCCAAACACATTTTCAAATTACCCATATTTATTTTTGAATAGATGGACTGTCCCTTAATTGCTTTTTCTTCCCCTTTTTTATAACTTTTCGTCAATCATAAGTTCTCTTTTTTTTCAGTTGACCGTTTCCTGCCCCACTGACCAAGAGCATATAGGTTAAAACTGACATGTTCTAAAGAAAATGAAACGGATTTTCTCCGAGGCCCAATGAAAATGTCGACCTACCCCAAGGGACGTTACGTTGTTGCCGATTGTCAATAATCTATCAATGTAAGTTCAGGTACTGGACAAAATCTGTACTGGGACGGAATTTTAATACCCTATGATGTAATGAAAAACGTCTGAGAAATAACAAAAGGGATCAGAGTTTCTTAAAGGTGAAAAGTTTCAGTTTCGTGTCCAAATGTCAATTGGTTCTTAGTCTGATTGTTTTTTTTTTTTGTTACTTTTGCGTGGTCATAATTACCGTATATTTTTTAAAATCTAAAATGAAGTATTTTATTCAGAAAAATCTTTTCAACTTAAATCTAAAAAAAAACAAACACAAAAACGAAAACCCCAGCAGCAAAACTAAAATCCTCGCCACAAAGACAGAAGCAGGGAGGATATTAGTATAGTGACGTCACTAATCTGGCATAATGTTTTTGCTTTGGCCTCTCAGGTGTAGCAGACGCAGGTGGTATCCGTGATTAATCGGAGCGGGCGCCCGCTCGTATTTATAGCGTGGCCACTGCCCGGGGCGCGCGTCTGCCTAACCACAGGGGGCCCCGATTTTCCTGCTACGAATCTAAAATAACTGCGACTTAGTACGAATACAGATGTCAATGGATGAAATAGATTATTTATCCTGTTGCATCAGTGATGGTTCAGAAGTTCAGACTCTTTACCAATAGATGGATCTACTCGTGAGGTAAGAAAAATGCAACTAATCCTGTTGAGTTGTAGACATTCTAGAGGAAATTGTTTAGTGGATGGTATTTAAAGTACAAAAATCCAATAGCAATTGTCAAAAAATATTTCCCGAAATTTAAAAAAGTAAATAACCTACTGGCAATTCGAAGTGGAAATTCCACCTTTAATCTCAGACTTTCCATGCAACATGAAACCCGTAATAAAAATAAAACAAAAAGCACACGAAAACAGGTTCGTCAATAATAAAGTACTTGAAATGAAATGCGCATTTCAGTCGTGACATTACTTTAATAACAGACGTCGGTACACGTAATAAAGCAGCGTTTGTTTTCATTAACCACTAATAAATCGTGGCTTGCCGCTGAGATTTCAATGAACAAAAGAAAGCGTATATTTAAATCACTTGCAGGTAACGTGACTTGTTTAATTTCGAGCCATTTTATTTTAGTGGATTAAGTTGTGGCAATTAGTTGGTCGCTGGATATTTGGACAGTGTAGCTTTATTTATAGACGGTTCTAAAGCCCAGACGGCCGTCACTAAGCTTCTTCCTGAGCCACTGGCGGAACATAACAATTTGTGTTATAATTTACATAACAATTACGTTGTAATACTTAACAAGTCTTACAATAAACTTTATACTTGGCCAATTTAAATGATTCTTTAAAATAAATGTTAAAAATCTCCTTATTTGTATTAACTTAGCTACCTAAAGAGCTTTCAGAAAAAAAAGAGTAATTAAATTGAAGGTTTACTGTATCAATTTAGTGCTTTTTTGGCATATCCGTACCAGTTACGGGTTTGGCAATAAACTTGTTAATTGACATTTGGTTCACTCTACGATGAATTAAGTCGTAGGCGAGTCGTGGGCGTGAAACAACACTCTCCTGTGCGTGAGCAGTATTACGTCACATCGTAGTGACTACACTCAGCACAGACTGACGTCAATCCTATGTTATATGCAGAGATATACATTCAGACCAGTTAAGTTAAAAATACAATTGAAGAGGGGCAGACTTAAATCAGTTCAAACTTTTCATTCGTAAACAAAGTTTACATGCACAGATGCCAGAATCCAATAATGGTACCCCAACGGCTGAGGACTACCTCTGAAGGGGACGAATTTCCCCAAAGTATTGGAAGTAGATACTCAAGTCACAAAATATAAAATTCATTGATATTGCTGTTTCTGAACATTGCGATTGAGGGCTTGTTTCCCATGCGTAAATATTTTTTATTCATTTAAGTGTGGCGCGAAAGGTCTGTACGCCAGTTTAAAAGTCCGTTACTGGGGTAACATGAGCTTCGCCGGTACTCTCATTCCGCGTACATTTATACTCTATTAGGTCCTTGGCAACGGTATAGACATAAAGGGGCTCTTAACATGTAATAAATGTTTCCTTTACTCCAATAAACTGGGGCGCGCATGCAGCGTGCGCTGTAGTGCCGGTGGTCTCATTGCCTTCATTTAAAACAATCTCCATTGCGAAATTGTAATATAACGCTTTATCAAGAATTGTGTCTTCCGCTAATTGAAATAAATTGTTACATACACTATAACACGTTCATTCCAGAACAACGTAATTTAGACGACGATATGAGCTTAGAGTTTTATACAAAGCGATTCTTTCAAGTCTAAGCAGATCCCATTCAAACAAATCTTGGCAGTAATATTATTTTGTTTTCCTTTCTTTCTTGAACAATCAAGGAGGTGCTTGTCATTTCAGGATTATAATAAGATTCTGTACTACGCAACAAAACGAGTTGCCAAATTAATTGTCAAACAAAAGAGATTAGCTTTCTGTTTGCGTTGAGGTACAAAATTTAAATAATCACTGGCGTTGGTGCTGAATACTGATGGTAGTATTCAAATTGTGTGGAATTGTCAAAACAAGAAAATTGCTCGTGGAGTGAGCCCAACACACTGAGTGTAGACCGCCCGTACAGCTCCCGCGGTGTCGATTAAGGCAATGCTAATGTCATTTGTTTGCTAACTTCGCAGACTCGACGTCGCGGTCGAATACGTGCATTTGTGTAAATATTAGAAACCAAATGAAAACAAATAAACTGTCTTATCTTTCGGTATCCATTCACATTGCAATCATCATTCTACTTTCGCTACATACAGTTGAGCGAGTAATTTCAGCTCAGATGTTTCTTGAAAGTAATCTAAGTTCCTCAGTTCAAGGCAATTGATTTTAATAAGTTCTTTATATTAACTTAGTTTGACAAAAATAAGAATAAATCAGTGGAGTCTTAACAATTTAACATGTTAGCTTATCTTATTTTTAACAAAAATGTTTTGTATTTTCTAAGTGTGTAAAAATCAAATTCAACCAAAACAAACATTACATTCAGTAAATTACCCTACCAAGGGTCCAAATGAAAATTTAAAACAAAATTACCGACGAAATTACTGTGCATAGTATCTGCGTAGTCACGGTGACGGACAGAACACTAAAAGCATCATGCCAGCACAAAGTTAATACCAACTTTCCCAAAAGTTGTTAAAACTCCTGCAGCATTGATTTTAGCCCAACTTTTTTTCATACCCACGTTGTTCTTTGATATCTACCTATAAATAAATATTATTTTTTATTTTGTAACATTAGGGAGGCGGTGGGATCATCGCAGCTGACGGCGCAAAACGCCGCGAGTTACCTAAGTCACTTCATTCAAACTTTTTCCAATTTTAGACAGAACTTTTATTTAGACACAAAAGTTAGCATTAAGACCTTTTTATTTTATTAGATATGATATCGTTTAGAGTACTGTGAAATCTAGATTTAAACGTATTTTTGTAAAGTGATATAGAAATTGAGATACCTAACTATATATTTTCATACTCAGGCTTATTTTATGTGACTAAAGTAAACAGTGTACAATTTGCAAATGATGTTTTCCCCTTTTGAATGGGAAAGTGGAAGTCTCTAAAGTCAATATCGTAAAGCAAAAGAAACTTTTTTATGCAAGAGTGACATCTACAAGTACATGAATTTGTAAAAAGCTTTTAAGCACGGAAATGTTCGGGCTTGGAATTCATGACAAAATTAGGGAAGGAAAAAATCGGCTCTTATTTTTAAAGGGCGACTTAAGATTAGTCTGGCACTTAGACATTAATATCAGAAGGAAGCTCTGCGCAGGCGGGTTAAATAAATGAAGTGACTAATAATTAATTGGACTTTCGCCCTATTTTCCGTTCGGTGACAATTAATTTCCGGCACCGACGAGAAAAGAAACCCTTATCACAACCGTTTCGCACTCCCCGTTTAAAGTGAAGTGACAATTAAAAGGTCTAGCCACAAGAAAGCAGCATTTTCGACTCCGGCACTGATTAACTTCAAATAAATTGTATATGTATAGTCAGGCCCATTGTTAGAAGTTTAAAATGCCGATGTTAAGTGGAACGCTCTGACTGAATTTCGTCCCTGACTGATTTTATTGCTTTGTTGTTAAATTGTGCCTTTTTGAGTGTAATTTCGATTTGCATGTCAAACCTCAAGTCTCAATAGTACGGTACATTTTGTTTGAGTGTTTTATTTCTCGCTATTTTGCCTTACGCTATGTATTTTGCTTTTGTCTAACTCAAAAGCGAAGCCAGTTTTCGTTAAATAATATGTGTTATTTTATACTTGCTTTATAGACAACAATACTCCTAAAACAGCGAGTTTCCGCGAGACGATTTATCATAGTGTGGCGAAAGCTAGAGGGCGACAACGCGACAGGCAGGCCTGCCATTCGTTCACAATCTGGTAAAAACATAAGTCGGACGAAATAACAACTTCATAGTGGGAGTCATTTGTGCTTAAACAAAGCGTCAACTGCAGAGTTGCTGCTAGCAATAACCGAGATCATTTTTCATGTGGTTCATTCGGGCGGTCGAGGAAAGCGATATAATAAATCATCGTTGCCAGCATCACGACGTTATTATTTAGTCCGGTCGGTTTTATCCCGTGCATGTATAAAATCTTATAACCCAGTCGGCATAGAACGAAATCACGAGTTTTAATAAGAAATTACGTCGACTATTTTCACAACGTCGTACCGGGATTGAAAGGAAAAAAATATTACGAAACAACTTTTCGCTGAAGCCCTAGAGAATGTTTCGCAGTTTTATAAACTCATGAAAGTCTCATTCCTGATTTCAAGAAAGTTCTGGTGTCAACAAAAAGTTTTAAAATACATTTTGTAAAAAACAGGCTCAAATAAATGTTGGAGTTAGATATTTTATCGTCAAGTCGCTTTGTGTTAGAAACTTAAAATGTATTCTCTGGATGCATTATTGCTCTACATTTTATAAAATGCAACATCACACGTTAGTCTCAAGTGCGACACGAGGGAGTCTTCAGAATAAACTCGACAAAGTTTCCTAACTGCGGCAAGTTCATGCATTTTTTTACAAGCGCAAAACACAAAAGCTTGTTAAAAAGGAACTTATTCCATTTAGATGCAATATCGGTTTCTGTGTGGCCACGTTTGAGGCACGTGACGACATGAGGCTTGCCGGCGGACTCCAACCTCAATCTTCCCCGTGTTATTTTATTTCACCATTTCAGAGTCACAGTCGACCCCATTTGTCTTTGTTCTCGCTTTCCTATATTTTTGCACGCAAACTCCATTATCTAATTTAGCTTTGGCTGAATGCCAGGTCGGCATTGTTACTTTCTCCCCAGAAAAACAGTTTTTATTCCTTTACATTAAACACCTAAGCACATTTATTTCAATTACTGTTTCGAAAAAGAAATTTGATCTTTAAAGAATAATATTTTGTAGTTTCTGTTCACTGACTGGAGATTTAACATCTGGAGAATTTTACCCTTTCACGAATAAAATTATAACGTTTTATCTTCAGGATATCCTTTCAAGATAAGTTTATTGCATTGTATATACATAGTTCTACTCACGTACTGTGTTACTCTAATAATTTACTTACATGAATGTTATTTATTTGATTGAACATCTAGTTTGACAGCCTAGCCATAAATACTTCAATAACCTACAAAATTTCAAAACAATTTAATAAAATTTGCTAACATTTTAAATCATGTTCCAAGAAAAGCTTCAATAAAAAATCGTTTATGAAAACAACGTAGTTTATACCTTATTTACCATTAGTACTCGGGAATACTTAAGATTATTAATATTTTCTCCGCTACAAGCTCTTACAACAATTAGCCGATATCAGCTGGCTGCAAAACAACACCGGGATTCGTCGTAAATTATAATGGAACATAGTAGGCACTTTTGTTTGGAACGTATTACAGTCACGTGCCGGTTACGTTGTTCCTGCTACAATTAACAAATTTGCGCCTGCATACTACAATTATGTTGCCTTATTTATACTTGTGGGTTGGCTGACCAGCGCGCGCTCTTGTGCTCTGTTTTTTAATAGGTGTCCACTGTCCGGTGACCTCAATTGTACTAATTTGTTTAACTTGACAACCTTAAAGTAATTACCTTGATCATTATCCACGGGTTATGTGCGAGAGCATTATGTTACACACACACACGTTTATATTTATGGGATGCCATGTTTGACTGGTAGGTTTGACATCATTTGATTTACGAAATTGAAGAAAATTGCCAATGAGACATTGAATAAGACTTATTTTTAGTTGAATATCAGACGTACATTCTGTGCAGCGCATTTCATTCTATGAATTTATAGTATAGGAATTTAACTCCTACCTTATACCGTTTCAAACAATCACTGACCACCACGAACTTTACCCATCCTAATCCTTTAACACGATTCATTGAACCACGGAAACCACTAAAATACTTAACATTTTTTACAACATAGCAATTTGAACGTGTGTAGTGATTTATTGCGATCGTATCGGTTGATCGATGCACCATACACAGGTTACACGACGCCGCAGGCAAGTCTGCGCCAAGATATATCACTGGCTTCCAGCAAGTCAGTCTCAGCTTTCCTATGAATATCGTATGTCAACTGCTATGCTGGGCTAAAGGTGGGGTTTAGGTATCAATCTTTGGACCAGTATTTGTTACGTTTAGTAGTTATTTACAGTTTTAATTTTGGTATAAGAGATGTATGAACGTCCTGCTTAAACATTATAACATAAAAAAATTGCATTGACACGATTTATTACACACGGACCCAAAAAAAGTTGTTAGGTTAGAAAAATATCTTCAACCTTTGCAATACAAGCTTTTATTTTACCCGCGGCTCCACCCGCGTGGGACTCAGTTAAAGCTGCAAAAAAAAACCTTCTATTGTGCAGTCTGTTAACAAGTACCTATTCTATTTGTTATTTAAGGATATCAGCTAATCCCAAACCAATGTGGTTAAGCCATTTAAGTGTAAAAGAGTAACAAACATCCATTAATTCACCCAAACTTTCCCGTGTATGATATTAGTAGGATTATCTCACGACGCAATTGAATGAAAACCATCAAACTTAGATTTTCGATAAACCATAGGTTACTAAGAAAATCTTACAAGCTTGCATTTCTGAAAACTAAGACAGAAAATTCTTCGTCAGCATTTTTCTTTTTAACTTGACGTATTCTCATCCATTAGTATCCATTACCAATATGAATTGGCCGACTGTGAAGCGCATGTCACGTAAAATAATATATTAGGTTTTAGATCGCATCAACTGTATTCTTAGAACCAAATGTTGACTTAACATGTATGTGAATCAGTGCTACAGTATATAGTCCAGTGACAGTCAAAACCTGCGCTCAGCTTAAGTGAAATTAGTTTAAAAAAGACCACAGTTTTACTTGTAGAAGAAACTCTTTTTAATCGGTGATTATAGATTGGAAGCTGTGAAAGTCTAGCAGTAAGACTGCCAAGTCAAACGTCTCGAGTGCGATCTCCTCAGCACGCACCGACTTTTCGAATGTTGTGTGCGTTTTAGAAATAAATGTCACGGCTTCCGTGTTTCGGAAGGCATGTAAAAATGTGGGTCCTGCGCCTGATCTCTCTCCGGTCGTGTCGGATTGCCGTCCCATCGGACTATGAGAGTAAAGGAACAGAGAGTGCACCTGTGTTTGAGCACGCGCTTGTGCACTATAATTTGTACTGCGTAGCCGGATGGTGTCATATTAACACTAGCCGCTGTGACCGAAATCGATCCGGACATTATTATTATTATATATTTTAGCAATTCATACAACATAATTTGAGCCCATATATCTAAACGAAACTGTGTACTTTGAGGTCGCCGCCAAGAAAAAATGAGTAAATACCTAATTAGTATTTGGTGACCTAAAAAACATTACCATAAATAACTAATCAATTCTAAAGGTTTAAAACATCGTAGTTACATAGATTCAATAGAAATTGAAGTATCAAAATTTACTGATAGCCTATAACATTATTCCAGGTAGACCTACAATTCAAATTTAAATGATGTGAATAGTATCATAATATCTGTAGCCTTTAAATTCTACGTAGTTTACAGAATTTAGGCCTAAAATTCTTCAAAGGAATAGAATTATACAACGATTATAATTCAATGCGCAAAGAGGACCAATTATGATAATAAAATGCTGATAAACTTTGCTTCAGAGTTATAATTTAAAAGCTTAAACCTTTATACCTATTCAATACGCCGTGACTTGCGGTTTTGTCTGCAATAAAGTTGCTACAGCTTTTTTCAATTAAGGTCTACGTTAGACTATTCAATTTATACAACTACTGAGCAACTAACATAACAGATTAAGATTGATAGGCACAGAATCTCAGCTAAATATGAGTAGACGCCCAGTAATTGATAAAGCAAGTCGTAAAATTCATTTCATTTGAGATAAATGGGGTGTGTTTTAATGAAACCCAAGTCTAATCCTGAGGGCAGTCTTTATAAACGGAGTTTTAATTCAAATTTCCATCGCAAGCGGTCCTACCTACAGTTGGACTGCACATTCAAAAGCCGCGAAGACCCGACATCCCCCGATAGTGATTAAAGTAATGCTAATGTCTGTTTCTCTTGACTTTTAATTTTAATTCAGCCAGTATAAAGTTTTCTTTTCATATTTTTTAAAGCTTGAATAGGTTTACATTAATTCTTTTAAATTGCACGGGCTTGCAGTTTCTTAAGTAGTTCGGCCTGGAAGTTCTGATAAATTACAACTGAAAAACATATTTTGTTCTTATTAGAAAACTTTTAACTTGAATAAGAGGGTGCCAAAGAAAGATCACAATTAAGTATAAAGCTACATTAAGCACATAATTTATACCACCCTATTTCTTAACAGGAAATAACTAAACAAAGGTAATTTGTCATGGCTGTTTAAGAAATCAATAATAACCCTCTTTTAAGGACTTTCCTTGGGTAATAAAGATTCTTTTTGATTAAGGCTTCTCATTGGACCAGGACTAAGGAAGAACTTGTAAAGCCACTATAATAATACATATATCCAACGATTTATTTATTAAATCATGGCACTCCAATGACTTATTTACAAACACAACTTTGGGATACGGTAACATATAAACTTAAAATCTAAAGTGAAACTGTATCTTACAGGTGTAACAACAAAGATCGGTGTGAATGGTAATAAAGACAAAAGTGAAAATTAAACACACGGTTCTAACTCGCGATTTGTAATATTTTAGTAATCATTAGGTATATTATTTGTTTATTTTCTCATTCTCGGGGTCAAAAACACTAGTTACTGAAGTAAAAATAATGCAAAATTCTTCTCAATCGAGCAATTTATCACATCAAAATTACACGCCTGTCTTTTTTCACAAAATTATTGTTTACATTGAGTGAAATAATAATGTGTTCAAACTTATTTACCTTATATTGCATAATTAACGTTACTACATGTTAACCACTAATGTGATTGCCAGCCTTTGCCACTAAATAATTGTGAGGCTTCAAAACCAGTAAATAACTGGGTGGGTTTATTTTTTACATAAATCAAAGTATATATTGACCTTAAATGTTTTCAGCGTTCTATTAAATACCCAAATGTCATTACATTGTTATTTCATTACGCAATAACGAAAGGATGTCAATCAAACAAAACAATTAGGTTAGTAACATGCACATTTGTTTATTAATTTGAACGGATACGCGTCATTAATTAAATTTTCATTGTAAAGCAATGCTAGCGTCTATGCATACGCACAGGCATAGCACTCAGTTCTAACAATAATTAATATTACCTAAATGTATACCCATGATTGATATGTAAGCAATAACTAGATACACAAATACTAATTGTGTGGTAACAATCATAGTCCAGTGATTTAGCAATATTAGGAGTTCGAATCAAATAAGACACAACAAAGTAAACTCGCAATTAAATATAGAGGAAGGACAGGTCAATGACCCACAGTGGGCGATCATGGCTAATAATAATTAAGGATAAAACATTTACTCCACGTGTTAATAACAGAGTACCTCGGTGACAATTTGACCTAATTTAATTTGCTATCAAAGGGATTCATACAGTTCCGGGTAGCTCAAAGTAAGATGTTTTAATTAAGTCTTAGACCTCGCGATAAATAACTAGCCAGCCGGGGATTGCCGGGACGACACTAATTGCTAGTATATTTAATCCGGTAAAATACTACAGACCCTGATTTCCATAAGCTCCAATTGTTTCTGCCCGTGTATACCTGGATCCGATTTAGTTGCGACCATTTCCATTTGTGTTTATCTATCCGACGAACGCTGAATGAATAAATTGACATTTGGCCCTAACTTGTTCATTTGCTTTCAAAATATATTAAATGGTCGGGAGAGCTGGAGCGTTGTTTAATTATAGATATTTTAATAAAATAAATACCTAAGTGAATTTTGTTTGATGCAAATTGTTAAATAATATTTTACTGCAAAATTGTGATGCTAAAAACAAATACTTATTTAGTTTTGATTGAAAGCTGTTTTATATTTGAAGTGTTAGTCATTTTAAATACATAATAAATAATAAACTATATAACGTAATGTTTTACGTTAATTAGTCTGTTTATTAATCGATATTACCAAGAGTGATAGACACTATAAAACTACTAAACCAATAATATCTACATTTAAAACTATACTTATAAAACCACTTTATTAGTTAAATTCATTACTATTTAATAGACTATCATAAATAAGGTTTCCGACTTGTGCTTTATCTGCACTTATACAACCGTTTCAATTACTCGCACCCTTCGCGGGTCGCACTTTTACGAGCTTATAAGCGGGTCACCCCTCACCCAAGTGCCTCGTAGCAACGCGTACACAAGCGTTTCCTAAAAATCTACTAACACGCGCATACTTTTTAGGGTTCCGTACCCAAAGGGTAAAACGGAACCCTATTACAACGGCCTCCGTTGTCTGTCTGTCTCCAGGCTGTATCTCATAAACCGTGATAGCAAGAAAGCTGAAATTTTCACAAATGATGTATTTCCGTTGCCGCTATAACAACTCATACTAAAAATTCACAAAAAATGTAAAGGGGGTCCCCATACAATAAACGTGTTTTTTTCGTATTTTTTTGCTCAACATTAAAAACGGTAACAGGTAGACGCTTTTTCTATTAATGATGATAGTACGGAACCTTTCGTGTGTGAGGTCAACTCGCACTTGGCCGGTTTTTCTCACTGCACGTAAATCACTGATCTGAATGAATCTAAGCAATTATCCGATTTGGTAAAAACATCAAATATTAAAGAGACAAAAAGAATACATTCCTAAGAAGCACACGGTCACAAGTGGCAGTAAACGGGGCGGCTACTTGCGCGCGGTGTCGGTAGCGAGGCCTCCAGCCTTTTAACTCTTTCCCCATTCAACATTGTTACCTTCACAAACGAGCCGGCCGCGTGAGTGGCCTACACAATACGAATTCCTTTTCATTTCGAAGACTTCATGTTTTCCTCCATTTAAGACGCTTGTGATTCACGCTTTGTATCTGTCTGTTTATGTACTTTCTTACTCAGTAAGTAGGTATGTTTTGCAGAATTCCCGTCTCGACTATAGACAAATATGTCGGCGTCTACTTAATTACATACTTTCGCTGAATTATTTACCTATCTTCTATAAATATTAATTCTTGGTAATAGAAAGAAGGAGAGTTCTATTTGAATATTAATTTCTTGGAATTTTGAGCGAAGGTGATTAAAAATAGTATTTGTGTTACAACGCGCTTCAGTCTTCTTTTCGTTCGAACCAGGAAAAAAATATAACGGTACCGGACACCTTTCCGTTAGAGATATTTTTAACCAACATTCAAGTGCTGCCGGCTTTCATATTTTAGGTTATATTTCTCAACGTTCCTCGTATAAAACGAAGTTGGCCAAGTTTATTTTTGTTCAGTGCATTTCTTGTTTACTATCCATCATATTGTTGAGACGTTGGCGTCTTATTTGTCCTGTTCAATTTTAGTTTTCCCGCTCGATATAAAACGATCTAAAATTATATACTTTTCCTTCAATCGTGGCAGATCCCATTGATCTTTCGCTGTAGACGTATCATACTTGGAAACAAAGTTTGAAACCTGGGTGCTAAGCTATTTTTGTGTGAGGCTATCTTTGAGCTAAAGAATACAGCACTATGAATTTATTTTGTTTTAGCATTTAAAACATTTAAAAACGTAACTATTAATTATGTAAAAAAATAGGACTAAGTCGTTTTTTTTTGTAATTTAGCCCTCACTGCGATTGGTTCTTTGATAGAGTTTAGATTCCTTGAATATCAGTGCCTAAAATATCTTCTTTTGCACAGGCTCACGAAGGCACGAGAAGTATTAAATTTAAATCATTAATACATTGACTATGATTCAAGTTGTCTTCGTGATTCCGCATGACCTTTATCACAACAATCATTGTCGTTTTATTTTAAATAACTACTTAACACTGACCCCCACCCCCTCCCCCGTTAAATTCAATATGAAAAAAAAAACAAAACAATATTCGTTCACCACATTATCTTATCGATGTGTCAACAGGGAATAAAGGCGAAGAATATAGCAGATGCTTGTCCACCCCCGAATATTGTAATGCAAGAGTTTACAGCCGGCAATGGGTCCTGAGGCGCTCGTAAGCGGAACTTGCAATCTGTCACGTGAGCATCGCTGCAGTTTTGATTCTACTTTATTTGGACTCAGGTGGTAACAATACATTCTGAATTTTCTGTGTGCTTTGGTGTCGTAAGAAAGAATTCAATAAAGATTTTTGGAGTTGGAAAGCTGTTGGTTTTTTTTGTTAAACAAAATTTGTGATAGTTTAACTGAATTTTAGCCTGCAAACATATCGATAAGTTTGATAATAATGAAGACTTTTTTTATAAAAATAAACCAAAGAAGCCTATCTCTTGAAGTAACAGAGTTGCAGTCTGGTAGAAGTGGTGCGCGGTGATCACGCTAGTGCGCCAGTACGTGGTGTAGAGCAACGACTCGCTTTCACAACTGCAATGAATTCCGTTTAAAATATAGGGTCGTAGGTAGGCCTTAAGATACGTTCAGTTTGGTAATTTTTTTTCTTAACAATGTTTTTAATCTAGAATTTGCGCATCTTCATACCAACTTTTAACAATTTTCGAGCCGTTTTTTGGGTGAAAAGATAGAAAACACACACGTACGCATTGTACGTGTGAATTTGTACGATACACAACCATAAACTTTTATATTTATAAAATTAGTGTGTTTATCAGTAATTCCTAGAATTTGATGTTTTCAAAATTGCGGAAGCCAATAACAAATCATATTTAATTAATCCAACAATATTGCATATCTAAAGGCAATAAATAATATTTGTTGAAACCAAAACAAATAATAATAGATTTATTCAATATCTTTACATTTAACATGGTATGTATAATTAATAAATATGACAATCCCTCTATAAATTAATGCGAATGTTTTTCAAATTAAAACCGTAGCTTTTGTGTTTATAATCCGAGTATTTCATATCAGTTTTAATGAACGGTATTGTAAATATTAAATACACGTAATCATTATTTGGCGACTGAGATGTTATTTATAAATTAATTAAATGAAATTGTTTTTAATTATCGGCATTACGGGGACACTGGGGGCCTACCACCCACTCTTAAATATATATTATTGTAATTGTGGAAGCGTGATAGCCCACTACGGCATATAGTGGCGTCTCTTTTCCACAACTGCAATAATATAACTTTAAGAGATGTTGGTAGGCCTCCTGGATTGCAGAACAAGGTATGTAGTATTCATTCTGTTCGAGTAACCGCAAATTATTTGTGTTAAATCTCAATTTAATTAGCGACCGTGTATAATTACTTTTTCGTCTCGAGTAAAGACATGTTGAATAAATTTTGGAATAATTTAAATTCCCTCAATATGTTTTATATCCGATCGAAATCTGTGAACTGCAAGCAATTTTTTTACATGAAATTACGTAAGCTTTCAATTATGAAGAGTAAGAGGCTTAAGGTGTTGATCATGATTATCGAATTGCATAGGAGTAGGTATTATTTACTTTTAATTTAAAATTTTAATAGATTTCTATTATAAAGAACAGCATAATATAAAGTAGGTACATAGAATACGACGATGTTATTTTGATGTGTATTTAGACGCAAATCTAAACATACACGATGATGCTACTATAGATTAGAGGCGCGGCAACATGCAAAAGGCGCCAAACTAAAGTCTAAACATTTTGTTAAACAATATACGACAGACAATTTAATCTAAATCGCAAGTGTTCCCGGTTCCCGGGTAGCTGGGTACGATGCCCGGGTACATGAAGCAGTAATGGAGAGTTGTAAATCTTTCAGTGGACAGCGCGACGCGACGCGCCTCGGCGTTACCAACAAAACATTTTTTCCATTCACCCCACTGGGAACACGGATTCGATTTTGTACATTCAATACAATGTCGCTGACTGTTTCCCATTTTAACAGTACCTAACGACAGATATCGCGTTGCGGAATCCAGTGGCTCTACAAAAAAATTAGCAGCGTGTATCCCATTTTGGGTGGATTGCAATCATTGGTCAAATATCGATGCGAACTTATTTGTTTGTGTGGTTGTTGTCGCTTTCATATTATTGGATTTATATTGTTCGTTGATTGCAAATACAATTTATGCAAAATAATAAAACTAATTTCTATTCATCATATTTTATTTCAACAATAGTTATGACTTCTTAACTCAATTTTTGCGATTTAGATAAATCATTAGAAACGTAGAATTTAATAGGACCTGGCCATTAACGCAATGCTATACAGACTGAAAATATTAAGAAACATCTGAGTAACGAGAAAAGTCTTTTATTAAGATGCGTCACAACATTTCATTAAAGGAGGGGCATTTGAAAGGTAACGAATGTGACTAAAGAGTTTTGTTTGTATCTATATTTTTATTCGTCAAGCGGGGGCGACACTGAGCCAAATAACCTGACGCCGTTGGCTGAAATAAGGCGCTTTCTAATTTACATTCTGTATACAAATTGCGCAAATGTGAGCATGAAAATAAAATTCTCGTCGTTTGTGTTTTCTTGTGGGGTGGTCTTTTCTCGCATTATGTAAATTTTTATTACGAATTCTGTCAAATTAGTTTATTCACGCACATTTTTATAACGCTATTGTATGGATTGTCTTCTCTTGACAATGTGTTAGTATTAACCCTCTTTATATTTTTATTATTTCTTAAATAACATTATTCGTAATTTTGTATGATAGGTACGTAACCTGAAAATAACATTACTTTTGAATAGTTGGCTGTTAACACGATATTTTAATTCCACAATTTTCAGTTGTAATCGACTATTGCAATATGAGTTAAGCATATTTAGAATCAAATAAAGATGCAACGTAAAATATGAACTTAATTGGACCAATGTTGATAAAAAAACTGACAAGTGGCTTCCCCTAGCAGTCCATAAACGAAATTTTATATTTTAAAAACATATTGAATGTTTAAAATGTTTCAAAAAACTCGGTTGTGAGAATAAAACTTTCCCTGTATCCGGCCAGAGTCATTATATTTTAAAACTGTTCCGAATTTAAAAATTACGCACACTCGTAGGACTGTTAGTCATGTGTAGACGTCATAATATGGAAGTTAACGGAATTACACACACATGCATGTATATGTTATGGACCAAGTGATTAATGCGGGCATTATTTATAATGCTTGGGCATTATGAATAATGCCTAGCATTATCGGGCTAAGTGATTAATTACTATCTTAACTTCATTATTATCATATCGCTAGGTCATTATTATATTGCTAAATGATAGTTGGGCAATTTGATGCTAATGCTATATTTAAGTTGTATCAAGCGCTAAATAAACCATGGCTGCAATTGGGGACACCGTAAGAGTTCGAGTTCCGATGTTGATTGCGGTCGTAATGTTGGAAGAAATAAAAAAAAACCTAACCTAACCTAACCTAAATTAGGTGAGGTTAGGTTTTTTTTTTATTTGTCAAAATCTATAATTATTGAGGTGAAAATATCATCTTATGTTATTTTAATTGTTAAAATAATCTTTATGATATGTACGCTTAAGGCAAATTAAAATACAAATTAATTCTGAAACGAATATCTACTTGTTTTATTACTTTATCTAATTCTTCGAAGATATTATATATAATAAGCAAAACAGTATCTATAATATCCAGATTGATCACTTTGGCTGTAACATTTGTATTACTTTGCCCAAAAGGTGATAGGCCATATGTATAGTGCCCGGTCAATTTGATTATTTGAATAATTATTATCAAAGTGCACTCTCATATTGGGCATTTTTCATAGTGCCCGGGCATTATGTATACTGCTCAATTTATCACTTGGTCCATAACATATACACACACACGTAGAGTAAGTTAATAAAAATATTTTAGTGACGTCATTATATGGAAGTTGGGAATGATTGTGGTTTCGCGGTCCCCGTCGCGAGCGAACAAGCGACAAAGTACCACTGTTTAACTTTCCACGACAAACTTTACTCTTCACTACTCTCTCGATTCTGTATTATATCGAATGTAGTGCAGATAACTTCCCGGGGAAACTCTCGAGTTAACTTTTTATATTGTGAGGGAACTAGTTCAAGTGATATACTTTCCTAAATCACCAAAATTTCTTAATGATTTTGTAATTTTTAATTTTAATAATGATTTTTACTTACTAACGGTATACTCCATCTTCGCGCGGATTTAATACTGATGTATTTAAGTATACATAAAAACTTTCCCCCTGAAACATTATATCTTTTAAAAAACCGCATCAAAATCTTTTGCGTAGTTTTAAAAATCTTAGCATACCCAGGACCAGGCAGAAAAATGACACGTTTTACACTGTTTTGAAATAATTATTATTGTAATAATTCAGTAAGCATAAATACACAAACCAGTCATTTGTTAAACAGATAACTGAACTTTAATCATGCCAACTAGCTAAGTCTGCGTAAATAACTAAAATTAATGTTATAGTCCTCCAACCTAACCTCCTCAATTATTTAAATGAGTCGAATCTTTAATACAAATGTGACCTCATATCCAAGTTGTAGGTATAGAGAAAACATCATTACATCTATACGTATAATATTTACTCACACAAAACCGGGACACAATCTCTGTTATACAAACAATGGGGTTATTTTGACGTCAAGTCTGTGTTTGTTCTAGACGCTCTATGTATTATACAAGAGATTCGACTAATAAGAGGTCCCACTGAATAAATTCTTGATCACGAGCAACCATTATCATTTAGCGGTTAATAAATGTTAGAGGGTCGAAAGTCTAAGGTGGTACCGTCGACGAGAGGGGATCAAAAATCGTAGTAATAATCGTAAAAAGTTTCAGAGTAACGCACGCGTCGTGAATTTGGAAGGTAGTCAAACGATCTTGTCATTACTGAAACGAGGTCGATGCCCCCAGATATGTACGTGCTATCTTTAAAATCTGTGTGCAATGGTGATTATACGATTTTACTGGCCATCTCGTATGTGATGAAAGGAATTCAAAATAAGGTATCCAGCATAAAGTAGCGATCTGTTATTCAATCACGTCTTAATGGCGTAGCGAAGGACTGCGTGGGTCCGCTTAGAAAAATCTTAAAAGAGAACATTTAATCTAGGTACGTTGTACTGCAATTGAATAGAAACTAGCTAGAGTGCATTATTATTCAATTTATTTGTTCTTTTTTAACGTTGTTGAGACCAACGGCGCTTGTGCGGGTGCGATAATCGACTGTCGTTTATTTTTTTATATGTTCTTTTCTCTCGCCGCAATGTCTCTTTGTCAGAAACGCTTTTGTAAGTATCGAATTAAGGCAATACGAGAATCAATTAGTCCATTTCAAGGCATCTTAAATTATTAACTAACTGGCAAAAAAGTCTTTGACGCCACGTCATTATTATCCTCTTAATTGTGAATTAAGCACATACGACTATACCACAATTACGTCCGTAAATACACACCAAAACATATCAGTTGATGTGGTTGGACTCATACACTTTCGACACCAGTTTGTGGTTAATAAATATTAAGCCTCCTTATATAAACCAACGATAACTACACAAGATTTAAGATTCAACTTGAAGTCTCACTAATTAAGTCAAGTAATCCTTAAGTGTTTAAGGAATTTTTAAACCGAGCTTTAGACTAATTGATGCCGATTTTATATCCTTAGGCTGAAAAATGTCCGCCTAGTAAATTACGTAACGAAACTTTCCGCTGGACAATTAATATTCATGGCTTAAACTTTTGATACCTTAATAAGTGTGATTGCACTTTTAAACAAGTTTAAATTTTAGTCAAATTTGAATTGCAGTCGATAACGTTTTATTATCTCTTTGTATAATTTGGAGAGGTTCAGTTAATAGAAATGCACAATCATTATTCAGGTATACGTTTTTTTTTTTGCGGTATAATCACTCATACATTTATTAGAGATGAGTATGCTTCAGTTATTAATGTTTTTATTTATATCTTTGTTCATGCTATTGCTATTAGAATGAGTCAAACATTTATAAGACATTTATCATTCGGCTAGCTTCGAAATACGTTAGCATCGGCTTCCCGCAAGCATTTGTTTCTAACCAAACGTTTGTGCATGTAATATTTCACTGTCTGTAAAACGGCAACATTGACACAGAAAAAAATCTAGCGCGTCCAAAAAATAAACAAAGTTCCAGTCCGATGACTCTTTGCACACGAATAATGAACGAACATGATATTGTTTTATAAATAAAATAAAATATTTACATCAAAATCAAATGAAATATCAGTAACTGTATACGATTATTTAGTTTACTAACAATAATAATGGCAAAAGAACGAATTTTATTAATTAAACTAATTAAGGATAATTTATTTGTAATATTCGGCGTACCTAATTAATAAGTCTGAGGATTTAAAGCCACGTCTTTAACCTTATTTCAGTCGTTAAAGCGCGACGGCGAACTTTACCGTGTAGAACGTTGTCCCTCTCCCACAACTCCAATAACATTACTTCAAGAGGTGTAAAGTCATTTGATAGACGAGCAATATCGAAATACAGTGACAAGTCATATTAATCAAATCTACTACACATACAGCCTCTCCTGAGGTGTCGTATTCATAGTCTCGAACTTGGCAGGTCATACGTGATCCCATTAAACAACCGTATTAGTGATAGTTCGTTTAGATACCGATCAATAGGCAATTCGGGCAATGTCTGACTCAGTTAGTTGAAACATTGTAGACGTGTGGCCGTTCTGTAAATAGCCCGATTGTAAGGGTACAAAAAGATCGGTCTGTAATTAAGCTAATCGGAATAATTATAGTGACACGTTATGTAGCGTCGTAGGATGTTACGAGGTATTTATACAACTTGTATAGCAGAACCCGGACATGTTTATACACAGCTTTTGAACTTGAGCTACAACGCACGCGGAATACCGCTTGCAGGAGTGTTTATTAGTGGAGTAAAACATAATTAGCTAGCATATTACGCGTATGTTAAGTTACTAATTGGCAAGTTACGGTCTTACATGGTTCTTAAAGGTCAACAACACATGTACCCACACACTTCGTTACATAGTTACAATAATACTGTTTATACAATTATTAAATACTAGCTGTCACCCGCGGTTTCACCCGCGGATCATCTTAAGTTATTATACATAGCTGTGCCCGCGACTCCGTCCGCGTGGAATTTGGAAAATATCATTGTTTCATATTAACTACATAGTACTTTTTAAGCGACTTTAATAAAAAGAGGGGGTGCTCAATTCAACTTTATTTTTATACGCAAAAACAAAACTTCAACAACACCAAATCTTAATAACGAACAAATATTTTTCAACACAGAACAACAATAACAACAGAACGAATAAACTTTTCGAATTTTAACAATATCAAGAAAAGCATTCTAGGTACCTACTTTCAGTTTCAGGACAGAAGTGATAAGCTGATAACTTTTTTTTTTAAATTACTAACTATTTTTAAAACTACTAACTACTAACGCCATCTAGTCATTAATATGAAATAATGTTATCTTCCGAATTCCACGCGGACGGAGTCGCGGGCCCAGCTAGTAATTAATATTTTATTGCTTAAATAATCAACCAAAGTAAGTAAGCCGATTTTTTTTTTTTACGTTAGAAGACGTATAAAAGGTAAAATATAAAAGATAGAGATATGGTGTCGCGGACTTTTTTGTAGAAATCATTAAGACAAATCAGATTGCCATACATTGTTTTCAATTTTAAGCAACTGTTTAGGCAGCGCATGCATATGTTTCTGTTTTATGAGCACTTTTTCTCCGACTTGCTAGACAAAAGTTGTGATATCTCGGTTAATATACATGTTATAAAAATAATTTATAGCCTATAGCACTCAGGAATAATGTAGCTTTCTACCAGTGAAAACATTTTTAGGATTGGATCATTAGTTCCAGAGATTACCCCCTACATACAAACTTACAAATTTTACCTCTTTATAATATTAGTATAGATAGAAATAGCTGTTGCCCTCGACTTTGTCTGCATAGTATTGAAGATTAGGTAAATTGAAGATGTGTAGTGCTGTACACAAAGTAAAGCTAAATAAAGTTTAATGCAAGCTCCTTAATCCAGTTCTGTTCCAAAATTTCTTAACTTTCTACTCATAACCTTTAGTCTTACAAACATATTACTTGACTGATAACACTGCTAGTTTTAAAGGTTAGTCCAAATTCAAAGGTTGAAAGGTCGTATTATATTGTTGCTGTGGCCACTATCTTACACTGATTTGACAATTTGGATTGAAGGACATGAAAACAGGTGATGGGGAAGAAGCGTGCCGGATTCTGACTGGCTAAAACTACCTGAGTGCATCTCCGTTCCCTATTGTCGGGAGCCACGGGAACACTTTCGCAAACTACCGCGAACCCTGACGGGAGAGATCTTTTTAACGGGAGCTTCTTAATAGACGTGGAGTCAGTTTTCCCCAGCGCTCATTAAGAGGCGCGCCAAAGCACCGTGCATGCCGTCTTTGCCTTTATACAGTACAGTAGACTTCCCCTAGACTACTGGCGTAGGCTATTTATGGTGGTTTGAGGAGGGTAAATTTGTTCTTTCTTCTATTTGTTTCTCGCTGGGCACGGATCAAATGGTCAGATGAGGCTTCCCGTGTTCTTTCTGCGGTTTATTGTTGAGCTTCATCACTTCTTTGCAGAACTCGATGACAACACACCAACTATCCTTGGTTACGGCAAACTAATACCCTCTGGAAACACTAAAAGTAATAATGAATTGAATTATGTTGTGGAGTTTGTTACGCCGTTTCTTCTCTATTTTTAAGTTTAATTAGAAAAACCTTATTTTTCTTTTCGTGTCAATTGTACGTAGTATTTGGTGAATATTAGATCCTCTGAATTGCAAGTGTGCAGACATTTTCGTCACTATAGGTGGTGTGACATCGTCTGTACGGAGATGACGCATTCTTACTGGATGTTAGAGAGGTCTGTATACCTTAGTTTGCCAAATTTTGTTTGCAGCGACCAACTTGGATTCTCAGACGGTTGAATGCTTTCCAAATAGGCCACTGCAAAGAATTCCGGGCGGCAGACGTTTCTGAGGTAGGACATAAGTGGCAGGTGGTAGATGCTGATCTGCCCATATCTTGCACCGAGTTCGAGTTGGAGTTTCGTTTGTAGCCAGTGTACATCGGAGGAAGCTCTTTTGGCTCTTAAGTCTAATCGGGTGCGAGCTTTGGTATTACATAGGGGATGTCCGATGTCGTGTGTCTGATTCCTCGACGTCTTTTTCGAGCGCACATGCGACTTCTCTTCTAACGTCAGCTAGTGCAATGCTAACCAAAGGGAGAACTTATTGAGCAGGGTTGGTTTTAAACAGCCAGATATTATTCGACACGTTTTGTTGAGCGCTATGCACTGTGGTTTTCTATTTCGTTCTTGAACCTTGACGGATGAATTTTCAAAAATCCCTTCTTAGTGTTATATGGTTATCAATGTTTCAAGTTTCTAATTATGGTAGTTTGAGCTGAGCCAACTGAGCCTGAAGAAAGGTAATGTTACTCACACGTAACAAAACATTTGCGGGAGAATGTGAACGGGGCATACTCGTACGCGAGATTAATGATATTAATAACAGTCTATCAACACACTATTACCAATGCAACTACCCTATACCATCGCAATTGGTGCACAATTGTAGTAGTGTATAAGTACTATAAAATCTACAAAACCACGCGTAACACACAACAAAATTGCAGTCAACAGCTAGTTAATAAAATATAGTAAATCATTTACCGTCCAAACTATTGTTTTTGTTTATTTTGAAAAACAATTTTATGTTAAAAAAGCCAGGTACTTCATACAATACTTTTGCACTACCAAAAACGAAGAAAGAAAAGTAAATGTTTGTTTAGTAAAATTTGTATTAAAAAATTATTGAAAAATAAATTCAAAAAGTGTAAGTCGAAATGAAATTTGAACTTGAAGTGAAAAAATACGAAGCTCGTATTTCCCAATCCGGCTATTTTAATTGCTATGCTGTAAGCCAAATAACATGTTAATACAAATTAATGTAAAGACATAAAACCATAGCAACAGTATTTTGGTCGCTATGGTGACTCGTACACAGATATAGTGACAGTAGAAAAGTTACGAAAATTCGTGATTGATCACCCCCCGTATAGGATATCACAAAAATATATAGTATTTATGTTAGCCCGACCTTAAGCAATAATATAATGGTGTCAAATCTTAACACTGCGATTCAGTAAACGACGAAATTTGCACAACGCCATCTATCGGATTTGAAATTTAGCTGTCAAAATTAGTTTTATTTTTTGTCATAAGATGTCGTTGCATGTACTACACTGAATTGCGTAACGTAATTATTTTACTTCTTGAATTCACTAAATTAATCATATCTTTTGGTAGAGTGAACCGATTTTGATCAAACAAAGACTAAGTTATACCTCAAGTTGCGTATAATTTTTGTGTATAAACATTGTCTGCATTGATTTCGTAGATTTTACGTGATGCGCGCACATACAAACAGACAAACAGACAAAAATTTCAAAAATGATGGAAATGGGTTCTGTTAGTTATATTTTCACACCCTGGCTATTTTTTTTTCCAATTTCTTCAATGTACAAAAATGACTTTTCTACAGATTTATTATATGTATAGATGTTATTTAACAAGATACAGGCACAAACAAAGATATTTGGTCCACTGTTAAACCATTCGATATTTCTTCGCAAAAAATAAAATGTGTAAAAAGTTACCGAGAGTTTCTTACTTAAATATACAACATATTTTTCAGGATTACGCCGTTTATAAAGGATTTTAATTCCTGCGGATCTCTTTGAATTTTGTTCGTATCAGATATTTTTGTAAACTTATTATAGTTCATTGGCGATTCCACATGAACACATGTGAGCTTTAAGCTTCTGCAAAGAGGCTTAAAATAAAACAAACATTTTTTTATCAAAATATACTAATGATCGTCACACAAACATTTGTCCTGGGTGGGAATCGAACCCAGGACCTCGGGTAGAGCAGGCAGGGCCACTAACCACTAGACTAACAGGCCTGTCAAAAATTAATACGTATACTATTGGGAATACTTTGCTTAATTTAGGCAGTCTAGAAATAACACACATAAATGACTGTGTGATTAAACTACCGTTTGAATGTAAAATAGCTTTTCAGTTTAGTCAATCGTATGCAGAGCACTCTGCGCGGCCGGCAAAAGCATACTTCTCAACTTTGATTCGGTCACAGTATATTATTAGCTGACCAAAAATAAACCTTAAGTGAAAGCAAATAATTCTCAAAATTGTTTATTGGCGTAGCTAGGTTCACAAAAGGTATTCGTGAAAACTTTAAGAAAATATTTTACGATACGTTACTTAGATACGATTTCTAGTTAGTGTTCATCACACGAATTTTAATAAAGAATACACGCATGTATTCGTAATTGAATAACTTTTTCGGAATCATATCACTTAATTATTACGGCGGCTCGTTCACCGTAACAAATTCCAGCGAACTGTATAAAGATTTTTCTTGACACGCCCTCGGATTGTAATTGCCGAATTAATTCCATCATTATAGTGAAATTCGAACCCAATTATTATAGATATTCGTATCTAGAGCACAACATTTTGTAACCTTCATCACTTGTCCTGACTACGAAACTAATATTACATTTAAATTGTAATTGTGCCTTTTCACCTTAATTAATAAAACACAAAGTTAGACAACGGTAATTGTCCAATCCAACCTTCGTCACAAATTGAATTTGAATATTGGGAATTATTTATCGAAACCACAAATATTGTATAAACAAAAACCAGTTACTTTGATACACAGAATTGTATTACGACATTGACGGCTGGATGAGAATCATGTAACCGCCCACCCCAGTAACTGGAACTTCAAAATATAGAAAGCCGATTTCGCAAACTAAATCTCGGCTTTACTCTACGCTTTAAATTCCCGAATCTATTGAATTTCAACATTTATTTCCTTAAACAAGTTACGTTCTCCGGTAAAACGAATTCAACTCTCAAATGTTTTTAGAATTAACACAAAAAATAAGACATTTCATCTTGTTTCTTTGAAGTTACAAACAACACTGCACCGGCTATTTACTTTTATTTCCTCATCACTCAAGTCTTTGGAAGTACACTCATAAATATGCAAGTCTAAAGTTGTTGAGGCAACTCGTTGTATTTTACCACTTTTAGCTGGAATACCTATACAATAGGGGAACGCGACCCGCTGCATAGGAAGGCTGCGGCGAAGTTCCACCCAGTTACAATATCCGAACCTTCATAAATATTCACAGCAGTATGAAGTCTACTCGAACTACTTTTATCAAGTCCCGAGGGCGTTAGACTAGCTTCCATTACATTGTTTCCATTTAAATGTGTTCTTTGACTAGACATCACGCGGCTAATTGGTAACCTTATCTTAAAAGTGTTCGACTATGACAGCCCGACAGCTCGACTCTCGATTGTTTTCTTAATCTAAGACTCCTTACTCATTCTGTATTTAATTAATATTGCAGTGCAGCGCCGCGCTTTGTAGGGTTAACGTTTCATTGGCTGTCTTTCATTGAGAGTAACAAGATATATTGTTAATCCTCTAAGTGCTTATTTTTGATACCTTTCGATATCTCTTTTAACGGAAAGTTGTAGGTAAGCTTTTCGTGAAAAATGACAGATATAGCTATGAATTCTATCCTGGCTTTCAATATTGTGTATTTCATGAATTGTACGATTTAAGCTGAGTCTCAATTTATGTCCATGAAGATCAAATTTAGATCAATATAGCTTGGGTAGATTCTAGGTTTAGTCAATGCCCTAATATTGTTTTAGGTTTCAATCCATATAAGGAGGTAATTTAAAAGACGTAAAGTATATAACTAATCCCACAGCCCTCATTTTTTTCTTGTAATTTTAAAAACTTTTATATCTCAACCATAGAAACATTCCACCGCAAATCTGTTCATCTTTTTATTTAGATAATCTTTATCAGATCAGACGGTGGTAAAAAGGTCAAGTATACAATGTTTTGATCTTGGAATTATTGGGCTGTCAACAAAGATAAACCGCTTATAGGAGTATCATTTGTATTTATACAAATATATTTAAGGGACGATTGTATTCCTTTAAGGTTTATGTGAAAGAAAACACATTTGTTCTTAAATATAACAATGTCTTAAGTATTAAATAGTATTCATATGAAGAATATCTACCAACGTATTTTTAAAGGATTGAGATTATAATTTTTTGCTACTTGCATACGAAAAATTGTATGTTAAATAGTCATAAAAGTATGTGCCAAGATAGATTTCAGTTTTATCCGTTTTAAGTCCTCATTAGAACGAATACCAATACTGTAGTGAGTATCATTCCGATTCCGACATCGACACAAACAAAAAACGGAAGATATCTACCTCGTGATATATTTTCTCCAGTTCTACCTAATTTTGATATTATTTGCTCAGTGTATAGTGTAGTTTAGTCGGTATATATTTTTAGGAAATTGAAAAAAGTATTTCATTAAAAAAAAACTGAGTAACAGCTATAACATTAACATATTTACCAAAAAAAAAAACAAAACAGGACAAAAATAAAAGCCACTGGCCTTTCATTTACCGTAGAATAGTTATGTTTCCTCTAACGTTACCTTGTTTTTGCTTGCGTACGAGATCGGAAACACCACGGGTAGACGTGTTAATCTCACGGTGTCGAGAGCATGTGACGATATTATTTTCCCAGCATCATATCGAGTGATTAATAACGTTATTCCTTCTCCCGTAATGACGTTCTCCGATATCATTCTTTTCTATTGTTGAGTATTTCGGCTCTCTTAATGGGTTAATCGTTTGCTAGTAGTCATTAATATTGTTCGGAAGGAATTAATCACTGTTTATTGTTGCTTTCTCGATATGTCAATTGTTGTGTTTTGTGAACAGGATGATTTGCTTTCGATGTGGCCTTCTGAGCTTGTAGTAAATTGCTTTAGTTTTTAATTAGAGCCTTAATCTGTTACATAAATTCTAATACAATGGTCTATTGTTATAAAAATAGGCTTGAAGAAATCTTTTTGAAATACCTTAAGCATATATCCATATATTTTATAAATACTTAGATAAAGCGTCATATCGTGTCCCTAGCATAAAGTCAGAGTGGCCGACATAAATAATGCGACTAAAGCACGTGTAAAATAAAGTTTTTTTTTTATAAAAAGAGAAACCCTGTCCAATAGCGCCCGACTTATCGAAATCATATTTCAGGGACGTGAGGACGATGTAGCTTTACCCTTTTCCAACGCATTGTCTATTGAGGCTCGTTTACATTGTGTGAGATATCACGTTCCAGTAGCACTTATAGAGCATAATGTCGGGACAGATGTGGGCTAGTACTCGCCCCGTTCGCCGCCCGGTCAGTCCAAACGAGGCATCACCCTTTTCTAAAGCATTGTCTATATCACATTGTCACGAACACGCGGCGACACGAGATATTCGTTGAGATATAACTTTATTCTTGTAATATTTCTTCGTGATTCTTTTTGTACTAACACGAAGCAAAAGCAAGAACCAATAGCAAACTAAAGATAAAGTGTTTGTGTTTTGACTGCAACAACTTTATGTTATGTACCTAATATTTAGTTGAATTAATCTAAAAATATTAGCATTATTTTTAGGTAAGAACGTTACTTAGATATTACCAAGTTTATTGAATGCCTGAAGTTGCAATATAACGTAATGCAACATTTTTACAAACTAACACAGAACAATAACAGTCGCTACCTACTTATAACCGAAAACTAATCCTAACATTTACTGAATCTCGAACTAAGATTTGTTTTGACACGAACTTCCAATATCCAAAGTGGCATTAATTGTAATCTAATCTAAAGCGACTCCAGCCGAGCTTCACATACCTACTCTGAATCTCAACTTTAAGTTCTAAGACAGCGACAATCTGCCGACAAGTTTACCGACTAAGCGTAAGTACATGTTTACGGCGAGCAGACACACGACGACACACTAGTACGACTGAATTCCACAAATGTCTCGTATTTATGTGAGGACGTATTTCTCGAATACTAACGAACTGTTGGGCCAGTAAAGGTAGCCAACAAGCGTCCCAGGCGAGCCTCCGAGCGTCCACTGCGGACTCTAATGAGAGAGACTCCATCGTTAAATAAATTGGATAAAGACGTTCGTGATCTCTCAAGAACAACTTGAACCACTTCACAGTGACTAGCAATTAACTAAATTAAAAGATTGTTCGTGCACTTACCGAAACGTTTGAGACGCTTCAGTTCCTTCTCTATGTGATTTTCACCATTAATTTACTCTAAGTGTTGAATTCCCTTTTTTGTAAGTTGAAACGTTGAAATTAAATCCGGAGTTTTCGTTCTTAAATATTTATTACTACACAGAAATTAAATTAAGAAAATAATTGGGTAGAAGAGTCTAGCTAAAAGTATCTTGACCTCAACAATACTTGACTGCCTCAGGGTATAATTTATAATATTGTTTGCAAAACATATTAAAGCACTTAATTATATTTGTCTTTAAAATTGTTTCTGCCTAGCTAAATGATTATTTCTAAAAATACTCGTTTCTAATGTTCCGAGCTTGGTAAGGCTTCGGTTGCGGGTACCTAATATTTTCGCACTCTAAAATGTATTTTTATCATAAATAACGTTAAAAATACAGCCGCGCTAAAACCTGACCGAGAGTGAAACTAAATTACTTAAGCCTTACGTAGCAACGAGCACTTTTGCCATTGTTGCGTCCACTAACTATCAAAGCTATGTTTGGTTCAAAAACTTACTTAGGGTAAACTCAGTTTTAGTTCCTGCTGGCCAAGCGGCTTATATAGCACGCAAGTATTGAGATCTGAATACATTATCCCATCGCTATCCGTTTACGATGCTTCTTTATTGGTAAACGATAACATTACATTAATCTGGCTATCAGACGATGGCAGATTGGACTCATTATGCGGATTTCTGAACTGTGACAATATCAGTACCAATAAATTTACGGGCGTTTGAGCTGATAAAATAAACAGGTAGGTGTCTGACTTTGCCCACTGACCGCTGAACGATAAATTGTGCTCATTATCATCCCTATTGCCGAACAAATGCCTCATTCCCTCGCTTCCTTGTCGTAAGGTGAGTTAACGAGAAAATTATTGCATGGCGTGTTATTTTCTAAGTAGGTGTTTCTTTCTTTCTTTTATAATTGTAATTTTCGCAACATTCATATTACATACGTAAATAAACCGTTGAAGTTTATAATATGAGTGAGGTTCAAATGTCAAGAAACGTAAATCTTTCCCAAATCCTTGTTAACATGTGAATGGAAGGAATTTAAAAGATTTCCATGCTGTGTTCAGCAGACAAAAACGTGTAAAGCTAAGCGCGGCATGACGCGACGATTTAACGCAGATCCTCGCAAAGTAGACGGTGTCCCGGAGCCCGTACGTCGGCTGAGCCAGCTCGCGACCCCCATCACCGGATTAACTGCCTGTAACAGCATGTCAACCAGTCAACCGGCCAAGATTTACGCATCTGTTTTCATTGTATATTAAAAAGATTTGTTACTTCACTCACTAAATTATTCCACCGCACAAAACAGATTTAATCCAAGATTATCTGTTACCAAGCAATATTCGTATCGACGTTTCGTTCCTAAATCGGAACGAAAACCACGTTAGTATTCTAACGTCAGAATAACCTCTACGATATTGACGCGGATGTCGGATGCACGTCAGAGTGGGCTCATATTGGATCTAGCCGGTTCCATATCCACAGCCACGGCACTACGAGTGTAAGCCTTTAATCTCTGCATTGCGTCACACCGAGCGGAATGAGAGTTATCGGTTTCCCTACTGATAAACACAAACGAATGAGTCCGGCTCCGCAGTCCAGCTCAATAATACCCATCCTTCGTATAAAAATTGATTGTAACAGTCCATCGCGTGAATAAATAAATATTTCCGGCTATCATTATGTGACATCGCTATTTATCGTTGTGGTAACAGAATTCATACGTTAATAGTTGTCGATTAACAAGGGATCAATACGATACGGAGACGCACGGTGGTGCCTGCAAGTGATCGGGGCGGCAGCAAAGTCACAAAAAATGGAAGGTGTGCCATTATAAATATCGACGTAAACGAGGGTGGTTTACCCAGCATTAACCTTGCCAACCTGCCAAATAATTGTAGGTGCCTACACGGATAGGATTACTGAAAAAACAGCGTGCTCACCTAACGCCCTCCTGACTAACGATGTATAAAATTTCCATTGTCATCAATCTCTGACACAACGCTGAGGATTCGCAAACTCTTCACTAATTGCAATTTGAACAAAAACTAAAAAGCGAAGTCATCGCGAGCTGCAATTTTTAACGCTACGTTCTCCACCAGTTGTAAATTCAAAAGTCACAAAATAATGGTATCAGCAAAAAAAGTAAAACGGTTCGAAGTTAAAAATTGTTGTTTATTTATGTTAAAAGGTAGCTTCGTTTTCAGCTGACTTACTGTGTAATGGCAGAACATTTGTACCAGAACGTCAGTAACTCGAATACTCTACAGTCATTGCTGTCATGTGCTTCAGCTATAACTTACACGTTACGCAATACTCATATGTATTTCGTAGGTTAAAATCTACTCTTGGTACTTTTTACAAAATCCGGTCTATACAATATTTCTCAACCATCACAATAATCATCATCTAAATAGCACGTTAAACGCCGAGTCAACAAAGGAATCACAAAATTTATATAAAGTTTTCAATTTCTACGATGACTTTATTGCGCATGGTATCAGGGACCTAATACAAGCACTTGTGGGTCTTATAAATATTTTTCGTCCACGGGGATCTCTGGAATCCGGATCACCAGAATCCGGATCTCCGGATCCTCCGGAATCAGCACATTGCGCATAATGGACTTTGGCGTGGACGTCATCAATTGTTTATCATAAATACCTGTCCAATAATTGTACTTCTAATATATAAAATTCTCGTGTCACAGTTTTCGTTGCCATACTCCTCCGAAACGGCTGGACCGATTCTCTTGAAATTGCATTCAGTAGGTCTGAGAATCGGCCAACATCTATTTTTTATCTCCGAATTCTTCTTTTTTTTTCGCGAACGAAGTCGCGGGCAACAGCTAGTATTTTTTTTTTTTAAATATCATTGCTTTATTTGTAAGTTGTTATTTGCTCTCGGATTTACTGCACTGCCCACGATACCACCCACGTAATATTGTATTGACCCATTTCCTTTACTAAGAATCACAGCAAAAATACAGGTATAAATAGGAAATACATTTTATATTATATACTTTAATGTTTATGAAGAATATGCCTCAAATAAAGAAATTTACGTTATTATAGAATACGTTTGGTTTCCACTACCTAAAGAATAGTGTTATTGAAACGAAACATAAAATAATTAAATAGTATATTATTGTAATTGAATAGCATTTACGTATGTATTTACATTTTTTTGGCCTTTGCTCAGCAGTGGGATTTTATATAAGTTGGCTAGCAAAACAAAACCGTATCGCCAATCCAGAAGTAACTATGTGTAGTGATCTAGCTCGTTCTTCCACTTTTATGTCAAACGACTTCAACTTTTAGCATAGATAGTAATTTTATACTTACAGCAAGTCTTGTAAATGTTACACAATTTAACAGTTATAAGACATAATTCAAGTATAAAAATGTCTGTATTAAGCTAATTTGTTGTTGTACAGACTCGAGCAAGGACAGATGGGTGGCCCGGCGGTGTATCTCCATACATGGCCATTACCGTGCAACTGACATGTGTAATGTCCCAAAACGCCAATACCCAGAAAATTTACAAATACTCACCAACATTCGCCATACTTTCTCGTTTTTTTTCCACACGGTATAAATTCTTGTGGGTGTTGAAATCGTTGTTTAGATTTATTAGACAACTCATAAATCCAATAACATCGAACGGGAATTCAAGATCGTGTTTTGTTAGTTTAGAAAAATATTTTCGTGTTATTGTATTTTCCTTTGGTTGTTTGTTTTGCTGTTGTACTCAACAGAACCTAGTCTATGGAAGTCAGGTCTTTTGGAAACTAGATCTCATAGCCAATATTATATTTCAATGCACACTAAACGCGACAGGGTACCTGATTAAAAAAAAATAATCAGTCCGTTCCAGATTGCATTCTTTATTTTATGTGGGAAGTGGGAACTAGTAACGTCATTTAACAGTAAAAACTGTACTAAGAAGTGACGTCACACAAGATTTCAACTCACTGCAAGCACTGTCTTTGTTTTTTATTTACGCAATGAAAGAAAAAATACGTGACCAATTTTTTTGTGGAAATCTATGTGACGGAGAAATTTATTTTTTAGTCAACGTGCCTAAACTATACTAATAAAATAAACTACTACTCACACATACACACTTCTAAATAAATGGTTGAATTATGAAATACCAAACAATTTTAAGACGTCGGTAAATTTTATACTGCATTTATCATTTTAAGTGTAAAGAAACTGTGGATAAACATTTTAGAACTTCTAAACTTTGATGTTAGGTCTTTAGGGATGTATTGTCAAGTTTAAAATCTCTGTAACATACAAAAATATTGGAACAAAATAATGCAGGGGCCATTTAATATAAGCAATATTTTACCGTCCGAACATTAATGAAAATTATAATAAAGTTTTTTAATAACTATGGTAATTTTCGTAATAGTGCTTCGTTAAATATGAATCAAGCATCATCAGACATTCTTTACAAATGAAATTCTATAAGTCCTGATTAATTATCTGGTTTAAAATATATATATTTGCTTTATATTTATAACAGTTCTATATTTATAGAATCGAGGTATTTTGTAGTATACACTTGTAATAAACATTTCGAATTACTTCTTACTTAACTTATTCAATCCTATCTAGATTTTAATCATAATGTTTCACATTTTTATCACGGATCTCCTCAATAAATTACGATGTGATTTGAAGCGTCTCTAAATAATATTCTACAACTTTTAATTATATCGTGTTTGTCTTATAGTGTTAACAGAGCATAGGTTTAATAATGTGCTCATAAGTTAAGTCGTACGATGTACGAGCACCTAGGGAATTTGGTGGCGAATCGCCAAAAGGCGAGAGCTCGACTCAAAAACAAGGTTAATCAAACTTGTTGAACGATAATAATTTGAGGCATAATTTATGAGAAAAACTCCGGACGTAGATTCAGGAAAATTACTTCAAGTACCACTGTATAAAGCAATAAACAATTCCACATTGTTAGACATAATAAACGACGAATAATTATTCTTTTTATGTTTAAATTTCCTTCACACCTGATCCTACAAACAAGGCCTCATCATGTAACACGAAGTCACGTAAATTAGGTAGAATGTATACTAATCCCGAGATAAAACGCTTAAGCTTCTGCCATAACGTCTCGTGTGAAGCAGCTTTATTTGCTGTAAACATTTGCGTTCTCGTTTGCTTTAAAGTATTAAAGGAATTCTTGAGCCTTGATATTTATACTAACTAAAAGGCCGGAATAAAAACTTTTACGGAAATAGCCCTCGACGGTTCAAATTTGTGAACGTTTAACTCGAGAGTCACAGTTAGAAACAGTATTTAAGCTATTTTCGGAGCACTTATAACTTGACATTGTTTTGATAACTTGTATTTCAAACTGTTTATTTTAATTTCCCTACATCCGGCCGTCCATTGCAACACGGCTTCAACTTTCGTAACTGACCTTTCGAGCCGTTAGAATGGCACGGAACTCAATCGAAAGTAGACAATGTTATAAAGTGTACTGCCGGTGACAGGGCAAGTAATGGAACGGAATTGATGGACCGAACGTAATACATATCAATAGAGATATTGGCAATAAATAAGCAGATAAAATATGGCCGTTTAAGGTCGAAAGCAATTTGTAAGCTCGCCTATCTTGAGTATCGAGAAGATCGCTCGGAATTACCTACAACAGGTTTTTGCGTCATGATTTGTGGTGCCCTCGGGCGATGTTTGATCCAACACGTGCTCCCCATTGTCTGCCGAAAACAACTTGAATTTAGGCAAAATGATTCCCTTTTGGAAACGTGAGCAAAACATTTGGAGCGTTTAGATTGTTTTCTCAAATTCAGTATAAATTACAATCAATTTTAATATTTCCTGTTCTACTTTTAACGGAATAACGATTGGTATTTTGTAAGTCTTCTCTGGCCACAATTGTTCCAAATCTGATAAGTCAAGCTATACAAAGACTGAATAGACTACGGTAGGTATACAATTTTTTTATATTGTTCATGTGTAGTAGATAGTTAATCAACTTATTTTACCGCGTTTATAACTTAATTGTCAATATGTTATTAAAGAAAGTATAATTATAGGTATATTAAAAATAACTTAAACACCTCACAAACATACTTCATTATTTACTAGTACTCGTATGTTAATACTACCTAATATCCCTCCTAAGAATTTACACCAAAACAAGCAGAGTCCAAATAAATAGCACAAAGACATACCACAGTAATTTGGTATTAGACAGAAACATTACTTCAGCAAATAACAAAGTTTAAAATTACTCAACAAAATCATTAAATTCTATACCAATAGAACGTAACATAAAGCGATGAAAGCTTTGTATCACCCGCGGTTTTCATTAACACAACGTAATAATACGAGGAAGTAAAAACATAGGCATACGTTATTCCTTTCCTAACAAAGTTGTTCCCGTAAAACTTTTGTAATAAATGTTTAATTTCATTTAGGTAACAACATTACGAGACATTCGTAATGTGCAGAGACGTTGAGACAGGAGAAACAAGTTTTGTTTGAAAATAAAATAAAGCACAAACCTATACTTCGTAAGCTCGTATATCTAATTGAAGATGTTCCCTTCCTTTTGACATAAAACAAAATATGTTTTGAATATGTTCTTCTTGTTGGTACGGTGTTGCACGAAATTTTATTTGTGAAGAAATATACAATAAATTACGTTTGGTATTTTGTTTCAAATAATTGACAAGCTAGAATTTTTATATGAATAGGGCATCGTACTAATGCCTTTGATAGCTCTCATGTGTATCGTACGCAGCAGATACAACTAACATTAACGAATATAGAATTGTTTTGACGGATAAAGCCTATACCTAGTCATTGAACCGGCTAGTTCTAAATGTATTTTACTGAAATTGGTCAGTACCTAAATGAAGGATTCACCTCATTTCCCAACGAGCGGATTTCACAAAAACCCTTTATGGTCATATGGACCCAGGAGCACTGAATTACAAAGGATTCTGAAGATCGACCAACGTTTAGAATAATTAATAGTAAATACCCTAATTCCAGCTCAGGGGATCTACCATCACCGATTAAAGTAAGACATTTGCAGTTGTAGAACGAGACAGAGCGACATACAGCGTATAGCAACATCTCTTTTCAACAGCTGCAACCTCCTTAGTTTACGATGGTGGTAGGGCTCAGGTAATGCTAGGCTGAAGAAAATAATTTTGTTTCACTGAAGTGGTATTTACCTTGGAGAAAATAGGGCTATGTAAATACTTAGCAACTTCATTACGAAAACAAATTAACCTACGCTACATTTGATGGGGGTAATTGGGCTACCTCTTATCCTTTAAACTTAGGCATAGTATTTATACGAATAAATTGTAATTCGCATAAGTAGTTAAGTTTTATTATATCAGTGTTCCTGCCGTCTTCGTAATCCACGGTTGAATCGGCAGCTATCGTAACAAGATAAAGAAAGGGATGTCGTAAACTTGAAACACAAATTTTTATTCCGTAGATGCGGTTGATCTCCTCGTAACACAGTTTTAGCGGTTTTTGTCTAAACTTCCTTCAGTACTTTGTGATGTAGAACTTCACGATACATAAACTTTTGAAATGCAACCTAAAGATATTTTTTAAGTCTTGCTAAATTGTAAATCTTATTGCTTTAGAGAAGGATTGTGCATAAAGGTTATAATTAATTATTATAAGGTCTATGGGAAAAGGCCGATACCCTGCAGTCCGACCTTTACAAACTCGCTATAAGTATAATTATTAATGTCTGTCAACATTATTTTTAACGTTTTCTTAATAACTGAGCATACTTAAAAATATTCTCAAAAGTGGTATTTGTGGAAATGTTTAGAGCATCGGAAATAGACGCCTTGACCTAGTTTGTCGCAAGCGAGGCCCTCCGGTTGACCCAAGACCCGTTGGTTTGCTGAGCTCCAGCATAAGAGCCGCCGTCTCGCCGCAGAGGATGCGTAAAGTGGAGGAAATTGAGCCGGAAGACCGACCCTCACGCGTTACGACACTGACCAAGGAGAATTTAATCTATAGGTACGAGTATACCTAGTATTACCAGTCATCGATAAATTCCCAATCGATATTACATTACAGGCTGTATAGTAATTGTAGTTTAACCGAAAACAAAACGAAACAATAACAGTTACACCCAAAAAATATTTATCCATAGCCGCGTTAACACAAAGGTGAACACCGGTGCAATTCCGACCGGATAGCTAAACTGAAAACAATATCAACCATGACTTTCCATTCCGAATACATTTCTCACGAATAAAATAATATTTTGCAATTTGTATCGTTTTTGTATCCATTAAGGTTCGGATAGAATGACTCGGATAACACTACACAACATAGGTACCTAAATTCACGGGGAACAATTTTTGCACGTTATGCAAAACCTTAACCGTTGCCGTTCGAATAATTTGTGATAGGAAAATGGAATTGTATGCAGAATAATAAAATCCTCCGACCCTCGGAATCGAGCCCATAATAAATTTTACCGTTGTGGTTTCTACCTACATGTTGTTTTGATCGCAACTGCCAGAAAAATTACGCGTGCCCTTACTCATATCGCCACACAATCACATACCAAACTTCTTGCAGAAAACATAAATTGTGTTATGGTCCCGTGTTATGGGTACCACAGCAGGTAAAGCTACAAAATAAATTATTGTTCTTTATCTAGTGATATTTTAATAGGAAGTTTAGGAGAGCGATGGGATTTCTCGGCAGTTAGGATATCATTAAGCCTAGTTCAGAAATTTTACTGCCTAAATCTTTTAATTGATAATATTAACAGAATTCATTATTGTAATAGTATAAACCATATTAATAGCAATATAAAAAAGAAAATAACTTATTTTATAATTATATAATAATGGCTATGTTATTGCTTAAAACTGTATCAAATTCAAAGACAAATATGCTAATTGATTAAGTTAGTAAAATGACCTCGGACAAAAGAATTCTATATGAACAAATAAATTGGTTATTCCAAGCTGACCGCATCATTGGTTTGAAATTAAACGCAATTAGCCTTTGATATTACTTTAAGACCGCTTAATTAAACAAAATGTTTAAGGTGCTTCATTTATAATTCTATTTGCGTAATTAAACCGGACTTGGAAGTTCGAAAATATTTTTAACGCAAACGTTATTCCTATCGAATTTCGCAGGAAAAAAAGTACGCATCAAAGTGGGTTAACGGATTTACGTAATATTTTTGCGTGAAATCATTTATGAGTTAATTAGCTAAGCAGTGATGTATATGAAATGTGAGTTATGTGACACGTTTCGTTCGTATGGTCTAATTAGCCGGTACCGTGGTAGGGTGTCGGCCTCCGTGAATGTTTAAAAAAGCAAGAGTTGCAGGCGTAGGCGGGCTGAGCTAGACCTCCAGGCACGAACTGTGGCGAGGCTCATCAATATTGCGCGCACGTTCGAAAACTTTCTGCCACAATTACCTGAGAGCTCAAGTGTCGGAAAATATATTGGTTTTGTTCGTCTCAGTCCCAACTATCTGGAGAATCGATCACTATGCGAATCTATTAACCTGTAGCTATATAGGATAACCACATAAGTGATCAAACTCACACGTTAATTCATTACTTTCTAGAGGCAGTTTCTTTACTTAGGTAGGTACTTATAAAGCCTTAAGCCTTATTTCTATAGTAATTAACTGTACAGGAAGAAAAAAGGTTATTTTATTCGGAAAAGTCTAACCATTTATGTCATTAAAATAAATTGGAATGAAACGCTTAAACTTTTTTAACGTTAGGGACACAGGTACTTTAAATCTGTTACAATGTTTAGAAACAATTCCGTTGTTAGTCTCTTATTTTTATTTTCGAAGGATAATCAGTATTATCAGTAGGATAGGATTATCAGTATGACTATTAAAATTATTTTACTGACTTGAAACTTATGAAGAAAAAGGTATGCAGTTAGTATTTTTGCTCAACAAATAAGCGTTTGTATTTAATTAGGAAAGTCTTGAACCGATGCGTCCCGCGCCTAGGGGTAATTATTTTTTGGTATAATATGTCACGGAGGGTCTATATCCAGTGGGGTTAATTAATAACTGGCGAGTGGGTCCCAGCGTGTATTCGAAGCGAAGAAAAAAATGTATTTCCGCTGAGCGCTGGTTAGTTAGCAGAAAAGACCAGTGTGTATAGCCGTACAGCCCGAAATAATAAGCCGCAAGCCGCCGCCCCGGTGATTTATTGTTTTGGCTTTGCGAAACCTCACTCGGAAGCCTGATAAAAAATGATCTCACTTATTAACACCACTGGCGAAACCCGACTTTATCACCCTTTGCCGATTCCTGTGACAAACCAAACATTTTATGTATTCAACTCTTCGTATAAACATGCAATCAAGTTTACTGCAGCGAATAATCTGGCACTCACGGTTTTATGTTACGTTTTATTCATTTCTAAACAAATCAACGTTGTGTCTATACTCCATTTGTTTAGGTAGTTAACTAAATGTAAACAATCTTGGCGTTACTTTTTAACCAAAAAAATAATTTTTAATTTGGATATTACTGCTTATAAATCAATTAACTATAGTTTTAGAAAATCTGAATGTATTTCAAGTTGTAAAACGTATTTTACATTTTTAAAGATCACATTTTGTTTAAAAGACATACCAAAATTGTTTACATTTAGTTAATTACCTAAACAAATGGAGTATAGCAACTTTGAACTCTTACTATTTTGTACACTTAAAAATAATTAAATGAAAAAGAATTACTTCAAAGGCTATAATTAGTGCTTATGCCTTTAGATGTTTAAAGCCGAAAGCGGTACAATTAAACCCTCTCATTACATACTAAATATACTATAACCAAGCAGCTAATTTAGTATTCGGCAAGGAATTATGACATACGAACTTAGGAGTCTGAAGACTTTGTGGTTATTACTGTAAGCAAAATTCTTTACGGTATTAGAATGGGCCTACCTCGGTAAAGTTTTCAAATATTAGCACCATTATTTCACGAGATGACAGAGGTTGGGCACATATTAGCAAAGTTCGAGGGCGGTCGTTTCATGTCACTCCATTCATTTTTTAAGGTTCCTATAATCATTTATTTAATAGAATACATTTTTCAACTATATTACTGGAGTTTCTTTATGATTTAGTGCCAATAGGCTAACCGTAAACTTTTCTACTGAAACGTTCTTGACCGCTAAGTGTAATATTGGGTACATTATTTTATTAAATTCCCGCAATAAAAAAATAATCCTTGTATCGCGGGGGATTTCACAGACATACAATTCACATTTACAAAGACACCCAGACTCAGAGCAAGCCTTTGTGGATTGTACAAATCTTAACCTACGCGGGGATCGAACCCACGACACGTTGCGTATAAGTGGTACTTGGCGTGTTGACCTGTACCACTCGGCTATCCATGCGGTCAAATATCTACATAAAGATACTTGTGCATTTTAAACCTATTATTCCATCTTATTTAAACCAAGGCGGCCACGTAAGATATTTCGTGCATATCTGAATAAAATCTCAGAGAATATGTTACTTTAAATTTCTCTTTTCTAATATCGACGTTTGCAAGATGTATCGTTATTCGTAGACATACGTTCATTGCTTTTAGCCCCAGGGTATAAACTTAAGCGTTTTACGGTAATATGTAAATGTTTTATTATACTAAAGAAGATAAAAATATGTAGCCTCTTTAGAGTTTTCACTTTTATTGCGTGATTTGATAAAAATAATACTCAGTGATAAATGACTAAGTTTATTTTAAAAATTGTTTTCAATTCGTTGGTTGCCATTCACAAAGGAGGTTGTTTTTATTTTTGTTCACATAGAACGACTAAAAACAAAAGGATAGAGGTTACTTTTTACCATCACAACCAACATCGATGCGAGTGAAACCGCGAGAAAAAGTTGCTGATTGTATCAAAATGAAAATGAGAAACTAAATTAGTTGGTTAGTTGTGAAAAGTTATAAATTGTAAGTACTTAAGTTCTCCATTTCTTTATCAGAATTTGTAATATTGAAACTTGGTAGCTTTGCATCGGTTATTGTGGCTTAATACTCATTATGTAGTCTGCAATGCAAAACAGCTGAATTTCAAGATTATACTTTTGATGAAGAAACCCGGAAGTTGGGTAATCTTAAGTTTGCAGTTATACGGTGGCTTACTTTACGGTTTATAGAAATCGTATTAATATTTTAGTGAGAACTGTTAAATGAAATTTATCAATCATTTATGAATTCACGTGCAAATTCAACAATAATTTACAGTAACAATGTAATATGCCTAGTTTATTCAAACATTGGCGTTCAATATCTCACTGAATCTCACATTAAAATCAAATAATGTTCAAAATCCAATCCCAAAATCTTTGCTTTAAGAAGTATTATGAATACACGTCTCTCGTCAGAAGCCCAGACGTTAAACGTCAAATCATCACGTTGCATCGTTCCGTAATTTGCGTTAGAGACCGCCAAAAAGTCTCATTTCATAAACGGAGAAATTAATTTACATTCCCGCGTTTACGTAAATAAAACAGGCTGTATTCTGTATTGCCGTACGTTTGTGGGTGCCGACGGCTTGGCGGGAACCGCTCCCCTCATACACTCCGTCGTTGGAAATGCTAATGTGTAAATGTGAGCCTGGCAAAAACTGCTCGCCTGCTAATATACCACCAGAGCTTAGAGTGAAAATTAAATTATCGCGGTTGTGGAAGAGAGACGCTGCTCTAAGTTGTATAGAGCGCTGTCACGCTTCCACAACTGTTAAAATATTTCTATTAGCTGTGGTGGTAGGCCGGCTGTTCACTTTCGTCTAGGTGCTAATAATTTCAATTTAAACAGCTCGCTGAGGCAAATTTTGTGGCAGTTAGGCTCGCACGTTATGTTCTAAGGATCAATGTTGCTTGTTTTGGTACATGATTAGCGTACGTTTTAATTAAGTAATATTACCTAGTTTATATTGGCTTTATAGTAAATACTTAATGAAATTTATTTAGATTTGAAGAATTAGTAGTCCTTTTCTAGTCCATATAAAAATATTTGAAAAATTATTTTATTTAAAACATTAGGTTTGATTAGGTAAATAAAGTCGTTAAAACAGTAAACTGTAATAAGAGTGGTGACGATTGTTATAGTGGATATTTTTCATAGTTTCAAGACTGACATTTTAAAGAAAACACAGACATGGTAATCGTTTTACTTAGCGACTAGGCAACCGAGGTAATTTATTCTAAGTTTAATTTCAACAAAAGTTTCTGGTAACTGAAAACCCTATCTTTAAAATCTTCAAGCAAATTGAGAGGCTCCGCTTGTTTTCTCGTTAGTTAATGACTATAATTTAAACTTAATAATAAAGACGGACAAGCGGCTTTGTTTGTGCTTGAAAGGTAAAATTTCGTGCACCTAAATGAATGCTAATTAAGAAATGTGAACCCAAGAAATGAACGCAAGTTGAAAAGCTTGACAATCTGAAAGCCTTGACGTTGTAATTACGAAAAATTACAACGGTTCATTTAGGGAGCGTTTTCGAAACACACAAAACAAAAGGCGACACGTGAATACTATCCCCATTGTATTATATCTACTTATCAAGCGAGAGATTAATTTCATTAATTAGACAGATTGAATAAAAAGGTCGATGGAAATTAATTATGAGAGTGGTACTTATGCTCATCTTGTCAGCTTGTCTTGACGATCGATGACATGACTGGTCACACGACACGACGAATGCTCAGATTCTGTTATTAATCTCATCACGCCTCTGCTTCTAGTACAAATTTTCACTCGTCATTTCGTTTCACCAGTATTTTATATATTCTATTTTTGTGAATTTCCTCATTTTCCATTCGTTTTTACCCTTTATATTTTAGCAGCTCTAGTTTCATGACCAGCGAAATTTTTATACATATTCCTATTTTTAGCTAGCTTATCTTACCTGTTTATTTTGGATTCCAGTTTTTGTGTTTAGCAATGGAGCTTTTAATCGTTACTTTAGTTTTATGTTCTGTTGCTACGTTATTCTCACGTACGTTCTTATGCAACAGTAAAGCAGATTTTTGTTAGATTTTCTTTTCATGTTCCAATTTTAGAGTAGGTTTCATTTTAATATCAAATACGTTCTGATTTAGAAACAAATGACGCAAGCTAGCGCCTCAACTGATTGCGCCAATTTCTGTGATTAAAATTGAATACGTTTGAATAAAGAGATCATATGAAAGTCTCGGGGGAGTCCACATTAACAAATCTAAAGAGCAGAGATCCATACGCCTTGTATAATCCACGGAACGTTACAAGTCCCGGCTGCGATTCTCTTTCCGCCTGGCTGAGATATTGTAATGAAATCCCGCCATCTGTTTTCTCTCGTCGACGTAATATGATGTGCGACCTGCGCCTGCTATACCTCCATGGAAATATTATTTATTATATTAAACACATTGTTTTTTCTAATCGTAATTATGATATTAGCTGTTTGTGTTCTTGGTTTTGTCTTTTAGTGAACTGTACCTTTACTAATTGTAGAATATCTAGCGTTTCCCTAAAATTTAATCAGTTATATACTTACATTTGTGAACATGGTGCTAGCTAAATGTACACTAATATTATAATTTTAGCGTTTTCGTTTATTGCTTGTTCTATCGTTTCGTCCCAACCGAAACATTACGAAATTACCGAAGATAAACCAATTATTTAATATTCCATAGGTGTTAAAAGTTCAAGTATTTTGTTAACTACTGTCGCAGTGCAGGCACCTATGTAGTCACAGATATAAAACTTGAATATACCAGGAACGGAGAAGCATGCTATCACCTTAGTTCCCTTTGAAACTCTATTATAACAATTTAAAAATAAAATATACCTCTTTACATAAATATAAAGTCAAATATACTTAAAGAGAACACCCAGACTTTAAAGAAATCATTTTCATGCAAATCTTTGTTAAAAAAAGCCTCTATTTGACCACAAACTTGTTTTTTGGGATTATTATAAGTTTCCTATGGTGCATACATTTCATAAAAATCTACGCCGATGAGGTGACTTTCACAGACAAATATTTGTTTCAAATGTTTATTTTTTAATGAAACGAAAATTTGTCATAACTCATGCCACTCGTTGAATGAGACTAAAGTCATTCGAAACAATTCACAAAAAAAAATCAGCAAAAAGCAACCAGTTGCAACTTTGAAAGTCAATTAAGACGCCTAAAGTCGCAAAGTTAATCATTTATTTATAAAATAGTAGATTGTTTATGTAAATTACACGCGTGGTGAAATACATTAATACACATTTATAATTTAAGTAGAAAACCCTGTCATACTAAGTAAGCAAAATAAAGTTTAATGTAACGTAACCTTAACACTTTAACGTAGTTAAAAGTATAAATAGTTAGTAGCGTTATAAGCTGTGATAGCTTAGCCGTGTAACTGTTGGACTGTAAAGTTAAAGGTCGCAGGTTCGGAACTCGGTACCAACGTTTTTTCAAATTCATGTCATTACAAAGTTATTATCCCTTACTAAAACAGTAAAAGAAAACATCGTACGAGAACCTGCAATCATATGAATTTTTAAAGGCTTACAAGGTTTAAAGTGACACATGATTTACTATAAAATATACTCAACCAAAAGACTAAAAGAAGACAATACAATAATGTTAAAGCTTTATTTCAGACATTACATCCGTAGAATATATTAGAAGACATAAAAAAATAATAAAAAAAAAATATTAAAATAAAACAAAACACTAACAAAATTTCGATTCGTGATAAAGTAGACACCATCTTCGTCGTATTGAAAAGTGATATAGCAAAATTCTATTGTACCTATTTCGCTCGCGGCAAATTACTTTTCATAACTCGTCTTTGGTTACGTTCTGTTTGGTTGATTATGTTGTTTTCCAATATACATTGTTCTTAATTAATTATTTCTAAGGTTTAAAGGGGTACACATAGGAATAAAACCTAAAGTTTAAATATTCTTGGAGTCCATAAGACAGAAGCTTGAACCCAGATCTGATTTCATTAGCATCAGAATGCAGATTGCTTTTTGAAGTACAATTTATTATATACCTACTTTACACATAGACTATCTCAATTACGGAATTCTTGCCGGTTCTCCTCTACAAAAATAACATTAGAAACGCACAATTGGAATCAGTGATACTTTGTAACGTTTCGAAAGTGCCTGATAAAGCCTACTTGAAATAAAAACTTTTTGGTTTTAATGTATGATTAGCACTCTTTGTAACTAAAATTAGTGGTTTCACTTCAGTCAGATCTTTTAAATGTTATGAAATTCTGGGAACACATTATATTAACAACATAAAATATAATTGCCAACTAATCACTTAACTGCCAATCGATTCCCGAAACTCTGATTGAAAACAAAATGAGAAGTTCCTCGTCGTTCTAACCTGTTAAAGTAAATTGTATGTAGATTTAAATGAGGTGTTAATTCCCGTATCAATCCGTTTAAACGTATCTCATGTGTGTCAAATACGTAATTAACGTTAGTGTGGTGCATACGAGGCGGCGTGTCCCCGTGCCAAGGTACACAGCGGGGCACACATGTGATCGCAATAATCGCTCATAGCGTATGCCACAAACTGATAATGTTGCGTGGCATGCGTGCAAGCAATGCTCTAATATTCGATTTGTATTCACGGTCGCGTTGTTTATGGCCTATTGAGATGCGGGCGCCCATTGACTCGGCAATTTACATTGAATCGCTACTTCTGTGTGCACGGAAGCCGGGACGCTGGAACGCGATGATGTTCTAATTATTATGTACGCAGGTAAACATTTTAGGGATGGTTTGTGACGCTACGCACGTTTTTACTCGTTAAAATGTTTGCCAAGTTATGAATTTTTTACGTGTTATTCTCGTATTGTGCGTAACGTGTAATCGTGATTCCTGTTTAACAAATTGCCAAAATTAAGGCGGCCACTTCAGACACTTCAATATCGCTACAGCTATTAAATGTTATTATCTAACCTAACACTTTCCTTTAGGCGAGATTGTTGCCCTCAATACCACCTGACAACAAATCAGTATCGATCGCTATTAGATACCCAATTGACTTAATTCAAGTAGTCCTTCATCCGTTACTTAGCGTACTAGTAATAATTTATATTCACTTAAGTAACATTTTGATTATAATAAAAGCAATTTTTACCCATTTTCTGCCATAGCTACCTACTTAGTTTTTAGTAAGGCCCCAATAGGCAAGTAACTTTACTAAAAATGTTAATGCTGGTAAAAATCGACCTTATACAGGGCAATGATATTTTGATTTCATATGTCGTGCTCATCACACAAACATTTGTCCTGGGTGAAAATCTAACCCACGACCTCTGGTACCGCAATCAGGGCCACTAACCAATAAACTAACAGGCCCATCAAAATTATCTAAAGGAAAGGATCCGTTAAATCTATTTGCCATAATAATACCTACTTATGTGTTAGTTTTGTATGGTAGACTTATCAGCGTTTGGACATTAAACGCACCCTGCGCCTACGATGCCAGCCAACAATATACGTTACACGGACAGACAACGATGTATGCATGTAGTTATGAGTCCTATTTATACCAACATTACATTTTGTTAGTAGTTACTGATTTTACGTCTAGTAGCTCAAAATGTAAAAGATTTTTCATCCGCTATTCTTTTGTACAAATAATTTACCTGATTTTAAATTGCCAGAAATTGATATTTAAAAAGTTAAGAGGCCACGTTCCTATAACACCATAACGCACGTAACTCATTACATTAGCAAATAATTCTGTATCAATTAAAAAGAAAACAATACCAAAAACATTTGTTAACTGGTTTTACATACAAATACATATTTAAAAACTAATCGTTTTTCACACCAACTCTTAACCTTCATTGTTCAAACAACATATATTATGTATTCACTTTGTATCGATCGAATTATCTAACATTTATGTTTCACAACAAATTCACGAGTTATGATTTTAACTTATCAGTATAAGTTGTGGCTCATATGCCTGACCCGCGCACAAACTAGTGTAATTACAGTAAGAGCAATCGACACCGGCTCAATTCGCCTCATTAAAAGTTCACAGAGTCTGATCGGAGCATAATTCTGAGAGTAATATTTGAGCAGTCGTGGGAGAGTAATAACGCACTACACGGCGTAGAGCGGCGTCTCTCTTCCACAACTGCAATTATATTAGTGTAAGGTATGATAGTCTAGTGGAAAGACCGTAGGACTGCTAAGCAAAAGGTCTCAAGTTCGATCCCCACGGCGCGCACCGACTTTTCGAATGCTGTATGCGTTTCAAAAATAAATATCACAGTTTCCGTGTTTCGGCAGACACGTAAAAATGTGGGTCCTGCAATCTCTCTCCGGTCGTGTCGGATTACCGTCCCATCGGGCAATGAGAGTAAAGGAACAGAGAGTGCACCGGTGTTTGCGCACACGCTTGTGCACTATATAATGTCCTGCTTAGCTGACTGGTCATAGTTACACTGGCCGCCGTGGTGGGTCTGGACACATTATTATAGTGTAAGGCCATTTGATCAGAACAGTATTCTGCAGATAGCACTCATATTTTGTTTCAAAATGCACCTGTTATGGAAGAATAAAGTTATTATCATTCACATTATGAAAGTTCTTTGATAAATGAGTGTTGTTACAGTTTTGTGTGCAGTACAAATAGAGAAATGTATTCTAGATTTTACGTAGAAGTTTTAGTGGGTATATAGTAATTTATATATCGTAAATAGGTAAGTACTAGTTTGACAACATTTTGTATATTTTAAACAGTACAGTGGAATCCTGTTGCAAATAATTTAATTTTTGATTACTGAAATTATTCATTGACAAAATGATATAATATTTATTTACATTACTAATATTTGCAAATGTATTTAATTAATAAATCGTAGATTAATAAATCAAAAGCAAATAATAATATTTATTTCACAGTACTATTAAAATCAGACGAAATTTATTGCATGAAAGTTAAACTGTCAACCCGAATCTAAACGCAAGTCAAACAGGTTAATTGATTTAATTATTTAAAGTTTTACAACTGACAACTAGCAGAGAGTTTAAACATTAAAATATATATATAATTTAAATGATCTAAACATCTAAATAAAAACGTTTAATGTTACGTTTAATGAAAATTCAACCTTTTACTAGAATAGATCAAAATTCATTTAGTAAAATGAAATTTTAATGTTCAGAGAATCAATACATTTAATACTTTCAGTAGGTATTAATACTGCATGGATTCCTCAAGACTACAGGAGACCACGTGGTGAGCCCAGGCGGAGATTGCGTGATGACTTTGATAGTCACATGAAAGAATAGACTACACTTGCCCTCAACAGAGAGGAATGGAAGGACAAAAGGGAGGCTTATCGACGGGTCCTACGTATACTGGTGTAACCCGCAAAACATCAAAATACTTTTTTTGCACCAATAGCCTTAAAATTACCTTAACTTTATATCCTGTAAAAATTATATTATTCTGTTGAGTAATTTCAGAGATACAAACTTGTAAACTAATATAAATGACATGATTTTCGGCCACACGACTATCTACACTGATGTAAGTCACTTACACCAGTGTAGGTAGTCGCGTGCGCCGCGTCACGTACGCGCAAGTGCCATTTACTCCAGTATGCGCGCTGCGACGGAGTCGGGAGCACGTTAACACTGGTATAACTGCGTTAACTGCCAACGTATTCATTTGTATTAAAACTATTCCGTGCCCTGTTTTTAGGGGTTGTGTTACTTTTTTACATATTTAACATGTTTTGTTTGCTTTGAGTAAGAAGTAACAACAATTAAGGGCTCACGAGATCAATTATTAATAATTTTTTGCGTTAAAAATTGACAAACAAATTACTAAATTGTCAGTACTAAGATTTCTACAAAAGGCTTTAATTAATGTTCGACTAATGCTAGATACAGATTGTACTGCTTGTAGTTTTGTTTGTTCCGCCTGCATTAATTTTAAACGTATAAATTATATAATTTAGACGCACCGTGTACCTATCGTATACTCTTCACACTAAATTATAGAGTTTGTTTTTCCATTTTTAGTTAGTGGTTGTTTCTTACAGTCGGGTTTTTGTTTTTTTTAATTATTATTTTATTTTTTCAACAAATTTTACACTTTTTATCAAAGTTTATTAAAATAAAAAAATTAAAGTTTATTTCACTAAAGTTTAGGATACAGTACACGAGTAATACATATTTACATGAGTAGTAGTAAGTAGTAGTATACAAAGTCACATGTGGCTTTGTTTTATTTTCGTGATATTGTTATCTGACGTAACTTACATTATTTTAATAATAATATCTATTTACTAACAAAATATATAGCGATACTACTTTTATTACATTTTTTGCAGCAACTAACGTGAGGAGTTACCAAATTTTGCTACTTGGTAACTGACGAGACAATTTTTTTTTATGTACCAAAGTACATAATTTTTAAAGGTGTATATTCCAGAGGTAAACAATATTCGCAACCTCAGTTTATTTTGGTAAAGTTGTAGTATTGAAAAAACAATTAATTTCAATCAAAAGTTACGTATGTTAATACAAAAGACATTCAAATAAAACTTATAAAGGACTCAGTGGTCGCCCGCAGCTTCGACCGCACGAGTGTCGGTTATAGCTGCAAAACATTGTCCTCCTCTGATGTTTTAATTCAGGTTGCCAGCTAACTTCATACGAAATTTCTTCAAAATTGGTTAAGTCGTTTGAGCGTCAAAGAGTAACAAACATCCAATCCATACTTAAACAACTTTCGCGTTAACTATATTAGCAGGATATTTTCAAATGTATAATATGCATATTTAAACAAGTATGACGAGTGTGGTGATGTGATGAGGTATTTGTATGAAGGGTGTCCTACACAAATCACCGTTTAATACAAGTTGTAAAAATGTAATGAATTTTCCATCATCTGATTTAGACTCTAAGGTCTCATTGCCCTGTTTTTAGGGGTTGTGTTACTTTTTAATACATTTAACAAGTTATGTACACAACTATACACTTAATAGAAGCACATAGGTAGAAAAGAGTTGCACAAAGGTAATACTAATTTCTTTAAAATACCTTTTCTACCGGATCTGCAAAGGGAGAAATAAATTAGAAACATCAACGTACAAGTAACTAAAAAAAAAAATAGTGGAAATGCTATTTATAAGAAAAGTTACATGAAATTCAAGACAAGCTAGTCTTAAAAAATAATAATAATAATTAGGTATTATCGTAAGAAAACCTCTTTAAAAATCTAACCTTTATTTACTTAAATTAAGAAGATTACCTACATTTTCTTGTTTTATTATTTTGAAGATGGCAAAGCCAATGATTTTATTTTTCATTATTAAGAATGCTACTATCTATACATATAATAAAATTGTAACAAGCTCATGTCTGTACATTAAAGATATTAAAAAAAAACTTAGATGGGGTATCTTCATACAACCAATAGAAGCCAAAAGTATAAAAAAAAATTTTTTTGTCTGTCTGTCTGTTTGTTGTCCGCTTTTCACTCAAAAACTACTGGACGGATTTTGATGAAACTTTTTTTATTATGTAGCTATTAGTCCTCGCTAACATTTAAGCTATCTTTTTTTTTGGAATTTTGCTCTTAAAGGGGGTAAACAGGGGCTGGTAAGATTGTATGAAACTCCGTCAGTTTTGAAGCTAATCTATACATATAATAAAATTGTAACAAGCTCATGTCTGTACATTAAAGATATTAAAAAAAAACTTAGATGGGGTATCTTCATACAACCAATAGAAGCCAAAAGTATAAAAAAAAATTTTTTTGTCTGTCTGTCTGTTTGTTGTCCGCTTTTCACTCAAAAACTACTGGACGGATTTTGATGAAACTTTTTTTATTATGTAGCTATTAGTCCTCGCTAACATTTAAGCTATCTTTTTTTTGGAATTTTGCTCTTAAAGGGGGTAAACAGGGGCTGGTAAGATTGTATGAAACTCCGTCAGTTTTGAAGCTAATCTATACATATAATAAAATTGTAACAAGCTCATGTCTGTACATTAAAGATATTAAAAAAAAACTTAGATGGGGTATCTTCATACAACCAATAGAAGCCAAAAGTATAAAAAAAAAATTTTTTGTCTGTCTGTCTGTTTGTTGTCCGCTTTTCACTCAAAAACTACTGGACGGATTTTGATGAAACTTTTTTTATTATGTAGCTATTAGTCCTCGCTAACATTTAAGCTATCTTTTTTTTGGAATTTTGCTCTTAAAGGGGGTAAACAGGGGCTGGTAAGATTGTATGAAACTCCGTCAGTTTTGAAGCTAATCTATACATATAATAAAATTGTAACAAGCTCATGTCTGTACATTAAAGATATTAAAAAAAAACTTAGATGGGGTATCTTCATACAACGAATAGAAGCCAAAAGTATAAAAAAAAAATTTTTTGTCTGTCTGTCTGTTTGTTGTCCGCTTTTCACTCAAAAACTACTGGACGGATTTTGATGAAACTTTTTTTATTATGTAGCTATTAGTCCTCGCTAACATTTAAGCTATCTTTTTTTTGGAATTTTGCTCTTAAAGGGGGTAAACAGGGGCTGGTAAGATTGTATGAAACTCCGTCAGTTTTGAAGCTAATCTATACATATAATAAAATTGTAACAAGCTCATGTCTGTACATTAAAGATATTAAAAAAAAACTTAGATGGGGTATCTTCATACAACCAATAGAAGCCAAAAGTATAAAAAAAAAAATTTTTGTCTGTCTGTCTGTTTGTTGTCCGCTTTTCACTCAAAAACTACTGGACGGATTTTGATGAAACTTTTTTTATTATGTAGCTATTAGTCCTCGCTAACATTTAAGCTATCTTTTTTTTGGAATTTTGCTCTTAAAGGGGGTAAACAGGGGCTGGTAAGATTGTATGAAACTCCGTCAGTTTTGAAGCTAATCTATACATATAATAAAATTGTAACAAGCTCATGTCTGTACATTAAAGATATTAAAAAAAAACTTAGATGGGGTATCTTCATACAACGAATAGAAGCCAAAAGTATAAAAAAAAAATTTTTTGTCTGTCTGTCTGTTTGTTGTCCGCTTTTCACTCAAAAACTACTGGACGGATTTTGATGAAACTTTTTTTATTATGTAGCTATTAGTCCTCGCTAACATTTAAGCTATCTTTTTTTTGGAATTTTGCTCTTAAAGGGGGTAAACAGGGGCTGGTAAGATTGTATGAAACTCCGTCAGTTTTGAAGCTAATCTATACATATAATAAAATTGTAACAAGCTCATGTCTGTACATTAAAGATATTAAAAAAAAACTTAGATGGGGTATCTTCATACAACCAATAGAAGCCAAAAGTATAAAAAAAAATTTTTTTGTCTGTCTGTCTGTTTGTTGTCCGCTTTTCACTCAAAAACTACTGGACGGATTTTGATGAAACTTTTTTTATTATGTAGCTATTAGTCCTCGCTAACATTTAAGCTATCTTTTTTTTTGGAATTTTGCTCTTAAAGGGGGTAAACAGGGGCTGGTAAGATTGTATGAAACTCCGTCAGTTTTGAAGCTAATCTATACATATAATAAAATTGTAACAAGCTCATGTCTGTACATTAAAGATATTAAAAAAAAACTTAGATGGGGTATCTTCATACAACCAATAGAAGCCAAAAGTATAAAAAAAAAATTTTTTTGTCTGTCTGTCTGTTTGTTGTCCGCTTTTCACTCAAAAACTACTGGACGGATTTTGATGAAACTTTTTTTATTATGTAGCTATTAGTCCTCGCTAACATTTAAGCTATCTTTTTTTTGGAATTTTGCTCTTAAAGGGGGTAAACAGGGGCTGGTAAGATTGTATGAAACTCCGTCAGTTTTGAAGCTAATCTATACATATAATAAAATTGTAACAAGCTCATGTCTGTACATTAAAGATATTAAAAAAAAACTTAGATGGGGTATCTTCATACAACCAATAGAAGCCAAAAGTATAAAAAAAAAATTTTTTGTCTGTCTGTCTGTTTGTTGTCCGCTTTTCACTCAAAAACTACTGGACGGATTTTGATGAAACTTTTTTTATTATGTAGCTATTAGTCCTCGCTAACATTTAAGCTATCTTTTTTTTGGAATTTTGCTCTTAAAGGGGGTAAACAGGGGCTGGTAAGATTGTATGAAACTCCGTCAGTTTTGAAGCTAATCTATACATATAATAAAATTGTAACAAGCTCATGTCTGTACATTAAAGATATTAAAAAAAAACTTAGATGGGGTATCTTCATACAACGAATAGAAGCCAAAAGTATAAAAAAAAAATTTTTTGTCTGTCTGTCTGTTTGTTGTCCGCTTTTCACTCAAAAACTACTGGACGGATTTTGATGAAACTTTTTTTATTATGTAGCTATTAGTCCTCGCTAACATTTAAGCTATCTTTTTTTTGGAATTTTGCTCTTAAAGGGGGTAAACAGGGGCTGGTAAGATTGTATGAAACTCCGTCAGTTTTGAAGCTAATCTATACATATAATAAAATTGTAACAAGCTCATGTCTGTACATTAAAGATATTAAAAAAAAACTTAGATGGGGTATCTTCATACAACCAATAGAAGCCAAAAGTATAAAAAAAAAAATTTTTGTCTGTCTGTCTGTTTGTTGTCCGCTTTTCACTCAAAAACTACTGGACGGATTTTGATGAAACTTTTTTTATTATGTAGCTATTAGTCCTCGCTAACATTTAAGCTATCTTTTTTTTGGAATTTTGCTCTTAAAGGGGGTAAACAGGGGCTGGTAAGATTGTATGAAACTCCGTCAGTTTTGAAGCTAATCTATACATATAATAAAATTGTAACAAGCTCATGTCTGTACATTAAAGATATTAAAAAAAAACTTAGATGGGGTATCTTCATACAACCAATAGAAGCCAAAAGTATAAAAAAAAAAATTTTTGTCTGTCTGTCTGTTTGTTGTCCGCTTTTCACTCAAAAACTACTGGACGGATTTTGATGAAACTTTTTTTATTATGTAGCTATTAGTCCTCGCTAACATTTAAGCTATCTTTTTTTTGGAATTTTGCTCTTAAAGGGGGTAAACAGGGGCTGGTAAGATTGTATGAAACTCCGTCAGTTTTGAAGCTAATCTATACATATAATAAAATTGTAACAAGCTCATGTCTGTACATTAAAGATATTAAAGAAAAACTTAGATGGGGGATCTTCATACAACCAATAGAAGCCAAAAGTATGAAAAAAAAAATTTTTGTCTGTCTGTCTGTTTGTTGTCCGCTTTTCACTCAAAAACTACTGATCGGATTTTGATGAAACTTTTTTTAGTATGTAGCTTTTAGTCCTCGCTAACATTTAAGCTATCTCTTTTTTTGAATTTTGCTCTTAAAGGGGGTAAACAGGGGCTGGTAAGATTGTATGAAACTCCGTCAGTTTTGAAGCTAATTCGATTAAAATTAATATTTGGCTATTTAGTTAGAAGTTAAGAATGACGCAATAAGGATTTTTGAAAATTCTGCCTTAACGGGGGTAAAAAAGGGGAGGTACGTTTCTATGAAACTCCGACTGTTTTGAAGCTAAGTCGATGAAAATTAAAGCTGTTTACGTGAGTACTAAGTTTTTCTGCCCATCGTTTTGTGACGGTTACCTGTTTAAAGAACTATTGTCATAAAATTGTTAAACTATCCGTAAACATATGTCCGGGATAATCCCAAAAAAAATATGTAGAGATTTGATTTCAGATTTTCAGAATATATTGACTAGAGGTCGTGACAACATAAATTCTACATATTATTGCGCTATTTGATATGGAGGGTGAGCAATCACGAATTTTATGACAATTACCGGCTAATCGAAAAAACTACTTAATATACATAAGTATATTGTTCAAATTTTGCATGAAGATTAAGGACAGGTCTAGACAACATATAGGCTATTTATTATCAGGTTATTAACCATGGGGTCTTAGCAATAAACCTTTATTTTTAAAGAACACGTAACTGGTGTAACTGACAATGTCACCATAGCGACCAAAATACTATGGTTTTATGTTTTGACATTAATATTAACATGCTATTTGGCTTACAATATAGAAATTAAAATAGCAGTCTCAGGGAAGTACGATCTTCGTATTTTTTCACTCTAAGTTCAAATTTCATTTCGACACATATTTTTTAAACTTATTTTTTAATAATTTTTGAGTACGAATCGAATCTCAATCAAGCATAACATTTTTTTTCTTCTTTCGTTTTTGGTAGTACAAAAGTATTGTAAGAAGCGCTTGGATATTTACTGAAATAATAGAAAACTAACAACCAAAACAAAAAAAAATAGTTTGAACGTTAAATGATTTACTATATTTTATTATCTAGCTGTTGACTGCAATTTTGTTGTGTGTTACGCATGGTTTTGAAGATTTGATAGTACTTATACACTACTACAATTGTGCACCAATTGCGATGGTATAGGGTAGTTGCATTGGTAAAAGTGTGTTGATAGACTGTTATTAATATCATTAATCTTGCGTGCGTGTATGCCCCGTTCGCGTACTCCCGCAAATGTTTTGTTACGTGTGCGTAACATTACCCTTCTTCAGGCTCAGTTGGCTTAGCTTAAACTACCATAATTAGAAACTTGAAACATTGATAACTAAGAAGGGATTTTTAAAATTTGTCCGTCAAGGAGTAAAAAGAAAACGAAATAGAAGATCGGTGCCCGGAATAATCTGCTGCGCCCACATACATCCACCAGATTGGGAGCGGCGTCGGACGTTCGCCGCACCACAGTGAATAGCGCTCAACAAAACGTGTCGAATAATATCTGGCTGTTTAAAACCAACCCTGCTCAATAAGTTCTCCCTTTGGTTAGCATTGCTCTACCTGACGTTAGAAGAGAAGTCGCATGAGCGCTCGAAAAAGAGGTCGAGGAATCAGACACACGACATCGGACATCCCCTATGTAATACCAAAGCTTACACCCGATTAAACTTAAGAGCCAAAAGAGCTTCCTCCGATGTACACTGGCTACAAACGAAACTCCGACTCGAACTCGGTGCAAGATCTGGGCATATCAGCATCTACCACCTGCCACTTATGTCCTACCTGAGGAACGTCTGCCGCCCGGAATTCTTTGCAGTGGCCTGTTTGGAAAGCGTTCAAACGTCTGAGAATCCAAGTAGGTCGCTGCAAACAAAATTTGTCTAATTTGGGTATACAGACCTCTCTAACATCCAGTAAGAATGCGTCATCTCCGTACAGACGATGTCACACTACCTACAGTGACGAAAATGTCTGCACACTTGCAATTCAGTGGATCTAATATTCACCAAATACTACGTACAATTGATACGAAAAGAAAAAGAAGGTTTTTCTAATTAAACTTAAAAATAGAAAAGAAATGGCGTATCAAACTCCATAACATAATTCAATACATTACAATACAAAAAACCGCCGAAAGAACACGGGAAGCCTCATCTGACCACTCGATCCGTGCCCAGCGAGCAACAAATAGAAAAAAGACCAAATTTACCCTCCTCAAACCACCATAAATAGCCTACGCCAGTAGTCTAGGCGAAGTCTACTGTACTGTATAAAGGCAAAGACGGTATGCACGGTGCTTTCGCGCGCCTCTTAATGAGCACGTCCACGTCAATTAAGAAGCTCCCGTTAAAAAGATCTCTCCCGTCAGGGTTCGCGGTAGTTTGCGAAAGTGTTCCCGTGGCTCCCGACAATAGGGAAGGGAGATGCACTCAGGTGGTTTTAGCCAGTCAGAATCCGGCACACTTCTTCCCCATTGCCCGTTTTCAAGTCCTTCAATCCAAATTGTCAAATTAGTATAAGATAGTAGCCACAGCAACAATATAATAGTAATACGACCCTTCATCATATTTTATATGAATGTTGGACTAACCTTTAAAACTAGCAGTGTTAACAGTCAAGTAATATGTTTGTAAGACTAAAGGTTATGAGTAGAAAGTTAAGAAATAATATTGGAACAGAACTGGAATAAAGAAGCTTGCATTAAACTTTATTTAGCTTTACTTTTTATACAGCACTACACATCTTCAGTTTACCTTATCTTCAATACCACGCAGACAAAGTCGCGGGCAACAGCTATTTCTATTTCAAATAATTTAGGTACTATAATCTCCTTTACATGTGCTTCTGTATTTTTAGTAATAACAAGTAGTTTTAAAAATCTATTATGAAGAGCTTCCAGTTTATCTCAGTGAGTTTTGAATATTAACGCATAGCTGTGACATAAAAAAAGCTCTTAAAATATTAATAGGAACTTTGAAGCTTAGGTAGTAGATTTTTTACTTAATAATATTCTTAGTAATTCGTCATATATTTTCACGCCAAGGTATATGTATATAGCCTACTCTTATCTAAACGACGTTGTTTTGTTTCGACAACCACGCGAACGAAGTCGCGGGCACAGCTAGTCTAAAATAAAGTGTTATTTTGTATTTTAAATAATATTAAACGCAGTATATCAATTTAAGTACTGTTCTTCACCTCTCTACCATTAATGAGTTATTAATGAGTTAAGCTACTATTCTGATAAAGTAACCTTATTGCAAATGTGGATGATACTCCATTCTACGGTGTCACTTTTCTATAATATCCATAGTGTTACTTAAGGCCGTGGCGAACGTTTTCCAAATTTCTCTCAAGTTATCAATTTGCACCTAGATAAGTAAATATAATTTAGTAGGAGTAGTAGTAGTTTTACTAATAAAAATCATCTGTGCATCATACTTATAAAATTCCCTATATTAAGATATTTTTTAGTTCATTCTTTGGATGAATAGAACAAAATAATTATTGTTCTAGAAACCCAGAAGTAATTGTAAAAGGATATTGTGGCACGCGGCCGATTTTGGAACTAATGCCGTCACATATGAATTCTTGTTGCAAATATGTACACCAACGCCCTCATATTAATGTCATCCATGTGCTAAACGATCCTTGTAGCTCTATACCATAGATGTAACCTGTCTTTGAAAAGTTGGCCATATTTATTCCAAATTCAATCACAAAACAAGTATAAATAAGATTGCATTTCTCATCAAAAATAATATGATAACTCAATTTAAAATTACACACCGTTGATATTCCAATAACAAATTTTGATTGGTACCAGATACGCCATTTTTAAGCAGTCCCATATTCTGAAAAAGGATTAAATACACTTTTCGTATTGGTTAATAACAGTAACTTGCTGTATTGTAACTGGCAATTAACGTGAAACATGATACACTTTTAAAAACAAATGTCAGCTCCCACTAAAATTATTGTGTACGAACTTTATGTTACAATCTTCATTTAAAGTAAAAGGTACATATTTCTTGGAAAATGCAACTATGATTTTGCCTTTGTGTTATTAAAAGTTGTCTGGAAATTTGTCTCTTTAGACACAATAATTTCACGAAATTCAAAATCTATTCGATAATTTTAATTGTAATATTAATGAGACACAGAAGTACTATCTAATTACAAGACCAACTTGAGAAAACCTTTATATTTTCAAATAATTCAAAACACTTTTTTTGTTATTTAAAATAATTATATTAAATGAATTGCGCGTATTTTATACAACAGGTAACATAACAAACAATCCTAATAATAGTAATAGAACTGTGCTAAAAACCTAACCCCTTATACCAACACAGATACAGGCATTTTCCTTCACCATTACGATACATTAATTACGCGCAATTTAAGAACCACCACGCCTCGTGTAACGAAGTAACGCCTAAATGTATTTACTTTAAAAGTAATTTGAAACATGTTTCTTTATAGACGTCAATGAAATTAATATTCTGACACAACCGTCGCCGATAGGCTTTTGTTTATTAGCTCGGAGGTTTGAACAAACTCTCCATATAATATTTCATCTAGATCGTATAACCGAGTGTTAAATTTTGATAATATTCGGAATTAATAATCTGCTAGTGGTTCTAAATTGGCTATAAACTTTAAGGTTATAGTCTCACGGACTAACTAATACTGTAAGTATCTGAACGCTTCGCAGATATTAGTGCGAAATTGGTATTTGCTAAATTAGTGTTAAGTCGATTGTATCACATTTCCGTCTTACACCTACATGTATTAAATTCATGCGTACCTATTGGAACTTAAATTATATACCTTCTTGGAATCCAGTTCCATATTTAACCATTTCTATTTTATCAACTTTATTTTTGGAAATCAGTATTTCTACCAAACGCTTCCAAAAACGAAAGAGTGGGTGTCTTTATGCATTTAACATAAACCCATATTTGTTAATCTCCCGCGACGGAAGGATGGAATTATTTCAAGTTTTTTAATGCTAACATAAAAAGTTTACTTAAAGCAGTTAATTTTTTATTATCATAAACAATCAGTTTGGACAGGTTTATAATATAAATAATATATATCAAGAACAGTTCCAAACTTTTAACCACTAAACCGCCATCCTCAAACCTTTATTAACGTACGCGTGTAAAACAAATTTTACAAGTGATAACACATATCCCAAATTAAATGACCCTAGTCGTAGTACAACACATAATTCAATCTCTATGGACACTACAAACAAGTGTATGGGGACGATAAAACAGAGCGGCTTGTGTAGTTGCGTGTAGGCCGTGGGTACAGGCGCGGGACACGGGTCAAGTTGCAAGTCGCCCCGTCTAAGTTTATGTTTACCATCCTATGAGTAAAGTTTACATACCACCGATGATTAAATTACCTATTGCTTGGAACATTCCGTTGTCTTTGCGTGGTGTTTGTGTGATAGTTTTGTTGTGAACTGGAAACGAAAGTTGGTGAAGATTTGTTTTAGGTTATGTTAATATGTATTTTTTTTTACATTTTAATATGTAAATTTAGTTTGTGGTGTAAATACTGTTCGTGTATTTTTTAATAATCATGTACGCATAAATATGATTATGTGTCTGTGTTTAATATTAAAATAATCGTTTTTACTACTTGCATCAGTGTATCTGTTTGATCCCACTAATATTTAACCTGGCTGGACCGATTTTGACAGGCAGATTGCTGATGTAATAACTAATAATTTGTGTGTTAGAAAAATGCTTTTATGTCAGCAAATAAACCAATTAATCATTTGATAAATTCCAAGCAGACGAAGTCTAAAATATATATCTAAAATAAGTGAAGTAATTACAAAGAAACTACGTATAAAAACATAAATTAAATAGTACCATTATTTTAAAAATCACTTACGTCAAGAATTTAATGGTAGCTTTACAGTTCAAGCAACGTATCATGGTAAAGGAGTATCGCACAAACTGTGTTCCCTGTGGGAGCATCCAAGAACGTATTTGCATCAATAGACGCATTGCTACATAAAAGCCTTGTGCATCACGTACAGAATTGTGTCTCACAAAGATTTTCAAACGGTTTATACAGCAGTTGCTCCTACCTTTACCATTTTAAGACTACAAACAAAATAAACAACAGAAAAACGAGGTAATGAACTGCTACGTTTAAATAAGTTTTTAATTTAGTTATGTCTCTTTTGTTTATTAAAAACTCATTGTTTAAAAACTCGAAGGTTATTTTACAGGTACGTATTTAGCACGATGTGAAATGGTTTTCTAATAACATGTTTAATTTCATTAAGGTTATAATAACTCAGAGTAATTATCCGTGACTTTTATTTTTAACAGCGTTTGGCGGACAAATCTAATCAAAAAGCTCCAAAACTTTGAACAAGGGTTTGATTAATCTTATCAATTTCTATGAAAAATATACTGAACTTAAGTTATCTGTCTGACGTTATATGTCAAGATACCCTTAGAGAGCTTTATAATAATTGGCTATTGTTAGTGCTATTATATTTTTTTCGTAGAAAAATACATACTGAAGTTGTTTCGTATTTATGTAATATCAGATAGTTATTGAAAATTTATATAATGATGAATTAAATGATAAAAAAATTACTTTCTAAATTACGTATACAGTTTATAAATGTATGTATTTTTAAAATTCCCAGCTCGAGAGACGCCAGTGCTCGATACGTGATGAATGACGATGCCATAATTCCAATTATTATAGTTTGCACTTTAAAGAAAACTCGAAGTTTCCTTTAAGATTATTCATAGTACACATAACGGCCTGTACAATCCGAGTAACGAAGTGACCTGGAGCACCCGGTGAGATGCCGTCAAGAGGCCATTAAGGCACCCTCCGCTGCGCCAATCTTCTTGAGTATCACATCCAATTCTTACAACAGACACTGTCAAATTTTTCTTTTATTTTAAACAAGAGATAACATCGATTCGTAATTATTTGATAAATTGAAGGTACTCCGTACGTCAGCACATACCCAACAAACTTTGTTGGGAACAAACGTGATTGATGAATATGATTTTTTTATGAGTCGTTAAATCCCATGTGGTCCTCGCGCCAGTCCAATATCAACTTTGCTTAATATTGATGGCTTTTACTCGATGTCAATAATTATTTAGAGTTAGTCACGGAGCGTGTCTTTTTGTTTGCTCTGTTTGTATTTCATTTTGATAAAAATGCTCGTAAGTCAACCTCGACATAATACTCCACAATTGCGAAGCACTTCTCCAAATAAAACGTTGACTATAAAAATCCACGCCGTTTGGAAATATTAGAGTTTTCGTTTGTTATTGAAATAAACATGCAATATAAAGCAGAGAACAAAAAGCTGCGTGTGCTATATTGTTACATAATCAAATTTGTTACTGGATTAGGTGGAGAATGTGCAGATGGCGCCCAGCAAGTAAGTAAAGAGCGAAGTGATAGGGTCCCGATATACGTGTCCCGGTTACTGACGACCGCTTTCACATTTTTGATATTCAGATCGAGCAACCACTGGGAACAAAACCCAAGTTAACTTCACGATATTGAAAGCTTATGGATTTTCAATGTTGTCGGCGAATATGACTCGGTAATGAACAGTAAAATGTATACGTGCTATCAATAATATTGATTTTGATTTTTAGTTTCAGATTCTGAGAATATTTTCAAGGGTTGACAAAGAGTTCAATGCGGTGCTTGACACGAGATGAGCGGAGGTTCTCTAATGACCAGCTTGTAGTGACCTCAGCCCTGAAAAAATCTAACCGTTTTGGTAGACAGCCAATTTTAATTGAATGAAAAAATGATCGTCTATGCATTTTTTCGTTTTGGATGATGGGCTAATGGAAATTGGCAGTGGTCTCGGCTGCCACCCGTGCCAACTTTTGCGGAGCCAGCTATCGCTACGCTCCAGTTCGAAACGGACGAGATATATCGTTTCGATTGAATAATGGTCTCATGGCAATTGCCTTCCAGTGTTCCTGCAATCAAATTGATTATGGAAAAATAATTTCACTTTTTGTGATCCCAAGTTTGCACCAATCCTTCGACTTTGATTTATTCCTGGCTGCAACAAACAGCTGAAATCCAACAGCACTATTTTAAGACAACACAAACATAAACATGCAGTATATGAATGAACGAAATTTCACATTTGAATGATTTCATTCATCTTTCAAATGGGAAGTCGATCGCATGTGCCCCAAATGGACGTATTGGCATGCAAAGCCTTGTGCAGTTTCTATTGAATTGTAAATTTGAGTTCTGAGACTCAAGCACTGCTTCACGATAAAAATAGGTATTATAAGAATTCGGTTTTGGGGCTATGCTGCCCTTGAACGCTGCGGTAGATACCGTTATAAATTAGCATTTTACATCACAGATTTGATATCGAACGATTTATGGCTTTATAGATAGGATACAAAGAAACAAATTACCAAGATTAATAATTTATGAATTATTAATGTAGGTAGATATTAACTGTTAGACTTGATTATTGATGACTTCAGTATTAATTACGATGTTTTGGTGTAATAATGTTGTTACATTTACATACATTGTATTAATTTGCGCGACCGACATCATATATTTATTGAGGCGTGATTGGATGAGAGCCTTCGCGAGCACTCCACTGCCGCGGCACGTGATTTAATGAGTGCGAATATTTCATGTATCGTTAGGGCCAGCGTCGAAATCAATCACGATATTAACGATGTGTGAAATAAATTGAACAAGCAAATAACTTGGCTTTTACCTTCATAGCTCTGATTAAAATTGGTACCTAACGCTGCAGCAATAACTACAAAATTTGGAGGATACATTTTATAGCATATCAGTTTTAGGATTTAGTGCAACTCGTAATAACAGACTATAAATTCGTTATGATAAAATTAGTTAAATCTAGTAAACTCAATTATGCAAAATAGAGTTGCTAACTTTTTATTTTATTTTACATATTACAAAGTTTATCAACAATTTAAAAGTTGCTTTTAATTTAAATTAACCGAGAGTATTCAGACGGTCATGATACTTAATACCGTTTGAAATTGCTACAAACACAGTCTTTTGTCAGGTCTCTACTCATAGCTACTTATGTCTACGGCGTAGCATTGAGATACTGAGAACCAAAATAGCTTTCTTAGTTTCCAAAGCTTTTTCCAGTTTTAAATTCAAATATTTGCTAATTAGCTGTTGTTAAAAAAATCATTAATGATTTATATAAATGAAGTCACCACTAAACCTGAAACAAAAATGCTCTTTTGATACTAATCTTTAAGAAAAAAAGCGAAACGAGATTTTTGTTTACTATTATTATTTAAACCTAACAAAACATATAAGTGATCCAATCACAGCATAACAAGAACGGCAAATAAGCTGAACGTTAATCATTACTTAGGTTTAATTACCATTCTAGTTTAGCTTAAGTACGTATTTGTCTCGAGACTGCCTAATTAAACAAGTCTCTACCTCAGCATAATATATTTTTGTTGCCTCACACATCAACGATTTCATTTGTAAAGAAAACATCAAGACACTGATCATAACTCGTATTGTCCACAGCATTTGTATGTATTAGTCCGAGCCAGAACTTTGACTTTCTCTAATACGAATTACAATCCATTATTTCGCTTTTAAGTACTAAATAGCGTCGTAAACTTCTCTCGTAAAGATCAAAGAGATTGCCTGTTTGACATTACACTTACAACTGAATTGTTCTCGATACAATCAGGTATCAAACGTAGGTTTCTAGGATTCCTTATTAATAAATAGATACATTTTGTGATATGTGTAGGTCGTCCGAATTGCAAGAAATGTGAATTAAGTTTTACATTTACTCCAGCTTTTACATAACATATTTTACGGTAAATAAAGAAAGGGATAAGACTTGTGCTTCGTTCTTTTATCTCCGGTTACTGCATTCTATTTCCACGCGATAAATTTATGTGACCACTTGTCATCAGGTTGGTGGGCGGTTTACTATTCTTCTACATAATAAAACGCATTTTTTCCCTTTCGCATTACTTCAATTTATCGAGAAAATCTTTCAGCTTTCTGATCAGAAAAGTCTATTGGTTAATGTCTTCTAAAAAAAGCCTTTTTGTGGCTGGCTGTTTTCTCCAGAGAATTGAATGTTCTCAGGTACGAGTGATTGATGTCTTTATCTTGACATTTGCAAAGTGAGCGAGACATTTCAAATCACGGCCATTTCATGGCACGCACCTTCTTAAAAGAACCAAGTATTGTTTTTTTAAGGCGACCAAACAAAGACTAAGACGAAAATGTTTTTTTCGCATTGTGATAAATAAGCCATTTACTTTTTCATTACATTCAAACACCCTCGGCCACGTTGTAATTTCAAATCAAACTGAAGTTCGAAAGCGACACAGTAAATAGCTGTTCGAACTCCAAAGATTTTTCTTTGTTCATAAAGATATAATAGAGTTAACAGGAGTCATGTCTCGTCCATTCCTCTCCGAAATTACAGCCAGATGTCAAACGCATTCGCTAGCCTTATTTTAAAGGCGTGTGTTTGCGATACCTATTATTTTATCACGTACCAACGTCATATTTTGTACACACTCCTTATACGAGGATTTTATTACTTCATCACTTTGTCACGGATTTTTCTTTTATGATCAAAGTATTTTTGAAACCGGCTTTGAGTTATAAATGTGAGTTTACAGATGATAGCTTAAAGTCCTATTAATCCCAGACGAAGACAATTTTATAAGTTTATTTTTACTATCAAGCGACTTATCGAGTGAACACCTGGAAGTCGTATACTTATCGAATAGTTGTATATATAATATATTATAGTAATTAACAGTTTTTAACTACACCATACCACCTCGATCTATTTTATGCGCTAGGGGATTCGAACCCGCACCTCGGAGTTAACGCACTTACAACCCTTAGCCACAAGTTCAAGTGCTTTATGCCATAATTAAGGTAAGTTTTAACAACAGGCTCGTGTTACATTTTCATTGTTATAAACTTATAACTAACTGTTTACTCAAGTGTTTCGTAAATCAAGGACACCTTTTTTTTATTCAATAACGAAAATTAAGTCAGTTCAATTTACTGGTGTCATTAAATAAACATTTGATTGAATTGGTTGCCAGTTATCCCATTATTGAATACTATAGAATATTATTGAATTAAATTGCGAGATGCAATTATTAGAAATTAATACGTAATTTCATTGAATAATAATAGGTAATATTAATTCCATAATATTCTCAGTCTATTGTATAAATGAACTCAAGCCAATTCAGACACGAAAATAACACCAGGATTCATTGATATTTGCTGCATTCAACTTAGTAGTGAAATGCATATTTAAATGAAATTTAGCAATTCACACGTGCGGTATCAAGTTATTGTATTGTTATCTTCAAAGCTTTCATGTGAATATTTTTCGTTGGAAACAAAAGGCTCTATTCAAAAGTCTATCGTGTATTCGCCCACAACAGATTCGTGGATCTGTCAGCGGCGCGTAACCGCAGACTACAACGGATTGCCCGGCGCCCGAGCCGCTCCCATTTCATACACATCGCTTTTTATTCAAATATCGTTTTAGTACCTACCAACACGTTTTTCCAACTTTTGTCTAAAAGACCAAACAAAATCTTTTTTTCCAACAAAAACTAACAACAAAAGTTCTAATCCGGTGACGCTGTACATGAGTGGCAAACAACAATGCTTTCGACAAACAATATAAATTGTATTTGTTTTGGCTAAAACAATGAAATACTAAAATCAAACATCTTATATGACAGACTAGTTCAGCCAATTTTTTCATTTTTACGACGCCATTGTTCGACAGACTGCCATTTATGATGTATGCTAATCCATATCTGATAATACTTTGAAAAAATCGCATTTTCCAACAACAACGTTTCCATTTTGTATAAAGAAAAACGATCCAATAAAACGCATATTACCTCGTCGCATTGTAAAAGAAAATTTCAAAAGTAGGGGTGTCTACACAAACGGATGGTATTACAATTCGGTGCCATTTGCTCTCGCGTCGCCTCTTGTGTTCAGATACGTGCTTGTGTGAAAACTTTTTAGGAGACTATAAAGAAAATTCTTTCCCTTGAATTTACGATTTCCCTATCGCGCTTAAGCGGCGAATCATGGCGCATGGATGAAATATTATCGTTCGCTGGCTCGCGCACGTGTACTCAGGCGCTCTGTCGCTTGATGTATAAAGTGTTGCCGGATTTTCACATACATTTACACTTTTCCAAATGAATTGGTGTTAGAATTTTTTATTTTCATATTAAGGATGGCAAATGTCATGATTTCAGCAAGTAACAAGCAAATTGAGCAAGATATTTTATGAAGTTTTCTTACGCAAAATATTTAATAGTCATGTCAATCTTGAAATAATATAAACTGCAAAGATTTAAGGCCGAACTACGAGAATTACCCTCTTCAAACTCAAACATAAAAGTCTATATTTAGCACCACACAAATGGTTACTTTACCAAATTGTTTTCTAGTGTTATTTACAGTACACCAATCAGGAATCATTACACCACCTCAATGGTTTATATCAACAATAACAAAATCGGATATTACCCTTTTAATAATTACAGCATCGTTACTTACCCGTCAAATTATTCATCAATATCCGAGGCCTCATTTCAACAAAGGGCGAGGGAGAGAACACGAAAATTCATCAAAACTTTATTGAGGCTGAAACAATACATCAAGGCGCTAAAACATCTTAATAGCTCAAAGATTGATTGTTGGGTTGCAAGGATGATCGAACGGACGAAGAAAGGAAGGGCCGTTCCCGCTGCCGCTCATCACTGGCACCGCTCCGCTTGCCTCGCACGCCTCTCTCGCCCCGCTCGCCCGCCTAGCACGCCTATTTACCAAAACAAACAATAGCCTCGGTTCTACGTCTGCTGTCACGTCAGAACACGCCTAATTATTAATTCTACTAAATTGTGTAAAATGTACAGTTTAATTGTTGTTCTCGTTGATTATTGCTAACTTGTAAAATTTTAAAATACAATTTGGGTGTTTTGAAAATATATTTACTTGTTTAAAAATGTAACCCGGAAAAATATTCTGATTTTCATGAGAACTGTCTACTATCAAAAAAACTGATTTAAAAAACTTGGATTTAAGTCGGCTCTTAGCGTTAGTCGCCCAATTTTTGTGTAGCTTAAAACATGTCGGTAAGTTTGTATTCGAACTTAACGGGTCAAAGTTCCATATATGCCATCTTAAATATCTAACCAACCGTGATATTTTTAAAAGCCAATGGTTACAAAATACCATTATTTTTGTACCCCTGCCCAACCTTACCGAGATAGAAAGCAAAGCGATTACCTGTCACCCAATCAGCTCTGTTCAATTATGAAATGCAAATGACCATGCTTTTGAAAAGCATTCGATTTTTTACTTATTTTCAAAACCAACATAAACAAACACAAAAAGGTACAATATTAAGGTAAATAAAAAACATAGGTATTGTTAAATCCTACTTATCTTCTTTCTCTTTACTTGTTATAAAGATATCAAATCTTTATACGAAATGATAAATTCATTTAAGAAAAAAGACGACATGAACTTTGTTGTTAAAAATGATTGAGTTTCTTTCCAACTTTCTTTTCTTTAAATATTGATTATCTAACTTCGAATGATCCACATTATTTTCAAACCTAAATGTACAAGTTTCAGTTCGTGATCGCAAAATAAAAAGTTTTCAGACCACTCTCCTTGATTCTTTGCGCGATAAATCTCTATTCTTGTACGATTAATTCTGCGTTTTATCATTCTAACATCCAACTAAAAAGGTTTTTATTACTTATACACTTTTGAAACTGCATGCGTCATATGTTTACGGCACTAAACTGAATTAGTTTATTGGTTGGAATAGTTGTTTAGGTAGTTTGACAGTATTCAAAGTTTTCGCATATTATAATGAATTAATTTTACTCACATTAATTAATTCCGTTACGAATCGCTTCTCTAAATAATAGCACAGACATCATGCAAAATAAAGAGTATTAAAATATAATAACATCATTTAAAAAGTATCTTACAAGTAACAAAGGAAAATGTAAAGATTGAAACGTGGAATCAAAGCAATCAACCGTTTTGTTTCCCTATCGGAGCGGAGACGGGCTAGTTGGGCGCGCGGTGTCAGTACGCGCGGCACGTCTCCGAACCCTATCGTAGGCTTCATACACTGCCCGGCGACATCTGCACATTTTCGACGTTATCGACTAGAGGACACATTTTTATAGGAACAAATTTAATCTAAGCAGAAGGAGGGATCAGTCTCGGGAGTGCCCTGCTCGCACGTGTCCCCGCGACGTGAGCACGGGCTAACGATTTTTCAGAACGTTATTATGTGTCCGATAAAAGACTTTATCTAGAAACTGCCTTTGGCGTCAGTCCCTTTTTTGTTTGCATATCATATTTATTTAACACACTACTCGTACCTGCTCGGTCCGTTCACGTAGGCGGGTTTATGTAAATATTTCTCAAATATTGGTCCCGTGATCATCGTCTCGATAAAAGCACTTAGCACAACCTCCTTTGTCAAATTACGTACATTCTCATTAAGCTACTTACACGAAATGTGTGTAAAACCATATTCGCGTATTAAATAACACTTGACGTTTATGCCTTTAAACGTTGTAATGAGGCAACGTTTAATACTCGTACACGGCAAACAGTCTTATTCGGATTAGATTTACAGTCAGAAATATACATAGGTATGCAATTTGCTGCAGTGTTTTATTTAAAAGATATTCATTCTAATCCATAGTTTCTCGTCGGTGAGACATTTTTTACGACGATCTGAGGAACTAATTCCCCACTAGGCCAATCTACTTTAGTAGATAAATTCGGTAGGAACTAACAGAATGGGTTAAGCAGTGTAAGCGCGGCGAGAGGTCATTAAGTTTTTGTAAGTCTTCCCCTGGGGCTCAACAAGGATGTAGGGTCGTGCGAAGAAAATTTTCTTAGAAAAACAATAAATTTTGTGTGAGCTACGCTCGAGTGAGTTTCGGTGTCGGTTGAGCGAGAGCACGCTCACCATAATATATTGAATTTGAAACGAACCAACTTTTACGTTTCTCCGCCGCGTGTAAAAAGATTTTCTGAAAATGTTTACAATGCAATAATTCTCTAAATCAAAAACCGTGCAAACAAGAAACAAACATGTTGAACATATTCTTCCTAAAGGATTTGAACTAAATGATTCAAGAATATAATTAACTACAAAGTCTTTTCTTATTCATAATAAATTCTAAGAAGACGTTAGGAAGCACAAATATAATTATGATAATATAGGATTAACCAACATTAGTTGCACAGATAGACTTATAAACATAAAATACGTAATTATGCGAGTACAAAGTAACTCAAACAAAAAAATAAAATAACCGTCTTATTTAAGCGAGTACAAAAAAGCTAAAACCCCATTAATAATTCTTTCATTTTCGGGAGCAGGGAAATCTCATTTACACTCAAATCCTTTTTCTTTGGGCTCATTCCTCATCAAAGTATCGATGAGAGATGTGACGGATCTTTATCTTCGAAAAACAGCTATTGATCGGTAGGAAACACTTTGTATCACGCCGTTTTACCGGCGGTTAAACCACAAAAAAATATTTGTGAAAAGGTGTGAGATCTTTTGCCTTAATCCCCGACGATTTGCAAAGACGGAAAAAAGGGTTTGTGAGCTTAGACGCCACGGATCCCCATACAACCCGCCTTCTGCCCACGCTTATCACCCGCCTCTATTTATTCCCTCCAAATAAGCATCAATATTGGAAATATCCGTATAACAAGTTATTAACACCGCCTCTAGTACCGAGACGTTGATAACTAGAATACGCGTTACTATTTCCCGAGCTCGTTCAGCCGAGCCGGATTATTTTCTTTTATTGTGGAAATATACGCCATTTATACGAAATAAAAAGTTTGTACAAGCTTTGATTTTTAAATGAGTTATTTAACAAAATCTCAGGGAGTTATAGCTACGTATTTCTGTATTACATCTAATAAAAATGTACGGAATCCTCATCTAAAAAAGTTGTAAAATAATTTCATTAGGTATAATATAAGTTAGGTGCCCGGCCATGCTCACTGCGGTAGCACCCACAGTTTTAATTTATCTCGCCTGGCCCTGTAACCATAATTAAGTAGGTACAAAGTTGAAACAAGTTTAACCTTTTAAAACAAATTATATGCATACAGACGATTTAAGACCTTTTAACGTGAAAATAGAATCTTATGTTAGTTGTTTACAAGATATTTTTTAATGATTTTAGTAAAAAAATATTGGAATGTAAAGTTAAGTATCGAACTTATTTTTTTCTATATTATTTAAACGAAACTTATAACTTCTTAGAACTATAACGTCTTATAACTTTTTTAAAGATATTTTTTCTGTTTTTGTTTCTACACCACCACGAAAACAAATAAAAAAATATCAGTAATTTTTTAACAAACACCATTAACAAAACGACGTACCAATACAATAGACATATCTCCACGAATATTTCTACCGATTATAACATCCCATCGAATCCATATCAAACATCCTATTTATAAATTATACATAAACATGAATCTTAACCTTACTTAATAGTACATCTCGGATTGTATTACATCTCAACCCGTATTGACATATTAACATACTAAAATTAATTATTCATGCTTATTGGATTCATAGCTCGGCTGAAACATTCTGATAATATTAACGTGACTGTTGTTAATCTCGACGGCGTCTTTAATTAAAGATGTTTAATGTTTGTCTACGTTTGCTAGGCGTCTATTAATTTATAGATAATGATAATCATCGTAAGGAGGTCGGCGTTCGGTGTTCGCACTCGAAACCCTTCCACGAGGTATTTTGTTTGTAATCCTTCTTGTGAGATCGCACTCATTAATTATTGAGACGGCAAGTAACCTCATTGACGTTCGCTACGTTAATTATCATGTAATCGCATACTACGTATGTGTTTATGTTTGAATTCTAATTCTCGTTTTGATGTATACTAATCTAATTTGCACAAAAAAACTTAATTTTTGTTAGAAGGAAGGTTAGGAAAAAAATCTACCTTAATTAACCGTATTAGCTTTTAAATTAGAGAATATTGAAAATTAATAAAGAGGATTCATTTTTTATACTTTAACATCAATCTCTAAAATATCAAAGTGAACTTAAAAAGTCATCATAATTAACATTCATTTAAATTTGAAATTATTCATGGCAGAAAGCGAAGTTGCTGTGGTGGTATTTAACGCCGCACCTGCCCGAGGCGTCTTAGCGTGGTCGAAATTAATGCGACGCAAAGTCGGCAAAAGTCAATTACACTTTATTAAAACCGTCTCCATTTATATCAATTTGACGCAAACTGTTACAAATACTGGTAATGTTCCGTCCTTTCATCCGAGAGCGAGGCGGGGCTACGCAAGCGCCAGGAGCGTAGAACACTCGTAGACAAAGCGGCGCGGCCGCGCGGGTAGCGTAGCGCGACCAGTACGCAGCCAGAGCGCCGCGAGCTCGCAGCGCCGCCGCCTGCCGCCGCTCGCACCGCGCTCTCGACACGCGCTCGCCGACGCCGCGCACACCGAACCCCACTCGATTCACCTGCCGATGAATATTTAATCGAGCCGATTCCAATGGCGAATGAATGAGGGAACTTCGTTACCCACCTGACATTCATCACAACACTTTTGTTGACATATTTGTAATACTTGGAAAAGTTCATTCGATTAACATGTCGTTGGGGTAAACTATTCAACATGAGTGGACGAAGATTGGCCTCGTGTTCGGCAGTGACAGCTGTGCTGCTGCTCATAATTAGCGGCTCAGTAACATCGTCCGACGGTGAGTACGAAGTTGCTCGTTAAGTAATTAACAAGCTAACTAATAAGTTAGTTTCAAATTTTCAGTTACTACAAAGTGGTTTTAGCTAAAATAATTATACGGGAAAACCCTTATAATTATTTTAGCTGTGATAGCAAAATAGCAAAACTTTTTATTAGTCCATAATTAGTTAAACGTAGTTACTTTGTTGCGTGCTAATTAGAGAATTAAAAATGTATGTTCTATAGTTGTTCCTGGTTTTCTTTTATTCATTTTAGCCGTCGGAAGTTGAAAACTTTTCTTATTATTGTCTTGCAAAGTTTTAAGTGGCTGTGTAACTACATGTTTTCATGTTTTATCACTCTTGTCTTAGAGAACAGAACAGGTGTATTAAGTTTTACAAAGAGCGAAAGACGCACTAGTATAATTGCTTGAATTTTATAAATAATTTTAATAGTAACAGTTACTTTTAATAAGTAACCGCATATTTTGGAGGTTTCCAAGTTTTGTCAAACATGTCACAGTATTTTTATGTTTACGATTCTCCGAATTTCATACTTCATAATTTAGATTTAAAAATCGTTTGACTACTTTTTATTGGACTACGAATCCACAACGTTATATTAAGTTATCATAGTTTTAATACACAGATGCAATCTTATTGCTATTTAGTTGGAGTTTCTTCTCGTTATAAAATTTTAACTCAATTGTTTTCTTTTAAGTTTGCAGGTTTGTTATATGGGATGGATGGATCTTGAATCTGTTTTTTTTTTTATAAATGCAAGTCATTGATAGTACAAAGTAACAGATACTTAAGTTAAAGTGTTTATTAATTAGATCTACGGTATATTATCTCAAATTAATCTCTTTATATTAGCTTTTTATAGCTTTTGGTTACATCTCTCTGACGATAGTCCTTTGCATCGCTTGAGTATCTGTTAAAAAGTAGCGTATGTTCTTATTTGGTTTCTAAATGTTTTAATATTATCAAAAACAGGGTTTAACCGTGAAAGGTTAACAAACTAGGTATCTAACGAACGCATTTAAAACCTTTTTTCTACTTTTTCATAATATTCAAGTCATTAGACATCGCCTTCACTTCAGTTTTTATTCGATTCTTAAAAATTTAATAACTTGATTCTCTTCTTTTCTTTAAACCGATTGATGTACTCATCATCGGCATCAAATAGATTTACACTAACTATAACAATAAACAAATCCACGTGGCTCAATAATAATATAAACTTTTTACAAATTCTCCCAACCGTCGCTAAATCATTTAAACAAGGCATCTTTAGATAGTACAAACTACAAACATTCCAGAAAGTTCTAGACTTCTAAAAAAAATGGAATGTTCTAGAACCCGCTCCTCTGTTGAATGAGACAGTACTTGTTTGTCTACGGCGGCATCCTTGATGTGCAAGCGACTTTGTTTATAGGCTATCGCAGCTCCATAGCGGCGACATCAATGGGCTTTACAAACGAGATAGAATTGATATACAGTCTTTTGTTTTCTTTTAATGGTTGTTTTTATTTAATTTGTTGCTGGCTGTTTCGATTCGTTTTAGGTACGAGTATGTTGGTTCTGAATATCATCACTAAATAACGTATTGTATTATCAGCTGATCAAAGTTCATACTAGAGAAATCATTTTTTTTTTCTCAAAAATAGTTGGTCAAAGTTGATAATTGCCATGTCCGGAAGCGGTATTGTAACTAAAATTTCGTCAAAACACGACATTGACTACATTTTTATATTGAAAAAACTTCATTACAATTAAAATAATACAGTAAACTGTAATAATTAAATCAAAGAGTAGCAACTATAAAACTCAAACAGCAAACGTAAACACTAGTAAAACAAAATAAAATATAAACAAAAGCCGAAGATTTATTATTTAAATGCCGTTATTAATACCATAAACTCATACGGAGGGAAACAATTGACATATTTTTCCGGCATGCCTGCCCCACGGTGATATCTATAACCCCCATTATTCAGCGGATTAGCTTTTTACTGGATGAGTCGCAGAATATTCAAAAGGGAATTATTGGATTCTGTGAATCTGTACGGGCGTTTCACTAAAATCGGACTAATCTTCTATTGTTCTTTGCCAACTTGTATTGATGATTGGTGAAAAATGTTGTAGGCTGAACTCATAATGGGACCTAGACTAAAATACCACTAACACACTATTAGCCCAAAGAAGAGTCTACGTGTCCCTATATGTAATAATAATAATTATACAACGTTGATAAAAGCGAGAGGCATTAAATGAAACCACATATTCTGTATATCATTATAAGGCTATACAACAAAAATCAAATCAATGTAAGCAATATTTTTATAATAACTTTCGTGAGGATGATTCATACTTAAAACGTTATAACGGTTTACTCACGCGTATTTATCGGGATAGCCCGACTAGTTTCGGACCCAACCGGAGCCAACTAGATAACTATGCCTATAAAACTTAGTCACCTAATCAGGAAGATACAGCATGTTCAAACTAAAAAAAAACTAAAAAAATATCCTGTGACTAAACTATTGCTTACATTGATTTGATTTTTGTTGTGTAGCCTTATAATGATATACAGAATATGTGGTTTCATTTAATGCCTCTCGCTTTTATCAACGTTGTATATAATTTCTTCTCACATTGACAAGATTATTTTTGGTTTAAAATAACAGATACTCATTTGTTTTCTTTCTTTACAATGTTAATCTCAATAGTCTATACCAATTTGGTTGTATGAACTTTTTGCTAAATCCTTTACACCAGTTTTAATAATAGGTACTAGGTACAGTTATTTTACAGAAAAGAATGCAAGCTTTTACATGATACAACCACCAATTTCCGCGAAGGTATTCATGTTTTAAGTTTTAATTATCTTCTTGTTCATTTTAATAACTTCTAGTATCTAATAAGTGTTCATATCCCTCAATTTTACACTATCCCCTATCTTCGTTGTTTCAATTACTAGGGCGTACTACCGGCTCTATAAAAATATAGCGTCATTCACGGAAGCAAGATGGCGCTACACGCGGTAGAGCGGTGTCTCTCTTCCACAACTGCAACAGTTTCAATTCAAGATGTGGTGGTAGTCCCCCTGGCCTCTCTATTAGTTATCAACCCTGCAATTATCGCTGGAGCCCCAGCGCGTGTTTAATTACAATATCTATAAATATAAATGACCTATCTACGTTCGATCATACAGTATCAGTATTGTATAGTGACCTAGATAGTGAAATGACCTCATGAAAGACGGCGTTCCGTTCGATAAAATGCGTTTAGCAAAAATAATTTTAAACCTAGTTGAATTTTATTTAGCAGTGTAATGAAAAAGAAACACGGTCTCATTGATTTTTTAGCAAGTAAATAACTGTTTCTATATTTTATTGTAAATACTTAATAGAGCTAAAAACTTAACGTAGTTTATTTATGTTTCGTAATAGGTTTCTAAAATCGATTAACTAGTTAGTTAATAGATAAGAATTAGACCAACAATATTCGGTTAGTATTGTAACACGACTACTGTCAGCAGACGCTAGACATATCATATTCGTAACTGGCACAGACAAGTTCGTAACTCGATCACGTGCTTTAAACTTACTAACGAGGAATGTACGCAAGTAGGAACAGTCAATTGAGCGTAACAAATGATTGTGGTACTCGTTGCCGATGATACCAATCTATCACAAGACTCCAAGCACCACAATTACCCATTTCCCTCAGCACGGAATTCGCGGGCCTGAAATATTAGGTATCATACGGTGTCATTGGCGGAATAAAGCGGGGCTGAGGGGAGAGCTCGAGCGCGCGGAATAAGGTTCTTAACGAAGCGTTAGTTATTTAGACGATCGTTTGTGTCTACACTCACATCGCATTGTTCCTGTATCAATTATGCCGCACTCCTGATAAACACGTTACTAGGTTAACGTACCTCCATTTGTTTAATAATACGTATTAATAAGCGATGTTCCGAAACTCGGCAAACGACCACCTCTTTAAATAACCGTATATTAACGACTCGGCTATAATCGCTTCCAATTTACTAGCTATGTGAGATTATTTAGGGCGTACTTAAGCCTTTATTATTATCGTCTCGTATATCTTGAGCTTTTGTTGTCCATTTATTTGTAGGTCATGGCTGTAACAATAAGGCTTTATTTAATATCTTAAAAGTCATTTTTAACCTTCTTTATGTGTTCAATATCTAGCCGGTATAATAAGAAATGGTTTTATACAATACTTAACCGTTGAAATCATGTTTCAATGTTCATGAATGTATAAATTTTTCAACGTTCCCAACGTAGACTTCGATGTAAATAAATTATCAGAAACATTTTCAAGATGTACAATCAGAAAGAGTGGACTTGATATTTTGATATCGGCAAATGGAAATCGAGATTATTCTCGCTTACGTTGACCGCAATTCCAAAGTGAATTACTGTCAGTCAGAGGTGGGTGAACTTTGGTCTAGAGCCCGCAACTTACCCACCTTGTGTATGATTATTTGCGAGTTGCCGGCGCCATACTTCAATTTGTTACTCAACTCGGGAACGCCTTTGCTGAGAACTTGCTCCCAGCTAGAATGCCGGTTCATTGCGACGCCAATTGCCACATAAACAAGCCTCGCCCAACCCGAGCTATGCGGTCGCGATAGCAAAACTTCGTTGTTTACTGTTCTCACTACATATCATAAAACATCTATTTCGGAGCAAACTTAAACTCATCTTTCCCGAGTTAACAACCTCCACAAAACTTTGTTGTTCATAAAATAATAATTATTACAAAATTCACACATACATACATAAATATAAGTAAAAGAGGACTTCACAGAAGTATTTGAATGTACGCAACGCCGATTTATAACAAAGTTCTCTTCTTGAATGTCGTTATACATTGTTTGCTTCGGTTGTTTTGTTCTAATTTAAGATTTAATTACTGAATATCATATTACAAACCTGGTAAAATTCAAAACCATACAAATGAATACAATGAACGTTAAAAGCTTTATCGATTTTAGCCGCACTTTTCTGAACTCCATATACATAAAATATTGCTTAAGCTTTATTATCACAAACCAATGCAAAACGGGAATTAATTTAACGGACGCTTGAATGTTATTGTAAGGCAATTAATAAATTGATTAGCTTTTACCCCTGCGGGTATAACGCCTCTTTTTAATGAATGTACTGTATATGAGGCAAATAAAGTTATCCTACTCATTATTTTAAAACGAAATCCCACGCTTGGCCGCTGGGCAGGTTGACATGAAAGAATAAATGGTTTGAATCGCGTTCGTAGCCCGTCGTAGGCTGCGTAGGTCGTCGTAGCAGTTTCCGAGAATTTGTACACTGTAACACTGATCGATCGCTATAACGAGATTAAGAAATATTTGTGTTATCCTTAAAATAATGTTCACTGCCAGACCAGTATGTGACATCTAATCTAAAAAGATAATATAAGACAAAGGTTAACTCATCGCCGCCGCGGCTTAAATCAGGCCAAGCCAGTTTATCGTTTATGTGTAATAATATGTATGAACGTATTTCACGATTTATCTGGTTCAACACCCCTGTGTATACCTGGAGAAAGCGTAATTTTTGCTATGAAACAACCATAAATCTTAAGGTTTTTCATAAAATTTCGTAATACATGTCATAGCAGTCTCGTATATTGCACGCTGCTCAACAATGTTCAAGAAAATTTGTCTTCAGGTGGAAACATGTAAAAATTCAAGAGAATGTGTGAATCAGTGTTTGATATATGAAATTTTGAATGGCTGACTGTTGCAATGTGGGTGTGAAACGGGATCCGCGGTGGTTTGTTGTGGCCAACATTGTATTTCTGTCTATGCAGATTCAAAAACAATCAATTATCTTGTGTTTTTACTGCAACGGCAGCATAGCTTAGGTTACGATGCAATTTTTTTATTACTTTTCAGGTTTCTGTAGTTTAATTCAAATTTTTCATTTCATTTACTTACATTGTTTTATGAAAGAAACAATCGATTTAAAAACTTCCTGTACATATAAAAACAACAACATTCCATGAACAGCAACAAAAGTTAAAATTACGAAGACTATCAACCTACAGTTCTACCTGAGCATTCCGTGATGCATCAAATTGCATCAGCTGTTGGTCCGCCGCCGCCGTGTGTCCCGCGCCGCGCGCCCTCGTCCCCTCTATCTAATGAAGCCAATTTTCCGCGCGCGCTCCACCTTGCTTTCCTTTTGAATTTTCTCGCGTATTTTTCCTGTCATCCATCTCCTTCCGCGTTTCCGAACAAGCAGATTACTTTTGATTTCAAATTCCAACACCATTGATTTAATAAACAACAAATGCCCAGCCGAATAGCTGGAGAAAAAGACATTTCGATGTACCTGCCTATGTCTATATTATGTTTAGAGGATTCTGACGCCGTCGCTCGTGAAATTAATATCCGTTTTGAAACAATTCGGATATCGCGATGTTGACATTATCAAATCGTAATTCCGATTATTATTTTAAAACAATAGATTACTGTTGACATTAAACTCTAATATAAATTGTTAATAATTATTTAATGGAATGATTTTATTGGAATTAATTAGTTTCATATTTAAATAGTTAAGTTGAAATTTCATAACATTAAGTACAGCAATAAAATTACGTGAACAAATTCAACTATGTTCGAAATATAAACACGTAGTCATCAGTCGGTAAGCGTGAAGGCTTGAGGCGCGCGGCGGCGACAAACACGGCTGTCCCGATAGACAGAGTTTTCAACTAATTTTTAGTAACTTCCGAACGAACTTCGTCGAATGTGTTATTTTTAAAAGAAATCTCTGAATACATAAAACTGCTCCTATTTGCTGTAGACCGTCTTTTCGTCTCTCGGAATATTACGGAGCAAATTTTCTGTTACTTAAAGTTTATGCTAGTTGCCTCCGACTCAGACGCTACGTAACCAGCATTACGAGAATACGAACGAAATGCAGAATACTGGCTCTTATTCAAAGACCGACCATTGAGAATTACCCATCCGTACACCTAACTGCAGTGACACAACACAGCTTTGTAACAACAAATATTAGAATCCCCGTCTCGGAATGTGGAATGTATTTACATTTCTGTTATAGAGACATTGAATTGTGACGTCATTATTTATACGTTGGTCATACTCATTTACGTCATTAACGTCTATTGAGTTTAGATACCGCGTTTCACAAAGCTTGTCAAACCGTCGCTCAGGATAGCGATACGAAATATTACAATAGATAAAATGTAACAGTTGTTACGGACAGTTGGGAGCCCGAAAGAGTCACAACAAACCTTAAAATATCGATGTCCGCCAATAATTGGGTTGCTGAGGATGAAAGGCAGTAGCTTCTTGTAAAATACTGATATTTGATAACCACAGCGAACATCAACGTGATTGGCGAAAGTTGGAAGTGAAGCCATTTTCATTCGCTATATGCAGGCCACCGATTCTTAGAGTCAATAAATAATTCGCTTACAATAATTTATATAACAATGTAAATTTGCAGCGAATTTAATAACCTCAGATTCCCATATTTTTAGCTATAAAACTGTCAACATGAGAATGTTGTATGTTTGGGAATATTTTGAGTGGTTTGACAATAAACAATTTGCAAAAAGCCTTCATTCAATGAATAGATACAGCATAGCACGATTGATATGTAAATTGTGTACTTTGAAAAATGGTAAGTATATTATTAATAACTAAGTTGATTGACAAAATTTTTATATTAAACGTTTCAGGTTTTTAGCTATATGAACATTCCCTTAATAATTACAGAACAATTTAATTTTGGGATAATTTATTGAAAATATCTTCATTATAACATGAGGTTCGGACATCCTGGCTATTTGAGATCGGAAATTTACATCATTTATTATGCCATTACTCATCTTATTGGCCCACTGATAGTCCAGTATTTCCGATAGCGGGTTTCCTTACAATGTTATTGCTATGCAATAAGAAAAATGTTACTGTGTTCACTGAATTAGTATTTGTAGTATCTACTGTACACATATTCATTCATCAATCCATAAAAAATCATAAATGCAAAAAAAAAAAAACAAAAAATCAAAAAGAAACACTTATGGTAGAGAGACGCCGCTACGCCTCTACGCCGACGCTGCTACGCCGACGCTGCTACGCCGAGTGTTGGTGCCATATCTCGTCAGTAATAATCATCCCCGCAATTCACTAATACATAAATGATTTACAGAAACAGAATTCAATTGTTATTTTCATATTATAATCCTCAGGGTATTGAATTAATAAATTATTAGTATAAAATATAAAATAAACCAAAGAAACAAAACACTGCCTGTAGTCTGGCAGTCGATAAAATGGACATACCAAATAAATGTAAAAATCACTAATGAGTTTCGAATATTTTCGTATCGATGTTGCAGAGAATTCGTATAATATTCCGCCGTAGTTACGTTGCTCAGTTTATTTATGTGCTATAAAAATCAACTTTACTTTTAAACTCATAGACTATTTTGATGAAGTATTAAGTACATCGTAAATAGCATGGTAACATTGATATCACATGCTGAACTAAAGTGCAAACTTATTTTTTTTTATATTCGCCAAAGTACCACTAATGTAAGTTACAGTCATCAAAAATGTAAATAATAGAGATGATGACAGGATACGAAAAGTAACAGGTATCAAATCTATCGATTGATAATTTAAAATATTGCACGTAGAGTTCAGGAGTTCAGGTGATGGACTTGTGACGTAACAAAATAGCAAAATTTATACGAGATAGTGACGTCACGCGTAAGTTTCATTCACCGTACATTGGTCAATTAATGTTTGCAGGACAAATACGTATACAACATTATTATAAAACAACATGGCGGAAAAAAAATACTTTATACCCATTGTCTAATTCTGAAAATTATCTCATAATGATTGAATTACTAAGCTCAGTTGTGGCTATAACATAATAATATATACGAATTAGCAAGACTCAAAATGAAAATTGCAGAGGACACAAGATTCAAAAGATACGCTTGGATAATAAAAGCTTTTATACATAAATAACCACCTTGTGTGTATCATCCAGTGTAAATGAAGTGATTAATTTAAAATAAAACTATTTATTAAACTCGATTATAAATAAAGAGCTGTAAATTAATCAAGCTATAACGATTTAATACACTTTTATGTAAATGAATATATTTATAATTAAATTCAGTCAGAAGTTTTACAAACAGCTTTTGAACGCTTAATATTGGATTCAAATTAATTTTAATTGACCCAAAGACTTTATTTTATATTTTAAATGAGCATAGTCCTAAGACAAATTGAAATAAAATATAAAAGTCTTCTGATAAGTTGATGGAAAGAAACTATCGAAGCGATGTAAGTTTGTTAATAAATAGATGAGATTTAACATTTCTAAATAAAATTGAGTTGAAAATAACGAATACTATTAATTTGCTTGTGGTATTACCAGACATATTATCTCTCACAGCTGGGCACAGCCGTTATTAAATATATTGTAGGAGCAGTGATCACCACTTGCTTATCTAATTAGAATTATGCCAATCAAGTATCACATAAACTAAACTCATTGTATTATTAAATAAAAAATTTATTTTTTTACCAAATAATAATGTTGTTACATTTTATTCGGTTATCTGAAAACAGATATCTTGGCATTATTTCTAAGAACAAGTAAGCAGTACGCAGTAAAAGCCAAAATTTGGCAAAGGTAACAATATAATGTAATCTAACGCGTTCTCTCTTTGTGCTTAAGGGATCACACTAAATCTAAGTAACCTGTTGCTATGTTAAATAGTATCTTTGAGACATCCAAGAATACTAAAAATTTAGAGGTTTTTGTACAAGATCTGAAGATATTAAACTAAGACAGTTGAAGAATTTATTTGAAATGGCAATGGAAGATAAAAGACAAAACTTAAATCGAACTAATGACAGAAGATTAATTATCGTTTTTATAAGAAAAAAGTTGGTAGGCATCAAACTTACCTAGGTACTAATTCTCAATTAGCTTTACTTTTTAATTTGAAGCTCAAACATAATTGGTGGCACTTGTGCTACTGTTCTCTTAGAGCCTAAGAGAACAGTACGTACCCAAAAATCTATAAAAATGACATCTAAAATTCAATTACTTGCTTCAAAACTACCGTATCAGAAATAACTTGGTATGCATCAAACATGTAACAAACTAAAAACTCCATGAATAAACTGTTAGTTGGCAGGCAGCAGTTATAATTGTAGCTACATATACTCGGTAACATGTTTCGGCGACCCGGCACGAGTCGGCACCGCTGCCTATAGTCCCATATTTCGTATGTGCGGAACGTTTGGCCATATTTCTCGACGTCTATGCCGATGCCGGCACCGGTAGCATTTCACGCGACGTTCCCCGGTTTTTCGATGTGCGGTTTCCGCGCGACAATACCATTTTATTTACGGCTGAACTGCACCGCTCTATGGAGTTCAGTCACGAAGCGAATGTAAGTAAGTGAATCTCGCGCTCGCAGCGTCACCGCTCACGCCGTTTCGCGTAATTCACCCTGGTCAGGCACGCTTGCGTTTCCAATCTGGTTATATGAGCCGGAAACCATTGCTGCCCACTCGATCTGCGATACACCAATTTAAAATTTAACCTTTTGCATCTGTTGTAAAGTTATCCGTCACTAAATTATTCCTTACTCCAGTATCAGCGACAACTTCCCGTATTTCACGTCGATCGTCGCTCATTACCATTAAACTGAATCCATATTAAAGGATTAAAGAGCTAAAGTTTATTGAGCCGAAATGAAAAAGAGCAATTACCGTACAGGAATTTAAAACATATCTGCACAGAATACGTTCTCCATTCTTTTTATTCCATAAATGAAACATTACGGTAAGTAACAAGTGATGCTCAACTATCTGGATTCAGCAACGAGCCCATTAATTTTAATTGTTTCCATAAAAAGTTAGAGAAAATCCGATTCATTTATGGATGACCGCATAAATCATCATTTTTCCGCACCCGTTACGAACGGACTAAAGAAGTGCCCGTTAACCATTTTATTTGTATCTCATTTATTTACTGACGATCACTCAATTAATTATAATTAAGTATTAAACATAACTCTTGATATAGCCTCAACGTGAATTCGTTGTTCCCGCATTTATATTTATATTTTTGCGTGGGTGAAGCACGGGAACAGTTTTTTTTTCAAATTTATTTAACCTTTAGGCGTATTGAGCACAATTAATAAAATTAAAACGATTCTTTTTTACTTAATTAACTACTTATTACGTATATTTTGTTGAGTACTTTTGTTACTATTTTTAGCCAAAGCGAGATTACGTAGATAACTCTATAGTAGCGAACAGTAAGCAGCATTGTTTTGATCCAATTTATGAAGAAATAATAATATGAAATAACGCAGACTCCACAAAGGTGTTGTAATATCCATTGTCTGTGTTCTTTCATAATGTCTACTTCAACTAAGTTCAACAGTAAGGGTCGTGCTTGGAAAAAATACATCAACGTTTTCCAGAAATGAATAACGGTTTACGCTTTGTTCAATCTAAACAACATCTGTTAATCTCGTTTATGGATAAGGTAATGTTTTTATATTTTACAATAAGGAAACCTTACACGTGCTGTTAAATTACGTAACATATTTATAGATTCGTTATTTAAGTTATAATTACCTGGTCTTATCGATTCAATTAACTTTAGCGCAAAACAATATAGGTACTTTTACGTGCAGATTTTGTAGTCAGATGTGTACCAACATGTTTTTCAAACATATGAACTCAATATAACTTTATTGCCGGCTTCCAACGGGGAGGAAAACATCGCGGGAAAATCTGCAGGTTTATAAAACTACGTACACACAAATGTAAAGTATGGGAACGAACAATCGCGAAAACGGCTATTATTGAAATTTTTCATGCATTCGAAAAAACTATCGGTAGTTAGTTCAAATTTTGTTAGCTCAATTGAACCAGAGGGGGAAGAAACGAGAAGTTAATTTTGTTTTTTTTAATCGAACAAAGTTCTTTTTTACACTGAAATGTTTTCTGGTCCATAGAAAGTTTGACACCGAAAAAAAGGTGGCCATAAATAAAATAAACACATGCTTACTTTTTATGATAGATCCAAGTAAAAGTACATTTTAAGCGTGTAATATTCTCTTCACCTTGAAACGAATGTACCTGTGTAGGTTTAAGTGGCTCTACCCCATGCCCAATAGGTGCATATAGGCGATATTTATGCATAATATATGGAGAATGCCGGCAGCGCACGAGGTGGCACCGCGCCGCGCTCCGCCGCCGCGCACGCCACGCCGCCGCGTCGCCGCCGCCACGCTCGCCTGTCGCAAGCGCTGATTTATAACGGCAATATAACGCCAACCTGTCCTCCAGATATTTTTATAACCTTCATACAAACTTCGTATTCTTTTGCGACATTTACGCTTTGATTTCGGTGTAGCGATGTAAAACAATCGAAGATATATTCCACGTGTGTTATTTGTTCCTACATATCACAAGTTGATCGCAATTCAACCCAAGAGCTCCCTGTGATATTATTTACATGCCAACTGATAAAAAATACTCGAATTCAAGACGTTTACCGAGACCTTTAGCTAAAGAAAATACAATTACAGGTTCATTTGACTTTGTAATTTGCGTCAGAATCCATTGGTTTGGCATAGTACACCGAAGGCACTTACATGTATCATAATTACACGGCGTGTGTAATTATTCAAGGTTTATGAGACATATTTCTTCATTAAAAGCATTAACAAGCTGTGTACAAGTGAAGCGTTAGCGGCAAGTATCGCACAAGTCGCATTAGGTGCACTTACCGACGATGTAACGAAGTGCTGCAAACTCAGTCCGTGAACCGATTACGCCTAAGCGTTTGTACTAATTGGCATCACAAGCGTTAATGTTAACAATTAAGGTTTAATAGCAATACATATTCTACAAACGTGTGACGTTGCTTACAAACGAATATTTTAACCTGAAACAGGTACAAATAAAAATGAAGCTTTTTTTTCTACTTAGCTTAAACAATAATTATAATCTGCCACAAGATCTTTTGATAGACTCACATAACCACAAAATGTTAATCTTATTCGGTATAATGCCATGATCTATCTACAAACTTCAAATTAGTTAACTAACCAGAATTTGCATTAGTTGTTTGTTCATTCAGTTTACACAATGGGACCCGGGAAACTGAAATTAGGCGCGACTGATAATAATAAACAGGCAGCGAAATCGAAGGCCCGGTTAAATTGGCTTTATCAAGCTGTTATTGCGAGGGGCTGTGCGTCGCTGCGTCGGCTTCCAAGACCTGACCGCTAATCGTGTCCCGTATTCACAAGTACACGAGGCTCCGACATACCCGCCAGCCCCTCACTCACAGGCACTACATGCGCGCCCATTTACAAGCGCCGGCTCTACACCAATGTAATTGTAGAATAGATCGGTTCCTCACATAATGCGTTTCGTATAGCCGACATGTTCAAGTGAATCTTGTTGCATTTTGCATAAAATCGATACTCATGAATACCCACAGCCACATCGAAGCCGCCGTGAGACTCGGCAACTCGAATTTGCTACAATCGGTTTTATTTTTAGATGGGCACCAATTCCCGTATCGAAAATGTATAATTCAATTTTTAAATCACATCGTATTTTGCTCTGCGTATATTCTGACAGACAGGATAACTTACATACAATCGGATTTTAATATTTCCAATTTGAATGTGTTTTACAATAAAAGGTTTTCACGCGTCTAAGTATTCAAATTCAATAATTTGATATTTTGAATTCCATATTTTTGAAAAACGATATTTGTTCTCGTTAGAACTCAAGAATGAAATATACAAAGAATTTAAAAACATTTTATACATTTTTGCGAGCTTTAAAGATGTCAGCATCAATTAGTCAGACATAATAAGATTAACAGGCATAATTAACATCAAAGGTACTGTACCGAAAGACCTATTATTTAGTTAATCATAGATCTCGCAGAACAGAGTAATAAAACAAACAAAAAAGATTAATCGCAGAATGGGTCCTTGGCGCGTATTTCAATTAGAGGGAAGTCAATTTAGGGTGAAAGAGGTAAGTAAAGCGAGCGGCAGCGGTGGCGAGCGTGTCGTGTCGTGCGACGCCGCGCGCCGGGCGACATCGCCGGCCGGCGGGCGACGGGTGGGCACAGAATCTAATTTGCCGGGGTGCCACGGACTTTTGTCACAACGTACTGTGCCAATTAGGTAAATACGCGAGCAGTGGACGCCCGGCCCGAGTGGGAGGCGCGACCCGTCACGTGCATCCGTAAACACTTACGGCCTGATGAGCGGCCCGCCCGTAATCATATTTCAAGTAGCCGAGTAATCTCGTTGTCTCATCAACACCGGCTACATTATTAACACGTTACACTGTATTAGCGCTTATTAAAGTAATCAAACCCTTTACAGTGGGACTTAACCGTCTTTGAGGGCTCTTAAGTTATGGAGGTAGCCTATTACGAACGATTTGTAATCACGTGATGATATTGCTTGGAACCGAAGCGAAGTCATAATTTCATTTAGTTGTTAATACCGGTTTCAATTTGTTTCGATAGACATTATAATTATTTCTAGTGTATTGCTTTTGTAACTTGAAGGGGTTGCGATATTGAGTTCCCTTCTACTTTAATTCATACCTAATAAGTTTCTACTGACAAGACCCTATCAAATTTGTCTTCAGATTTTTATGTCAACTTTGATATTCGACTCTTATCGCTGTTAGACGAATAACATAAATTACGGAGAAGGAAATAAGTAGGCAGGCGAGGACGTTGGTAATCATTTTCAATCAAAAGGTCAATTTAGTGCTCGCCTCTTTCCTTTCAGCCTCTGTGGGTGTAAAGAAAACGAAATCTATGTCCCAGTTGGCACAAAAGCAAATACCAGTGATTTTGTGACTTGATTATTTTATTCGCCCACGATTTTCGAATTTATCACAATTCACTAGCTATTCATTAGCCTATCACTAGCCCTTCAACAATAATTACAAATATTCATCCTACTGATCCTACATATAAACAAAACAATTTAATTACTCTATCATATACATTTAGTAGATTTTCATTAACACTGAGTCTTAACACAATTACTGAAATCAATGTTTATTTAAAAACTGTTTCTAGAAAAAATATCTTTTTCGGTCACATTTCATAGCATAAACAGATCCAGCAAGCGTTTTATCGCCTGCTCTTTTGTATAGCCAACAGCTCTGACAAAGTAGCGTCGCTGAACCGACCACCAAACACACTATTATGTACGAGTTCCTAACTCGAACAAAAGACGTAGCCCAATCATTTTTCTATTAAAAAAGGCTTGATCCCGGCTACGAGCACATTTCACGGGCCATCTATCTTGCGGGATATTAGAAACAACATTTTCCGATTGTTTATACGTGCTCGGTAAGCTCTTCTTTCATTAGAGACGACGACGTCGCTTGCACAGAAGGCCCGCACCGCCGCACCGCTAAGATTGATGGCCGCGGGATGGATTTGTTCTATTCGCGTTCTCACTCATCAATCATTCGCGGATATTTTTCCGTGTCTCAGGTTGTTTAGCCTAAATAGATTGTTGCAGCATTGAAGCATCGTTCATATCGACATGTATCGCGTTAGTATTGACGTCTTACATACGTAAGTCTTCTCACTTTGTAAGTCCCGGACATTACTCAACTTTATTGACATGTATTATTCATGTTATACGAGCTTGCGAAAAAATGTGTAAAAAGAATCGTTATCATGTTCGAGTTGATGAGTCATCTCGATGTATCGGGATTTTGTGGCTGTAATATAAAGTGGCCTAGTCAGGCTTAGGAATAGTGTTATTTATTCATGATGACTTTAAATAATAGCCTACCTACGTACTTAAGTTGACTTGTAAATTATAATTAGCATTTCGCGGAACATAATCAGGCTGTAGAGTAATTCTAAAGCAACGGCCGGTCATATAATAAGGGCGTTACCACAGGCCGCAATGCGACCAGCTTTAACCGCCATTCGGTACACAGTTCGCAGATAACCAAATGGGCTACTTGTGGTTTACAAGCCGCCGCGCACACGGCACTCAGCCCGCTGTGTCTCGCCATCATGTAAATAAGATTACAAGTTCCATGAAATCCTATTGGCCATTCAATTTACAAGAACTACAATGAAACAAGTGTTCGCAGTTACTTTTCGATACATTTTGTCTCAACGAGTATTAAATTACTATAAAAGACAGTTTTAATGGAACTGTGTAAAGTACTCGTAAGTAAGAAAATTACTCGCTATTAATTCAAACATCACTCCAGAACATCTAACTAATAAAGCCTTGAACCTTTGTAGTTAATCCTAAATTCGATATATTTATTCTAACGATAAAAGCTAAATTTTCTCCAACTACTAAACCCATTCATTTACGGATAAATCTAGACCCGGCTTAACACACTAGCCTTCTATACGAGATGAATCACATCCTTAGTCACTATACGATACTATATGTCCAGAAAAACAAACGCCAGTCGGATTTGAAAAATACCCGTATACAGTAAAACCGTTTCCAACTCCGGCCTAATGTAATTGACCCCCGAAACTTTTATCCTGTTTAGTGAAAAGTGACGCATCAATGGTTTTGTGTCAGATATTACACAATGGGAGCCAGTTTGGGCAAGTGTGTACTTTGATGGATTACTACTTACACGCACGTACTTAAATCCATTGTGTGTATTCATGAACAACCCTACGTTATACTGTGATTGATTAATTTAAGTTTAGATACGCTGTGAATGTACCTGCGGAGGTGAAACGTTTTGTTTGCGGTCGTACCTACAACGTTTGTGTTGACTCTTCATTAACTATTATTTATTACACAAAGTGAATACGAACTACATGGTACGATATTTTCATTTATGTGACCTATTGAAAACAAAATAATGGTTTAATTTTTCAACATTAATTTTTAGTATATTTGCAATATTGGCTCTTAAAAGGCATTTAAGTATTAAAAACCAGTGCATTATAAACGACATTATACCCTGCTTTGCTTAATAAATGTTGGTGACTAAATCGAATCAAGAATTCAATTAAAAGCGACATTATTTATAGCTAATCAAACGATAACTGCGTTTTGTGGGTCGCTGCGCTGACTACGATCAAATATGCAAAATTCACGAGAGTTCAAAAATTACGCGAGTGGCTTGTTAAAGTTTAATAAACGGTTTCATTGGGACATTTTTACTTTAATTAAGTATCTGAATAGAGTACGGGGAATCGGCCTTATTTACCTTGTTGTTCAAAGTAACGTATAATAACATTTTGCAATTTTTCGTTTAAGTTTTGGCTGCACTTTTTACATATTTATAATTTGGAAGTATGGTATATTATAAAGTTAAACGGCTATTTTCTATACGTGTAATGTAACAAAGTACAACCGTAGGATTTAATCGTACATAATTATTTTTGATAACTAATTAAGAAAAAAAAAACAACTATAAAAAATAACGAAGTTATAGCATAAAAAAATAAAATAGTCATCAACATTTTTATGATGAAGCCGAAAAAAAACAGGTTTTAATACTACATACTTGATTTATGTGATAGGATGTTCATATATTTTTGAGGAGGCATTTGCTGAGCAGTGGGACACAATAGGCTAAGAAGAAGAAGTTTTTTATGTCATAGAAGTCATTCATAATTTTATTCATTAGTACTTCAAACTTATAAAAGCAAAGCACGATCCTTAAGTTCTTGTTTAATAGGATTGAAGGCAATGCCTCTCTCGGCTCTACATCTGTTACATTTAAGACTAACATTAAATCTAAATTAAGTCAAGGCGCTGCATACTTCGTACCTACTTGTACTTCAGTATTCCAGGTATTTCAGCTTAAGCTATACCTAGTCAAAATATATTCAGTTTTGATAATTATGTTTATAGTTAAAAGCGGTTTGAGCCGAATCTAGGTTAACTTGTGATTGAATTAAAATCTATAACGCATATATTTCTGTTGTTCGAATACTTGGTTTACTTGATTTAAAGATAAGAGAAGTATAACATAATTTCTATTAAACTGTTACTATCTGATTATTACATTTTTATGAACACACGATACATCTAACGATTATCTGTAAAAATATTTTGTTCACATAATCGTTAAATAGACTGCCGTTGTAAAACGCTTGTTAAAAACTAAATAAAAAGAAATTAGGTAAACATAAGTATTTTTATGACAAACCTAACAAACAATGAAAACTTTAGTGCTTGCTGACGTCATAACTTGCAAACAGTTTTACGGTAACTCTATTTTTAAAACAATTTTATAAATAAACGACAGAAACTCCAACCATTGCGTCTATAATGAAATAAAAGCGTACCTTACGTTATTTATAGAACCTACAATCTGTACCCAAAAATAAACCTTTTACAGAAACCAAAAAAATAACACAGACAAATAATTGAAATAGTTGAATAATTACGGGTGTATTCAAATAGTTGGATAATTATGGTGAATTCAAATAGTTGAAATCCGTTTGAATTTGTTTCAGAGTCATTATTCCCTCGTTTCGTGGAGCCGGTTACGAACGTGACTGTCACTGTGGGACGGGATGCGCTGCTTGCCTGTGTCGTCGAAGATTTACGAGGATACAAGGTATCTGCACTTGTTATTCTGTTGTGTTCAAACCAGAAATGATTTTATAAGATTTTTGTTATTTTAACTAAAACTGGTCTTGAATTTTAAGATATTATTTCAGGAGTTACAAATGGTTAATAAATTATGTTAATAGATTATAATCTGTTAATTATTATATTAATAGATTATATTAAATTATATAAACCTACTATTTACTTCATATACTTGTACAATTTACAATTCATACTAGAGCAAAATTAAATACTGTATTTTAAGTACAATATAAACAACATTTTTCAATACAATCTTGCACATTAATATATTGTAATGCGATTTCAGCATTACAATATTCCGCAATCCGTTATACTATCCCGCAAAAATATTTTCCGCTTATCGAAGTAATACCTGCTTGCAACTTTTATGAAACAGTCATTCTTGGAATAATGGCAATTGATATAGGCAAAATAAAAATAATAAATATTTAAACTCTACATATTCATAAACCACACCACTTGTCTGAATTGCGTGAATATAAACTCCTGCAACATTTAAAAATATAAAACAGCACACATTTCAGCAAAATAGAGAAAGTCTTTACTGTTTGTTTGGTAGTTACACGTGCCTATCTAATATTAAATGAGTTTCACTCAACAGCCGAAATAGCCCAAACAAATAACACACTATCTCCTGGTACCAACAAACTGCATGAAATTCTATTGTGGAAGGGAATTAAAACCTTACTTTGCCAGAGAGCCTAAACAAACGTTACATAGTAACCACTTAAATTCTTAATGCCCATAGTGCTGGTAAATGTTACATCATTTAATATGTATTTATCAAAAGGAGGTTTTACTCTAATCGCCATGTGGGAATAGAGGTAAATGAACGCTTGAAAATAATTTTAAAGGTGTATTTATAGATACTCTTGTTACATCAATTAATAGACCAATAAATAAATATAGAACAATTAATCTAACGGAATTTTGTTTTTACAGGCACAAAATAGGTAATAGATACTATTGTGAAAAGGTTAGCCTTTTATACTTAAAAAAATATTCGTGTATTTTAATGGCCGTATTCACCGATCACCTACATAAAAATAAACATTTATAGTATTCAAGTTTGAGTTTTTTTTTTATTTTAAAAGCTGTACTAAACAATAATATATTAACATTTACAAAGGGTAAAAAATATGTCGTTATCTTTGTCAATGGCGAGAAACGTGTACAGAAAGCTCACCTTATTATTTATGAACATCATTTTATTCCTTGCATTCATTGCAAATACCTACTATAAACAAAAACAACACAAAATAGACCTTATTATTATCTGCAATAAGTTCACAATATCTCATACGTCTTATAACAACTTCGAATGCCAAAGTTTTGATATGCGGTCGACTTTAGGTGCAGTATAATTTCCAATTAGTAGTTTCTTGAGATTTAGTATAGAGAAATGTGAGTCTAACATGAATGTGGAGAGCTACACGTGGAACGTACTAACTAACTAGAAAACTAAATGTGAACTGGAAAGACCGAACAGACACTGAAGTTAGGTTTCATCTTTAGTAGACACCAGTCTCTATTAGTACAACCTTTTTACTAAAACTCAAATCATATTTTAAATATTACCTCTATACGTGGAAATAAGGATGATCACAACTTATTTTTTAATATCCGTCAAATAGAATAATGAATTATTTTGGATACGTATTTTTTTCTTTTGTCCCTCAAACAAAAATGTACCCCAAACAATAATATAGGTAGAACCTACAGTCAATGAAAGTTGCGCGAGAAGTCACTTTTTCGTACAAAGTGAATGCGTTACATCACTAGCTCTCCTAAAATTTAAAGCAGTATAACTTCGTTATTTTTTATCGTTCAGATAATCGCAAAAAGACGAATCTGACGGACCAATTATATCTTTACTTTTCATCATCCCTATTAATAAGATTATCTAGGAATTCAATATACTCTTGGATTCCTGGACAACCAGTGTATTTCCAATAAAACATAGAATACATGTTTTGTATGTTCCGAGAAATATATTTTTCTAAATCAGATTTTTATAAGAATTTTAGTTCTTAGTATTTTGTATTTTTTTTTGCACAGAAATAGTATTTTATCCACGCCTGGGGGTCACGATATATACCTAAATGTAAAGTTGACTCTGTCTCCTGAGAAATAGAGAAAACATACGTTTCAAACAGCTGGAAGATGTTCTACCAACTTGATATAACTCAGCATGTTTTTAAGTATCTGGCTTCTTGCTACGTAACTCACTATGGGATACTGTGTTACACAATAAAATGGGTTGTGGAGGTCGGATAGGCAGTCGCTCCGTACACAGTACACACGATATTCAGGTGAATTCGGTAAGCCTGAAAGCCGACCTCAACGTAGCTTAGAAAAAGTTTAGCCAGAAGAGGTTTTAGCTTTTTAAAATCTTCGTCGTTGTAACTTAGATTTTAGGAATTAGTGAAGAAAAAAATACGTTATTGTAATAACTAAGTAATACTTTTTTGTTAACTGTAAGTCGTTGGTGATTTTTTTGTACTGGTTTACTGGAAATAGATGCGCTTTATATCCTATAAAAACGTAGTGTCAACGAATATTTAATAGAGTAGGCTTTAAATCGGGACAACAAACAAAGGTTCGCTGAAAATTAAAAAGTAAAAACTATTTGCTCTTTTGTTTTGTTTAATAACATTGTTTTTTTATTTTAAACTATATTGACGTTAAACTTGTTTGTTTTTTTGTGGCTATTCTTTATGCCTTGAACATTTCCACATTGTTTGCAATCATAGGCATGCTGTGTTATTCATTGAAGTTTCCACTACTCTATGAATCGTTTATTTGTTTTTTTTACGACTACTCATCCGTTGAAAATAGTTCATAAATAATTATAAAAACAAAATCTTTAAGAAGTATGTTTTACTATTCTTTTTTTTTCTCCCTTTAATGTGGAGAACGACCGCAATTGATTTCAGCTATTGCTATACCATCTAAAGCTGTGAGACTAGAAGCACCTTTATAATTCTTAAAGCAATAAACTTTATAAGCAAGTACCTAGTGTATTGATAAGCAATTAAGAAAGCAAACAACGTCAGTACCTTTGCGGATCGCGTCATCCTCATGATGAACGAGCTCTACGTAATTCTATGAACGGATACGTTCCGTACCAACTTCATACAACTCTATTCGTGCGGCGCACGGGCTAAAGTTTTAACAAGCCAACTTAATATCACTTTGCGAGAATGCACGATTCGCCTGTTATTAATCATGCAGGACGGCTAGTTACTGAAATTAGAGTGCAGTATTATAGTGCACAGAGATTTATTTAGGTGTGACTGATTTGGTGCCATTAGAGTGATATTCGTTGGATGTAAATTAGAATTATGAAACATTTTCTGTGTATACGCCAAATGTCTATTACATTTTAAAGTTAGGTTTTTTTGTCAAGTTGCCTTATTATACCAACGTCTGATCTTTAGGCGCTTAAACTTTTGTATGTCTTTAAACGTCTAAACAGAAGTTCACTATATCTCATCCATCTCATAGTAAAGTATTCAGACAATAACAGATACAATTGTAATTTACTTGTAATTTTAGACGCTTATCTTTATACACTCGAGGACTACAGTCATTACCAACCTATGGGTTTGCTCCACTTTCGCACTTGCTAAACATGCATCGGCGTATACAAAAACAGTTTTAGTTAAATCGCTTAAAGAAGCTACTAGTGAGTCTAGTAAACTCAGAATAGCACACCCTCTCCACATGCATGGATTTGAACCTTCTTACGATTTTCTATTAGGAAGAACCGTTTAGAGCTGTCTACTTTAGGTGTAAAATATCTCTTTCGACACAGAAAGAAGATCTTTCTCTGTTTCATTTTAAGGTTTTACGGGATTATGTGGTTTAAAAATTCAGTTTCTTTTTAAAAAAATCCATATTCAGATTAACAGTGCTAATTTTTGCTGTATTCATTTATAACACAAAAATAACTTTAAAACAGGAACAAATTTTGTGGAATCTCAAGTATGAACTTTGAAATATGAACATATTTTGTAGAACCTCGAGCGAAAACGCTGGCCACGTCTTGTTATGGAAATCTGCACAACAATGTAGAAACTATAACTGTCACCGTCGAGAAATACGCGTCGGACACACGTACTTCCCATTAGACAGACTAATGAGATTAGGCCAGTTGTCAGGCGATGTTCAGGCTAGCCTAACGACTGCTCGTGTATTGACTCTCATAGATCTGATAAAAGCAAGAGCCGCCGGCAAAACTTGCTCTCTGGCACGTAGGGGTTAGAACATGTAGGCAACCAACTGCCTTTGACTTGTTTGTGACAATGTTACTTAACCTACTATTGCATAATCCTGTTATCAAGCTTAAAAGCGAGAGGGTTTGTAGTGCTTTGGACAATATATGTGATATTTATCTAGAACTATCTACTGTTAAGAACTTGTAGTTTCGTGACTCTTAATACAAGTTATAGTTGTCGCAAATAATCACAATCGTACAATAAATGCTTTTTATAGAAATGGTTGATTCCTATCAAACAAACATGGTTTAACCGTCAAAGCAACTATTATTGCTAAACTAAATATTGTACCCAATAATATTGATATAGTATTTGTGAAGATGGTTTCCAGGCAAGCGATGAACCTCAACTGTTTTTTTTAACTGATATAATTAATTCTAACACATTTCCCGTTCTCTATCCAGGTGGCTTGGGTCCGAGTCGACACGCAGACGATCCTGAGCATCCATCACAATATTATAACTCAGAACCCACGCATCAGCTTATCATACAACGACCACCGCTCGTGGTACCTGCACATCAAGAACGTGCAGGAGGTGGACCGCGGCTGGTACATGTGCCAGGTCAACACCGACCCCATGCGCTCCAGGAAGGGCTATCTACAGGTCGTAGGTAAGTTTATACTTACACAAATAACTAGTAGTATATGTATCTTACGGTCAGCTAAGAAAATCGATAAAAAATGACGATTTTGGTTCTTCCAGTTTATTTAAACAATAAATTGTAACCATTATGTAAACTAAGTTTCAGTTGGTTTCTGGTGTTTAAGCTTCTTTGCTTCGCAGTTGCAATTTGAATAGACGTGTTTTTATGATGATTTAATAAGAAAAATAATTAAATGGCATCCATAAAAGATCAATTCTACCTATAAGCAAGAGGATCAATTAATTTTACCATACAAATCAAATCAACATGATCATGTGTTTGTTGGAAATTACCTCTAATAGGAATGTGTTCAATACGAGTAGCTATGACCAAAAACAACATTGAAATACTTATGCACTAAATTTTAGTGGAATTGTTTTACAATTGGCCAACTGTCTATACAGCTATAACTAGTTAACTCCTATTTACACTTACCGCACTTACCACTGCAATAATTAGGCTACCAATATGCCCGAATTTAAATTTAACATAACAATTTAGAATCAAAATATTTACTGCACAATACGCGAATTTTAATGTTTATAAACCCAGAACGCTATTTCGTGTCCTAAAAGCGGGCTGATATTAAAATACCCCAACTAAATACCTTAGTTTACCAAGTTAAGGTGTAAAAAGGTTACAAATTCATACAACATTGCTGTGGTTGCGGTAATGGGACCCGGTCACAGGCCGGGTACTAAAATCCTGACCTTACCCCAAATTCATACGCTAAAAATCATTTTCTAACAAACTAATTTTGGATTTTTGTGAATATTTTCTAGTACCATACCTTATGTACAAGGAATAACTAAAATTTTCTAAATTCCCGAAATAAAATTGCACATTCTTACTTACCTGAAATGTAAATTCTGCTCTGGTTATTTTCCATATAATATTTTCAACGAAACATTTCAAAATTATTTTGTTTGCTCTTGCGCTGACAAAGAATTACACTCTAAAGTGTTTTATTATTAGCAATTTGAAACAAAATCTTTGTTTTCTTTCCGTTATCTTGTCATTCTATTCATGCAATTCTGTTATTTTTGGTCAGTTAAATAATATTTTTGTAGTAACTTTCGTCAGGACGATTCATACTTAAATGATACAACGGCTTACTCACGCGTATTCATCGCCATTCATAAATGTACTTCGAAAATAATAAATTTCTCTCGCGATTTTGTAGCCTACTACATAGTAAGGCCTCTCTAATCTAAATAAAATTTAAGAGATTTTAACGGGAACTTTGTCCGCAGTTCCACCGGTGATAATCGACAACATGACGTCGACGGACATGGTGGTTCGCGAGGGCACGAACGTGACAATGGTCTGCCGCGCCACCGGCTACCCCGAGCCGTACGTCATGTGGCGCCGCGAGGACGGCCAGGAGTTCAACTGTAATGGCGAATCAGGTAATTTTGATGTCGTTTTTTAACGATCTATCTATACATACCAATAGCTGAAGGTATACCGGTGGTAGCTGAAAGGTTTAGTGTGACTGGATATAGGGGAAGAGGACGACCAAAAAAACGATAGATGGATTGTGTGAAAGATGACATGGCTGCAAAGGGTGTGACTTGTGAGATGACGTCAGATAGGAACGTGTAGAAGAAGAAGGCATGCTAATAATAATTGGGATAAGGGCAGAGAAATAATCATGGTAGCTGAAGGGTTTGTTAGTGTCGGCAGAAACAGAAGTAAGTTAATACAATGGCACGACGATGAAGCCGTGCCTCTGACTATTCGGATCCGTACCCCCAGAAGATAACTTATTATGGGAGTCTGATGATTTCAATGTCGCGCCATGGCGCTATTGATAACGGGACGTCAAAGGACAAGGTGGTTTGCGAGCTGCGCCATCGGCTACTCTGATCCCTACGTCATGTGGCGTTTAGCGGAGAAAGTCTTAAAACTAGAATTTTATAGAAAGTTTTGACCGACAAATTAGCTATCTTTCTTTTCCTCATATTTATCACGGTCTAATCTGTCGTTGTTGATAGAGATTACATTTTATCTTTTTCTTTTAACACGCCACTGCCACGTCTTCTTCGCGAATTGGTTCAATACTTCGATAATCTGGACAAATTCTAACTAGAAGGGAAGAATGAGCCACAAAATCATCCACACAATACGATTTTTAGTCGTTGCTCATCAGTTAACTACCAAGTATTAACCTCCTAAAGAGAGTTCAACTCATCCGTTGACTTGCTGGCACTTCAAAGTAAGAGACACTTCTTAGAATGAGGATCAAACAAACAGCTTTTTTGTGGCAAGTTAAAAGTCTATTATGTCCTTTTAAAGGCAACACAAAGAGCAGTCGACACTGTAACAAAGAATTTAGGTACTCTTATAAATATCCGGTCAAAACATTAGTTCGCGGACTCTCATTATATTGACGCTTTCTCCACGAAACACACGAGATGAAAGAAAATCTTTGGGGCAAGAAATGAAGTGGAATGAACCCAGTAGGCTAGCTCTCATCGCTCCACTTCAAACAAACGATCCATCAAACAATAACACGTTCGTATTAACGTTGAAATAATCACAACGTAATTATTATCAAAATTCAACTCGCTTTAATTAACAACGCTGTATGAATCGTGTTCGCGCGGCGACCACTGTCATCCTTTATCTATTGTGCGTCGAAATAATGTTTATTTACGTAAAAGTAATATCATAATATTCTATTATAAAAAATGTTTTATACAATTATTTATAGATATAGATCAGTCCGTCCATCGTTCCACATCAGGTAATAAATACAGTTACAATTAAAACAGAACTTCTATAAATAGAGTGTTGCTGTCCCGCTGTAACTTTAGGCACAAAAGGAATATCTGAAGGCGATGAAGATAGAATATCTGATAAAGGGTTCGATATGATACCTCCAATCGATTGTCCGTACAATAGCCGCTACCAAATTGTACCCGCAACCACCGCATAACAGAAATATTTTCACAACTGAATTAACATTAGAGTATCAAATCGGAATAATTACGACTCGCCCCTCTATAACTCACTTTTACCCTACTTAGCAATACCTTATCGATTTTCTTACAATTTAACAACGTTACTAAAAGAATATCCCCGGTAGCATTATTTTGTACCAGTACAATATTGTCTTTGAGATACGGGTATGTACCGTTCTAACGTAAAGAATATATTATTTTGTAGTCTTACCTTCGTTACTTCAAGAACATACAAGATGTAATAATATGGAAAAAAACACGACCAAAAGTCAAATGTATTCTGACATGGAAGTTCGCTATAGGTTGTAGCCCAGTGTTCTCGCCGAGCCGAGCATTATATTTCCCTTCTCATACCCGCAAAATCTTAATTCTAAAATTTCATAATACAAGCCTTCGCTGTGAAAACACGTCTATTATAAACTACAGGTAACGTTAAACATGTTATGCACAAGAAAATGTTTTGAATGAAAGCTGTAGCAAGTAATACTTTCTTCTTAAGTATCTGATTCTTCGTTGCAAGTTTACAAGGAACTTGAAGATTGTTGTTTGTTTGCAGTGAACGTGGTAGACGGTGAGAACTTAACAATATCCAAAGTATCTCGACTTCACATGGGCGCCTACCTGTGCATCGCGTCGAACGGAGTCCCGCCATCGATCAGCAAGCGCGTCGTGCTTATGGTGCAGTGTAAGTACTACTTTATATGTTGTGACGTCATACAACAGTGTATCATTATGTGTTTTAGTCGCGCACTTTATTTCAAGCTTCAAGTCATTTGCGGTATGTGTTGTTTTATGTAGGTTGTGGATAGTTTTGTTCAAAAGAAAATTTGGTTTAGAAATTACAGTATAACCAAAAAATATTAAAAAGTTACCCGTACATTTCATTTTCAGACGCTTTGCACGAAACAGTTTTATGAACAAATCCTGGTATTTAAATATTTGTAGCTTTATATGGTTTGTTAGTTAACACGTGTAAACTGTGAATTCCAGTGTATTTATTTCGCTAATAAGAATAAACAAACACTCGCATGAGTTTATGTTTTGGCTGAACCTCACGGAACGATTCGTAGCAATAAAAAATATTTGTGTGATCATAAAAAATCCACGATATCTGGCCTTTTTTTCGTATGGCGCAATTTGTAGAGCCGCTCAACGAATAACAACTGTGACAAGTAAATAAATACTACATATTTATGCTATAAATCTATATTTAGTAGCCGTTATTATCATACATATTTTTTTATTTCGTATTAATGATACTATAAAAATAAACACTTAATTTTAATTACATTTTATATTTTACAGCGCTGTAAAAAAAAACTTTATATGAGACTTCATTAAACTTAATTCTAATTATAAAACAATTTGAAAAATCTTAACAATAGCTGCAATTTTAAGAACAAGAATTGTAAAGCAAACACGAAGAACTTATCTTGGTAGACGCGGTTCACAGCTACACTTTGATCTCATTAATCAACCTCACGGAATAGTTTCCTAGTTATTCTGTACCAAGTCTTAGCTGACAGTTCCTTGGAGAAGACAACGTTCATTAACACATAAGCAAAGAAATACACTAAACTTACCTGTACTTAAAATTTATGTGCGGAGAAAATCCGCTCCTTACCAAGGAGTTTCCTCTTTACACAAAAAGTTTTTATTATGTCGGGTTTGAATATAGCAATAAAATACACAAGAAAGTCCGTTGAAAAGCTACGTCTACCGTGTCCGTATATTTTCAGTCATAATATACTAAAAATCTCTTTTGAATTCCGTTTTCGTTTTATTTTATCATCAGCAACAGCATCAGTTTAAGAAATTTAATTTCTATATAACTTCTATTTGAATATGTAAAAAATAAATCCGCGAAACAAAATTTTAAGTTAAGCTCTAACAAAATTAATATCTTAAGTCACTGCTTATTTAATTTAAATAATTCCAACTGAGATTTGTCCGGTAAGAAATACATTAATTCAAGAGATCTCGACGTGGCTCGGCCAACTGCACAGCATGGGGCTGTCTGCGATCCTGTAAGACAACTTTACAAAACTTTATTCTCCGTTGTTCACGATCTATGAAGTACTATAAACAACACTCGGAATATAAATCTATGTAATAAGGTCTATTTAGTTGAGATTCTTTTGACTTGTTGAACCAACAATGCGCTTTCGATTCATATTCAAATGTATCGTGAAACGAAGTTGGACTTTAAAGCTAGTAATGAAAGCTTTTAAACTGTTTATTGTGAGATATGATTTTAGGTGAATACATAAATCATTTTATACTTAAAACAGATACAAATCTAGTAGTTATTTTTTTTTTAAATTTCAATCAACCAACTTTAGCCTATCGTGCTATTGCGGTCCACTGCTGGGCATAGTCTTCCCACAAATCGAACCACAACACCCGGTCCTCCGCCTTCTTTATACAAGACAGTTTTTCACAGACAACAAAGTTTAAAACAGAGGTGTAAAAAAAGTCTAATCTAATTTTGTTCCGACGTTTACAATACAAAATCAAAACATATTTCGCTAGTTACAAGAGCACTTACTTCCATTACGTTTACTAGTACCCACACGAAGTTTAGTTATAATTTGTGACGTAATTCAGGCGTCAATGCTCACACAATGCGCCCGCAGCATCTGCGCCTCGCATGACGTTATACTGTACATCAGCTCCCAGCTCATTACGTTGATACGATATGATGAAATCACGTTACCTGTTATGCCTTTTAATTATTATTATTTGCTTTATCTCATGTTATGTAATTCATATTAGTAGTGAGTGTAATACATTTAGTAGGTAAATCAAGCTGTTAGATAAAGTTTTTTTATGTTTAGGAACGTTTCATTACATGTAAATAGGACCCAAAACTTAAAAGACTTTGTCGTATCTATCGATAGAATGTTCGAATGTACGTCATAAATAGACACCGATTTCAGTTTTCATTGCAAATACAATGAATGTAAAACACAGTAATGTGTGTAGCTTAATGAACATCAGTATCAAACTTATACCTAAGTACATACTTTAAAATACGATGTTGTTTGTTCAAATAATTCAAGTCAGTACTAAAAATTATCTTTATTCTGGGTATCACTTCTTCATCTAAATGAAAGAATATGCCCGCACATTTGTCCCGGCCCGTTAACTCGGCCTCAAATTCTTCCTTCTTAAGTACGTGAGCATTTCGACGTCGACGTTTTCTTTAGTCAGGAGTCAGCGTCGAGAAATATTATTTTTCTTCGGGGTGGGTGTCGTTAACGAATATTTACGAGGACACGAGCGTCTCCACCTGACGGCGGCGCCTTCCGCCGGATCGGACGTAATTGCGCCCAATTAGAGCATTATGCTGACGTGAATACGGTACGGACGCGGTAATGGCGATACTATCTGCTCCCGGCCTCGCCACCTCCGCAGCGCTCGCCAGGACCCAATGAAACGCTTTTCTTTCCCCTAATTCACATTCCGTATCTCAGCGCGTTCACAGTCCTCTCCATTTCTTACGAGATACGTGATATGCTCACGTAACTTTCACTCGATTAACCAACGAGACTTCCTTATGAATTCACTGTCAGTTTTCATTACATTTAGGTATTACCCGAGACAAATCTTTATGACAATATTATTCTTTATGGGCGTCGCTGCCTGCTTTCATTCATTCATGGTCCTTCGCAGCTGATATAATATATGCAGCACCGACATAACTACGTGATACGTCGTAATTGATGAGAGGAGGGAACCATTTCTTTGCTAAGATATGTGATATGTATTACGTGCGTTCTTATATTATGTAAGAAATATAAAGACAAAGTTTTTGTGAATAGGCACATTTTTCATTCTTAGCCGTGCGTGAGTTAACTACGTACCTGTGCGTGCGTGGTACGTAGTTTCTCGCTATTGTTAGAGTTTACCAATAAAGTAACAAAATTCAGCAATATATAAACACCTCGAATATAAATGTTGTGTTTTATATAAAAATAGAAACGAAAACGATGATGTGGAGTTCTTTAGTGCCGTCTATATAACCCAATAGCCTGTTAGTTGCTTCAAGAAATGACAATTCTTTAATAAAAACACATTCTATATTTTTTATTGAATAAGCTCGTAGAATATTCCCATGACACGAATATACATGTATAGTTATTGTTATTTTATAGCTACTACACATAAATGTTAGACTTACTAAGCATTACCATTTACATCCAACGTTTAACCTCTTTAACATCGTTTTATCTTAAAAGCTTAGCTTAAATTATAAACGTTAAATTACCGAGACCGCTCGCTTTGAACTCGTCTCAATCGCCTTACCTCCAAGATTTATAAAACTTATACTTACATATCTTGCTAAGCATTGAATATTATTGATCCGAAAGAAATATAAAAGAACTAAACGACATAGTCATTAAATTTTATTTACTTACATTTCAACTAGCTACACAAAATAATACTTTAAAAATCCTTTCTTTGTTGTAAATACACATAGGACTTGCAATGTAAACGTACATATTATAATTATGTACAGGTAACCTAATTTTAAAACCAACCTATAAAGTGTAACGGATACCTACCACGTAAGCGTTAACGAATTTTATACATCTTATTCATAAAAATGTCGTAAACATTTTGAACATAACTTCAAGATGCAAATTAAATATTACGAAAGTCCCGCGACGTAGCGCTGTTTGCTTTACGGAACGGACCTCCTTTCATTATTTAGTTATAATTTATACGTTTATATAGAGAAATTTAATCTTGAAACGCTAATAAATAAACTTTAATTTAATTCGGGCTAAATTGAGTAATCTTTCTTTGTTTAGTTCCTCCGATGTTGTCGATCCCGAACCAGTTGGAGGCCGCTTACATCGGGCAGGACGTGACTCTTGAATGTCATACAGAGGCCTACCCATCGTCCATAAACTACTGGACGACTGACCGCGGGGACATGATAATATCAGGTAATAATACCTCACAACGTACACAAAGCTGAACACACAATGATATGATATAAGTATCATTATATTGGTAATCCAGTACGATGTAGTTTATATTTGAAAAATTACCGCAACGACGAACATATGCTGCCAGCAAGCCGTGGCGCCGGTTAATTAAGTCTCCACCGACCTTGGAACCTGAGCTACCTAACACCAGACACTGTCAGGAGCGCAAATTAGAAACTATGTCAGAATAATGTATTATTATATTATGTAATGCAAGTAACTTACCTATAGGTGTAAAAGTTTTGTTCAATAAAGCCTGGTTGTATTTAAAATACTGCTTCACTGGATAAACTTTGAACAAACAAAACTTTGTAAAAAAAAACGAAGTGGGTTTCTATTTGTTACAAAAAGTTGTTTATTTTAATGTAGTAGTAATGGTGTTTCATTAAGTATAACTGGATTTCGAGTTAAAATAGAATTTAACTCGTTGTAAATCGCTGATTGGTGAAGTACGAATGCACAGATTAGCAACACATTTGCAACGTAATTGATAAGACGGACTGACGGCTCGGATCGAGCAATTAATCGATTTATTAATGACTCCATTTATCCTTCTGCAGGAAATAAATACATCACGTTACTTAGCGACGACAGTTATAGTCGGAAAATGAAATTGACTATACGGCGAGTGTCGTCAAGAGATTTTTCATCTTACCGCTGCGTCGCGAAGAACTCCCTTGGCGAGACGGATGGGCTTATCCGGCTTGACGGTACACTAGATTATTCCTATCCATACTAAATTACCTAGGAAACTATGTATTCATGTAGTTATAGTGAAACATGTTTCCGTAGTGTTACTTTTCTTATTATGTGACTTCTTTAACATTCTGACTCGCCAATTAATGACAATTGGTGGGAATATGGAATTTGCAAAATTGGAATACGTTGTCAATGTCCTGTGAATAGCTGCGGGACAGGTGCAATCTGATTACTTTATAATAATTTGATACTTTGTTCAGTAATTCATGAATGGCCAAGACATTATTTAAAATTAGATAGGTAATATTGTAATTTAGCGCAGTAGATGACGTAAGAATTTATTTCTAACAATGAAAAATTTCACAGAAATTCCCGCTCCTTCGACAACGAGCACTACGGACAACTACGTGCCTACATTCCCTCAGAGGAAAAAAGGTAATCTTTGAAAATTACTTTATAATTTTATTCATTTTTTTTTTCTTGATATATTAATGCTGCAATATTGAATATTATTATGCAATTCCATTCGTAACAAGACAAGAACGTAACAGGATCGGTTATTTATGATCGATTTACTTTAAAGATTTTACTAATTATTAGAAAAGTTTGAACAGGATATCTGATAGTATTAATGTTCCTTTAGGCAGAATTTTTGACTGTTTTGCGAAGTGTTTCTTGCCAACATTGTTCACGCTTCGATAGTTATTCGTTCCACATAAGCTTCCTTCTACGAATATGGTATTCATAATAATGAGAAGTGAAGTGTGTGCAGAGCAGCACAGCACACAGCGCCACACACTCATAGATCGCAGAATCACGGTAACTCCACGGAAGGGTCGATTGTGGATTTTGTATTTATTGGTTTTGCCGCCACGGCCCAATGCTTCCGTACAATTGGGTCGTTAGTAATATTATTGTGGGAAAAGCGATTTTGTTTGCGCTTTGACTTCCAACGTACCTTCTTATTGTTATAGATTTGGGTTTTCTTTTATACTCTTTATAGCGTCATATGTTTTGTTCACACTTGAAAGCCTACTTTTATAGCCCCTAGCAGCATGTAAGAAAATTTTACGACGCAATCATTTTCCGCATCGTTTTTGCTCTTGGGACATTTCTATCACATATACCTTGTTTGTGCCAGGTAAACATAAAAATCGCTGGCGGGACAGTTCCGCCGAGAACAGAGTCATCGGAGACTACGAGGTGGAGGAGTGGAAAGACGTCGGTGAGTGAGATTCCATACATTATTGAGCAGTTTAAAAGCTTTTTAGTGTTCGCCGCAGTACTCTGTCTCGATAAAGTTGTCGACAACACGTAATTACCGCAAAAGAAAGATCCAAATGAGTTCCAAACGTAGTTTACTATCGACATAATCCAATAAAACTGTAAAAATACTGTTTCTAACTTCAACCGTACAAAATTGATTTTAGACTTTATTAAGAATAGTTATAAAATCGATTTTCGTTTAGATTACGAGTCGACGCAGTCATCCCGCTCCAGCATCAGTCGTAGCGTCTCACTCATCATCGCCGGCGGATGCCTGCTCGCCAGCTGACATACGGTAATCGGCAACACCTACATATCATAGTGCCAATAACACAACTGTGCTAAACGAGATACGATATCAATAGCAGTGATAAACTTAACATAGATGCTGTGTCGTAATGTTATAGTTTTATTGCAGTTAAATCATAAGTATTGTTTGAACATGTTAATCACATCGAAGATCTCAGTTTATTTTCAACAAAAACATTTAAGTAAGTATATTTTTATGGAAACGTAGTGTCTATCTGATAGAATTGTAAATATTTTCAATATTAATAAAAGACTGATAGGATTGTACGATACATGTGCCATATCTAATCGCATAAAACTTATGTTTAATTTTAAGGGCCCTGTGTATCAAATGTTGGTTAACGATATACTTCTGAATATAAATCCCAGAAAAAAACAATACGAAAAAAGTTTAATAATATGTTCATTTTACTTTTAGAATCAATGAGCAGGTGTTCTTAACAATTGTTGGATACAGCCTTCCTTTTAAATGGCTTAAACACTTAAATGTACCGTTCGATATCGATGTCGGCCACGGCGCTGTGCCGTGTCACCTACATAGGCATTAGGACAATGCCGTACCTACCAATAACAAAAGAAAACCGACTCACTACTTAAATGGCCATCAATTAAATAAAACCTTCATTTTATTTGTAAAAATAGGTTAGTAACAAAACCTCATGAATAACTGTTAGTATCAAACCTTCGTAGAACTAAATAATGTCAATTTATCAAGACGAATAGATTTTCTTTTAATCATGTTACATTATAAGCTAGTCAATGTGATAACTTTAGTCTGTACTTAGTATTATTTTGAACAAACCTTGCGACATTTGAAACTATGTAACTACGTAAAGCAATGTTGCAAATTCAACTACAATCGTATTGATTTCGTCCTACTCTACAATTCCTAGTATAACTCATTGATCCATTATAGATAGCTGTTGAACCTGTAAAACGACTAAATATTCACAGTTTGTCATACTTAGAAAACTGTTCAGATACGTACAAATATCTATTTTATGTGTTCCTTGGAAAGCTTTATACAATCAATGTGTATGATAAGTTATATGAAAAATACGTACCTGTGACTATTTTTGTTATTGTTTCTTGCCAACGTTACCCTAATACGTTTTGTAAATAAATTCATCACTTCTGCAATAAAGACAATATGGCGTGCTTTGTAATATAAATAAATAGCTATGTAATATTTCAACGTACTCTGAAGCTTGCGTTACATATAGTTATATACATCTATAGTACCTTTTTATTGTTTTTGCCATTTCCAGGATTGTTATAGTAAGTAATGAACAAATCATTTTTTATTTACACACTTTACGTAGATTTGTAATTAAATCTGTAATGATTAGCGATGTAACATACGATTTACTTACATATCTTGGAAATGGTATATTTCCCGTTGGAACATTTGTATAGTGACCGTTGCAGTTAGCTGTTTATGTAAAGTTATATAATAAATGAAAATTCTTAAAAAATGCGTGTAATTTGTAGAACTGCAAGAATCCTTTAATATTAATTTAAATGTCAGTAACTGTGTTAAAATGTATATTGTAATTTGTAGGTGAAAGAATGTTGGTATTTTTGGTCCATACGAAAAGAGACAACAGTAAAATGACCATAGTTAAAACCTACGGCACCTACACAAATAATGCTATCACCACGACACTACAAAATGTTAAACGTAGCCAGCCAACAAAGGCTCATTGTTTACAGAAATATTACAGCTCCACTCGGGCTTATTTTGCATAAAATAATGGGCGCGGAAGCGGTACCTGGGTAGCTGGGTACCTGGTCGTGGTAACTAGGCACCCCGCGGCCGGCACAGACACTTTAATGCACTTACTGCCAAGAGTCACGGCTAACTGACGAGCGTGAATATAGCTTTACCAGTTTCGAAATTCGTGGGAGCAATGTCTATTCAAAACTCGGTCGACTGACGTACGGAGCGTGGACTCTGAGCTCGTTTGCGTGAACACACGTCCGGATTTTTACGTCTTTTTTCTTTTTGTAGAGCCGACTTTATATGCCAGTTTATTCATTAACTCTTCTCGGATAATAATTTGTGTGGGGCCGATTTTCTTTTTGTTTTTGTCAGGCCGTCATTATTTGTAAACTTACGTTTTGAGCATAGGTACACTACATAAAAGATAGAGACGTTGTTGAATAGGATTATGCCTACTTAGATAAATAATATATGATATTGATTAAGGGAAGTACGGAGGAGAATATTTGAATGTAACACTTTACAATAAGCAGAATGATATTCCTTTTATGATTTCCTTTTAATAAGACCGCATTCAACTTGAAAGTAAAACGTTTCAATGATATGAACAATTCAGAGGTTACGACCGCCCCCATGATGGTATATCGATTTTATGCAAAATGCAACAAAGTTCCTCGCTACCAACAGTCTGCGCTATATTAGCCATAAACCGCGCTTATTTTGCCAACACTGCTCGCTTTATTATTATAAAATAAGCCATCAATTTATCGTACCTACTTATCAGGCCATCGTTGTAAATTGGTGTTGTGAAACTGCGGGTACCGGACGCTCCATCTACATAATATTTTCCCAGGTTTTACGTTTCAACTTATTAATAATGTCTCACCGACACATATAAAATCAATAAGCCTTGAATAAAAGCAGAATGAACTAAATTATTATTCTTACTTTCATTTTTCCTTGTTTGATAACGAGGTTTTTATATAATAGAGATAATAGAACCATTTAACGCTTAATTGGATTTTGATAGCAGTAAATGTCACTTCAAAACATTAAGGGGGATCGATGACTTAATATGCCCGCGGCGCAATGGAAGACGAGCACAGCCACTTATAGTTACTAGTAGGTATTCTTGCCGGCAATCATCGATCCAACTACGTACTATGTAGACACGACATTACAACAATACACTACATTATTGTTGTTGTGATCAACCAAATTAGCGATTATGTATATTATATTGGCCACCTAAATCGTTTTTGCCATCTCTTTTCTTCTAAGTAATGCAAAAGAACAAGCAGGTAATATTGAGTTTTATTAGAGGCAACAATCAAGATACCACAGAGCCTGCGACGGAGTAGACCTGACATAAAAAAACGTCACACGGCGGCGGTTCAATCAAGCAACAAACATTTCGTTTTTATTGCCGATATCCTCGTATAAAGAAAAGTATAAAAATAATAAGGAGTCGTGAGGGAAAATAAAATATAATAATAGCGCGCCGTCAAAGTCATTGTCCAACGGCTTGAAAGGATTTAGGGTGTGTTTTAGGATTATTATACATAAGTATACGACGTTTGAAAAGGGTATGCGGTCAATTTTGTACGATTTGAATTTCATGTTGCCTTCAGCGTTCCAATCATAAAGTACGATATCGATGACAGATACAATTTTGTTTACAAGGATTTATCTGGTTCGGTTCTGTCGCTGAGCAATATTGCTACGTTTATTGTATCGCGGTCGACGTATTTGACGCCGCTGCAGCGCTGTGATATCTGTTACGCTGCGTAATGACAATGAAACTGTTTGCTTTTGCGATAATCTCGAAAGATCCCAAATGTAACGAAAAACATTGTGAAAATACTTGCTGAGAGCATCCCAAAAAATGTACTATACATTTTTGTAGTTAGCGCTAAAAGTATAAAAGAACGAACACTTTAATAACGATTATAACAACATCCAATCGTCTATTAACACGTAATTAAATTACTTATCGGTCGGAATTACCACCATTATACATCATTACTTAATCTTGGCGTGGTGTCGCCGAACTATTTGGCCAATTTTCGCCACATAATCGACCCGTCTGGGCCGAAAATGTCCTGTTTAGTCCGATCAGGGTCACGCAAATACTTTCATAGTAACCTTCGTTCCTGGAATGAGTTTCGTAATACGGACGTAACAAGTCGAACCGACATTATACAATTTGGTATCCCATTTCACGACTCAAGGTTTCAGATGACAAGATGACGAGCGCCGACGTTTTGATTAATCCAATTATTTGTCGTAGTACAATTACAATTATAAATTAGTAACATCTTTGATGAAATAAGATAGAATTGTCATTTATCAAATGTTAATTAACTTTTCACGCAATACAAAGGCGTTTGAAAGCAGATAACCGAACGTCATTAAAGAATTACATTTGTTTTTAGTATATTTTTAAATAGAAATGTACAATAAATTGTCTGACAATACTTTACAATACGTGCTGTTCATTCTAAAGATAATAATCAATTTGCATCTTCTATTCAAAAATCAAATACCCATGTAAGTCTTACTAAAATAAGTTCCTGCAATATAGCGTTTCTCAGGTAACATTACGTAACAAAACGCAAGATAAAAATATCTTCTTTTGTATTCTGATATAATTTACGAAGCAACGCATTACGTTTCTCTCGGTTTCTATCAGAAAAAAAATTGTTTTCGTGCCCATCACATTAACGATGAAAGCAACTACAACATTTTTAAAACTTCCCAGTCCACCATTAAAATAATAACTTCCCCTCTGTTGTGCTTTTCTGTAACGACTCAGACATAAATATTACAACTTTGCCTTTCATTTGGCTTCACATTTTAACACTTCTCGTTAAAGGATGGCATAAAATATGTATCTTTGTATTGAATACATGAAAGAACTTGCGAGTAACGCTTGTGATGTTATTTAAAGTTTTAATGAGTAATGAGGTTTATGTGATGTTCGATACATGTGTTTAGTGCCACAGTACATTTTTAATACTACATAGTTAATAACTGTTTACCCGATAGCCAGTTAGGCAGTACCTAAACGACAATGTTATGTTGTTAAGTAGCCACCAAAATATAAAACGAAATGATAACTTTGCATTTAGAACATTATTGCCAATACTTACGTTGCTTATTTTTTATTTTAAATAGGGAATTTTGATATATCTTTTATAAAAAAAACACTTCAGATTTCGTAGAATATATCAAGATTTTTATTAAATACTTTAAAAGTCATGATACAGTATAAAGTAGTGTCCCAATCTTATAAACGCACAAACTCAAACAACTCTTAATAGTCATTCGTTCTTCGAAGCCACAGAAGTTCAAGGCAAACTTAAACAAAAATTAATCAGATGGAAAATTGAACGAGGTTACATCACATCATGAAGATAAACCACTGAAACATGAGCCGAAGTTTGCGTATACCGAGTTGCACAAAGCGAGCAAGTCAACATTATCGTTAATAAGATGGTAGTTGAGAGTGAGCTCGGGTTTCACGGTTCCACGAAACTCGCCGGCGGCCGCGACTTGCAGCCACTCGCGGCTTCGCAAAGATGCCGTGTACTCTAGGTTTTATTTTTCATTTGCCAATTTCCACAGACTCAGTGAGGGCCAACAAGAGTAATAGGAACTCTCGAGCGCGGAACCTGCTGTTATAGACGGCTGTACGGTAGTGCTACCTTTACACTGTGACTCTATATGAAAACTAGGGAAATTGGGAATTCATTGATATATGAGCATTTTGTTTTTTGTGAGCTTTGTTAGTCTTGGTAAGTTGGTAGAATTGTGAGTCGTTTATCATTAGAAAGAATGAACACCATCGCAATGCACACGATACATGCCTTTACAAATCGTAAAAACTGACCAATGCTAGGTATGTAAGGTAAGTCGAATATGGAGATTATCCCGATATAGGTTTCAGCAATAAAATGTAAAAAATAGATTGAAGAAGATTTTTATTTTTATACTAGCGAGTTGCCCTAGTTTGCACTGGTGACAACCCAAATAAGAATATAATATGCAGGTATAGGTTTTCTGTGCATTAAGAATGCACAAACAAAACAGATTCGATTATATTAACATTTACATAAATATCTATTCATACACACCTAAGTAGTTTCTAAGACTACAAAACAAGCAAAAGTCTAAAAATCTATACAATAAACTAATTTTACCTAGAAAGACAATATCTACTATAAACCATATTTTTGACCTAATAACGTCATTACATAAACTTGAAACCAACGCTAAGTCTACAATAAATTACACAAAATGGCTCAATGCGGAGTGTCTTGTACTGAAGACTCGAAACTCGATCTCGGTGACTGAAACAAATATTTGGCCGACTGATAAACGTTCTGAATCTAAATGTTCTACAGACTTTAGGTTGAAAGCGAAACATAAACTTAGGATATAAATCGCGAAATTGGAGATGAAAATTTCAATAAAGTTTTGTTCAAGGAATTTGGTTTTGATATGGATAAGCAATTATCCAGATATTATAGATGTAAGGAAGTTATTATAAGTGCAAGAGGCGAAGGATCGGGAGTATAATAATATATCATCTTGGCACATATCATGTTCAGCAAGGATCCAACAAGCTGAATTGATAGGTAGTAATGGATGAAGGAAGAATGAACAACTATACAAAGTAAACAAAACTCATCAAAAAACAAATGAACAATTTGCTGCCTAAATCAGATCTTCGCAGGTAAAACAGCCAAACATCAATCTACTGCCAGACTATACCAGTAAAGCTAGCAAATATTAATGGAACATGTTGCTGGACGCTAACGTTCAGAGAGCTTACCACTACGTCTTAAAGTAAGACTCATACAGTTGTAGAAGCAAGATATCGCTGTACACAGCATATAGTGGCATCTCCCTTCCACATCTGCTTGTCTTGCTTTAATAGTTGGTAGTAGGCAGGTCTAAACCGCCTGTAACACCTTGAGAATGGAAGCAAGCGTTATTTATCACTTGCAATGCGATTTGATGCTGTGAGTGGATGTCGTATGACATCTTGCAGTTACAATGTTACAAGTCGAACGTATCGTATACTGTATTACCTGTTATATTACTAAGTAGACAATGTAGCGTCTGTTAAGGTAATGTATAAATTACTGGCTGTACGGATAGACGAAAGGTAGTTGGAAGTCAATACACCAACTAATACTGAACGACTTGCTACAGGTTCAATCCCTAAGACAATGTATTGTGAACTATGATTGTCGATGTTTGTGAAACCTCAGACTCACCTTAAATTCTTTCGTAAGAGAGTCGAATAAAAAGCTTTAAAGTTAAAAATGTAAAATCTCTTTGGAGAAATTTTGTTAGTCTGTCTAAAATACAGACAGTGATAAGCACAAAAAGCGTCGGCAGTGTCGTAACAGTACAAAAGGTTGAATCAGGTGTCACATTTTGAGCACTGAATTAACAAAATGTTGACGAATGTTCGCAGAACCTAAATTGGGCCGCCACAAAGCACCCTTTTCTCAGGTAAGTTTTTCATTATACTAAAACCTTTTCACTACTATCACATGAAAACAAACCACGTGGAAATTTTTAACGAAATTGAGAATCACACGTAACCTTCTTGAAGTATACCTAGAACCTAGGACTTAAGAAAGAAACTCGCTTTTTTTGTAGGTTCGCCTCAGCCTCACATTTAACCAATATTTATTTCGCGCCTAAGCCACTCGCAACAATTTCAACTCAAGAACCCTAACTAAAGCTCCAAAGAATTATCGGTTCTCATTTTTTTTACTCTTACAACTAAGTGGATACCTAATAAAAACGTTATTAATCATATCTTACACAATTTAGTAAACGAGGGCAACGTAATTGCTCGCAAATGACAGAATCTCTGCAAAGGTAGTGCGGCCGAGACCATTAATACTTGTTAAGTGAGAACATAAAAGGAATCATTCCCGTCTTTACGGAAAAATTATGCATTCACCTAATATTCTACGATGTTCGCAGGATGCAGCAATTACACAGACGCGGTAAAAGGCTTAACCACTATAAATAGGCGTTATCGGGTAGAAGAACGCGAGGAAAAATAAGTAGTAAAAAAATTATAGTAAAAGTTATACAACGTTCCAAGTAAGCATTATGTGTTATTTAAATATTTGAATCAAGTAATTTTCGTCTTATACAAACAACTCGAAAATAAAGCTTTTCAGACAAAGCCGATTTTTTAACTTTTTACTGTTTGAACATCACAAGAAATGTTTGTTTTAAAATGTATCGGTTTGTATAATATTATCGGTTATTTAAATATTAGAATTAACTAATTTTCTTCTACGAAGAACTTGAAAAAAAAAGACTTAGGTATATACACATTTTTTTTACTGTTTTGTGAATAATAGATGACAATGAGATATTTACTTTTAAGACACACACACCTATAAGTTTACAAGTAGTTTTAGAGACCGCTCGTATAGGTAGTGAAAAATTATCGTTTAGCGTATAATATTACGCTAAATATTTTAGTGCCTATTAAAACATAAATCTAAAGTGTTCAATGTTTATACAACACTATTTAAACAATAATGTGGTTCGTTAACGCGAGGCAAAAGGCCTATCGCCTCTTAAAGTGATATTAACGCAGTTGTGGAAGAGAGACGCCGCTCTACGCCGTGTAATGCGCTATCTCGCTTTCACACCTACAATAACATTATTCTAAGAGGTGGTAGTAGCCTTTCTGATTGCATGCCTCGTGACATTAACTCGGTCTTGTACTTGTATGAATATTTATGTGAGTTAGAATGTTTATTCAAAGTTATTCGATCCACTATAGGCAGATAACCCTTCCAAAACATTGCTAAAACTTGAAATAACAATGTAAGGGATCCCATTATACAGATAACATTGGACTAAATTCTCCATACATAGTATTGTAACCTACATAAACTTAGCCCTTTTGTTTAATAAGTCGAATTTTGAAAAGTATTTTTAAGTTGACGTAAGTACTATCTATTACAAAAAGTCTACAAAATAAAAACACAAATATTTGAGCAGTTTACTACTGGTAATACAATTTAATAAAAAGATAAAAGGAATATTATTCTTATACTTTGCTTCAAGGAAAATAAAATCACAATTTCTCGAAATCGCTACCTAGGTCGGATATATTGTTAACAGTGCCATAAAAACTGGAGACAATATTTTTTCGTACCGTTCCTCATATAAAACGGTGTTTTAATAAAAGCGGATCACAGCTCTCAGGCAGAATATTGTCGCGGATATTTCAATATTGGTGGGATTAGCAGCCTATTTAAACATCACTTTCAATGCTCTGCAGCGTCATATCAAAATACAATATCATTCAAAGCAATCCGCGATAATATTTACTGAACCATTTTAATTCTGTAGCGCGCACTGATTCATATTTTCTAGCGTTATTTTACCATGTAGTCTGCATACATATCACAGCGTATGAAATAGTTTTTTAGTATTTACAAAGTCTATTTATGTAGGTAAGAAACTAGTTAGTACGGTTTTTTTTAAAAGTAGGTACTTCTAATGCATCGCGTAATTTTCAGCGTACTCTTAAATTTCTTTTTTTTACGTTTGCAGGGCCAGATTATGTACAAAGTTCTAGCCTTAGAGTTATGACTAAAATATATAAAAATCGAGTAGGGAATGCTTGAATACATAATTTTATATCCTAAAAACTTGAATTTATTACGGTCAATATATTTCGGGAATATTCAAATGGCTGATACAAACAGTGTACGTTTTTTGTTGTTTTAATTCAAAAACATGGTAAAATATATTCTTGAAAACACAGCGTTGTTTTACGATGAAGCATTGTAATCCTGCCGATGACGGCTATGCATAAATTGGATCGTCCGTCTCGAACCAGCGCCAACCATTTATCAAGTCGGTGGCTGTTTCATAAACCGTCTATCGCATTGTTATCACGTCACACGACATTTATAGTTACTGTTCTGTCCCGGATCGCCCTGATTAAATAATCAATGATTAAAGGGCTAAGCACTGGGATTTCTTATTCATAATATATTCGAATTCGAAGACCCCTCGTCTCGAGTCAACACGACTTTACTCGCAATACAGTATTTATACAATAGATAAGCATGTCAACGACGAAGTGAGACCGTTGTATTTTGCTATCTCTCGAAACTAGGGTAGTTTGAGATTTGGCTAATTCCCTAACACCGAAGTTTCGAACTGTTACTTGATAGATTGCTACATTTTCTTAACATTTGCTAAGACATGTTTACATAATCTCAATGTTTCATTGCTAACGATATAGTTTATGCCACTGGGGTTAATACATAGTTATAACTTTGTTAAGTATGGGGCTGGTTATGTATTGCTCTTATTTCTTTATTTATACAGCCAATAACAGTTACTTACTAGTTTATTTCACCAAGAGCCTATTTCAGTACTAGAAATTTGACTGCACGGATAGCCAACGCGGCGCGGCGCGGGTTCGATCCCCGCGTAGGACAAGAATTTGCGCATTCCACAAATGCATGTTCTGAGTCTGGGTGTCTTTGTGCATGTGAAGGTATAAGGATAAAATCTCTTAGTGCGGGAAGTTTCTATGATAAACATATCAGAGGAATACTTACTTACTTACGTACTAAGAAACTCAAATACCTGTGACCGTTTTACACGTGTCACCACATATAACGTAAAACTCTAATATTTAAAAGGAACAACCAACCAACAAGGTTGTAAACGGAAATACAACGAAGTTAAATAATAAATCCACAGCGAGCATATTAATTTGTTAACCTTTCGAAATCAAACCGTTTCTTTACATTACAACGTTACAGTCATAGTTGATATTTATATTCTCGATGTTCCTAACCACACGGTGTACGAGAATGAATGAATAAACAAGTAAGGAGGTCCGAACGCCCCACTCTAACTTCATTAATCAACAGCGGGCCCATTTCATAAAGTGACATTTTCATTGTTGTGCGCCCCCCAAAAGTTCGTATTTACTCATTTTGTGTTCATAATATGAGATGAGCCAAAGCTTTACTCATGCAAGTCCAATAACACAGCCGCAAATTTTATGACTTTTCCAAGGACATACATATTCATGTTATATGAAATCTGTGCTGTTCATTAACTTTGCATCGATTTTACAAAAAAATGGTTTAAACATATTCGGAAATTTACAGATACGTAAGTTGTATATTTACAGGGATTTCCGACTCGTAGCTATTTGATTAAGGTATAATTTATCATATCATAAATGGTTCTAAAGTTCTCTAGTGGGATAACGTTTCAATAACTCAATGACTAAAATTTTGGACTAAAAGTATAATACATATTGTTAATCTACACTGGAAACAGTTACTTAGTCATAATTATTATGCGTTAAGATTTTAAGCCAATAGAAATTACATTAATTAAATATTAGAACAGTATGTCTCTTTAGACGTTTACAAAATCCTTTCATACTTTAACGTCTTTAAGAGAACGAAACAGATACTTTGAATAAAGATGTTCCATAATTATAATGATCTGAAGTTGTAACAAAAGTGTTTCGTTACAGCAACAACGGTTATAATATCAAAACATCAAAACGTGTTATTCAAACAAGTTCGTTATAATATTTGGCATCCACGTCAATTCCCGCTAATGAATACCTTCTGACAGTCAGTAATGTGAGCCTTTGCCAGCTAAATTGGACTTCGGTTAATCGGATAACACATAAAACATAGTTGTCTACCTCGCAAAGGTGCATTTGAGTAGGTAACCAAGGCATAACCAGGGCGCTCTCTCGTATCGGAGGCCAAGACTCATTTTGGGTCGCTGAGCCAACGGAGTAAGTAAGTAAGTAACCAAGGCATAAAATAATCGTACTAAATTCTTGGAATTTCGAACATCGCTTAAAATGGCCACACAGCACGTGCTTCCCAATTCAAACTCAATAGCAATACTTTTAAGCCTGAAAATGCAATGAACTCGTTCACTGCTAGTATAAAATTCGTATGGCTAATCGTAGCCTCACCCAGATTGCCCACGTACTCTTTGATTCAGAAAAATATTCTGTTTTCTACGATTTTCTAGTTGGAATTCTGACTACCGTTATTTGTAGATAACATGCTCCAATAATTTGTGAAAGTTCTGATGGTATCTTTAATCTTTTAAAATTAAAATACTTTAAAAGGCCAAAATAAATTGGGACTCGAACTTAATCATTACTGTACACGAGCATTACGTCCTATTTATACCAAAGAAACAGAAATAAATAATATCGTAAAGCTCAAAGGAAATAACGTTTAAATATGTTAAGAAAAGCCATACATAAGTAAAAAATTATCATTTTCGTATTGTAAATATTCGTATAAGAATTCCATACGAGGAAACGATGAATCTAATGTGTCTCTTACATTACAAGGGTGTTTGTGACAATAAGGAACCAGTTTGTGTTGTGAATACATCAATACCGGGATGTCGAAAGCCTTCAATGCTTTATTTATGCTTCACAAGTGACGGCGACGAGAATGTGGCGCGTGATTGATGTAACAGCCAGAACAAGGATACATCAAATCTTTTTTGTATAGCGAAATTGCGTATTCCTTTTTTCCTTAGTAAGGGTAAGCGATAGGTAAGGTTTCGGTTTGTCTGCGTCAATATAATAGTAAATTGACCTGAATAAGGAGCTTTTCTAAAGTGTGTCACATCACGTTATCGCTTCACGCCTTATTGTGTGTTGCGGTGAACGTACATATGTCTCCGCGATAGAGTTATACATGTACTGGAACAAGACCTAGATGGAATAATTAGAAGAAAACAAAAACGAAACAACAAAACGTTGGAACCACACAAAACACAACGGACTAAGGACGTAATAAGATCTAAACAAATGAGTTAAACAAACATTTTTAAATTATTACTAAAATGTAATTCTGTATGACAACAAACACAGATTTAGTCTAGAAAACAATGTGAACATAAAAATTCTTCCGTACCCATTTCATTTGCAGCCCAAGGCACAGGAAGCGAAATGCACCATTCCATTTTCTCGACGTAACTACGTTGCACGCTTCGAACAATGAAATGCTTTTAAAACACGAAACAACCTGATTCAAATATATAAAAGTAATTTATAGCACCAGGAACAAAAAGTCAAGACAACGTGGAATAACATAAGTACTGTTTTTTTTCGTATAAAACAATGTAGCCCCTTATTCGCTAATGTTTTGTTGAATGTACTTGTCCATATCAATTACGTGTTAAGAGGGAAATGGGGTGACTAGGCGTTTGGGGGCAGGTATTTAAGTAATCTTTAATGTAACGCAGAATTGAGAAGTGCAGGCGTCATGGCGACAAAGGTTAGCTGTATTAAACCATTGAGATAGTACTTTAAGCGTACATACATTAGAAAATTATTTTGTATAGCCCTAGATAGACCATATAAGGATACTAACAAACCTGTATAGCAGATTCACATAATAAACTGGATAACATATCGAGGTGGTATTGCATAGACATTGCAATCCAAGGTATGTTTCCCATCCAGTATATTATCCAACTTATTCTACCGGATTAATAGAGACTAGTATTTTTTATCGTTCCTACAGGATACCAATAATAGCTTCTTGTATAACTGATTGTTCAAAATAAAATTATTCAAACAATTGACACCCGAAAATAGTTCCGATCTTAAAACCCGCACCTTACGAAAACTGAAAATATTTTTACTTCCCGTAAATTGTTCTATATTTATGCCTACTAGTATTATTTTATTCTGACTAAATACAAAACCTTTCCATAACGTCAGCATTGTCATGTACAATTTCAAAAGCTTAAGCAAAAGAAGATAGTACAAATAAAATGTGTTAGGAACAAAAACATCACCTCGTCGCAGATAAGTACTTTCGCGTGTCGTTTACGTGGTACAAATAAATCCTTTAGATGTGCTTTCAAATCAAACAAACACGATGCCTAAACAGAGTGATCTGGGGCCTACTACCACTTCTTAGAGGAATACAATTGCAGTTGCGGGAGCGAGATAGCGCACTACACATTATAGAGCGGCGTCTCTTTTACACTACTGTAGTGATAGTAGTATGAGAGCTAGTGGTAAGCTCTCTGTGCTATATACAGGAAACATTTACTAACATTAAATACAAATAGTGAACTACTAACTTGTTCGCGGAACGTGCATTCGTATGACAGGTACGGATTTTGTTTTTTTTTTTCATTTGTTTAAGTTTACGTCGTTAAGCTTATACAGGGGTTCCATTTAGGTGCAACTATAACACAATTGTTGTGACATTGAATGTCCTGGAATCCCAACCATTTTTAATCCGATATGGGAGTTTTAAAAACACGCATCGAAAACCTGGGTTTTTCTTCTGAGAATTTCCTTAAAAACGAAAAAATATGACATACGTGTTGTAAGTTGAGATTTTGTTTTAAACGTAAATAAAACAAGGCTATTTGTTAGAAAACATACTAAGTAAAATGAAGACGAAAGCAGTAAAAATAATATCGGATTAATGATAACAAGTTTACTTGTAAAAATATACGACGCTATTAAGCTCAACCAAAATAAATCTTTCAAGGACGTTTTATTTACATGGATTTTCATGGAATTATTCTATTAATCAACGTAGTTCTTGTAAATCAATGAATAATTTATTCCATGAAATAATACTTAGTAACTATCATCTTTCATGTTAGATAAATATGAATAAGATAAATATGTTTCCAACTCACTCAATAGGGACAAACAAAGCCATTTCAATCACCCATTTTCGGGACATTTTACTATAATGCCGTAGGAATTCTCAGAAACTAGTTTTGCACGACAAACCATTTACCTACACTGAAAATTAATTTCCAAGAAATTCTTAGTTTCCAATTTCGACTGGGGGAAACAAAAGAAGAAATATAGTAGACATAATTTAGCAATTAAAAACTAGATACATCAAAGAAACGTGTAATAAGATACCTGTTCGGTTTGGTCGAAACAAGAGAAGACGATTTGATAAATATCTACAAACTTTGTTGTACCGTATTCGCAATGGGGCTTTTAGAAATGTACGAACACAATTTGAGCGCTCGCTTTTCTCGCCCGCAGCTCTCCGGATGCATATATTTTATCTATTCCGATATAGCTTGGATAGGTACTGTAACGATGTAAAACTTCTACTATGCGTCATGACCGATTTATGTTTATTTTCTTTACAAGTTTTGCTGCCATTTTATCTGAAGTGTGTCATTTTGAATGTTTAATGCACTTGCATTGAAATAAAAATGTGTCAGTTTGAGTATGTTCATGCAATTTTTATACGAGTAACATTATATGGAAGCCTTGGGCCCGAGGAGATAATTTCATGTCATTTTTTTGTGAGAAACACAGTATTTTACATGAGAAAAAAGGGGAATTTAAGAAATGCCCATACCTACTTAGGAAAATGTGAAAATTGTGCTGGCAGCCATCTAGATCCGATTTTTGTCAAACACAGCTAAGAACACTTCTGAATAATACAGATTTCAAACAGATCAATATCGGTTCATCCGTTCGAGAGCTACAATGGTGCAGACAGACGCACGTAAAACTTATATACCAAGTGATTAATGCGGGCATTATTTATAATGCTTGGGCATTATGAATAATGCCTAGCATCATCGGGCTAAGTGATTAATGACTATCTTAACTTCATTATTATCATATCGCTAGGTCATTATTATATTGCTAAATGATAGTTGGGCAATTTGATACTAATGCTATATTTAAGTTGTATCAAGCAACTGCAATTGGGGACACCGTAAGAGTTCGAGTTCTGATGTTGATTGCGGTCGTAATGATGGAAGAAATAAAAAAAAAGCCTAACCTGACCTAACCTAAATTAGGTGAGGTTAGGTTTTTTTTGTTATTTGTCAAAATCTATATTTATTGAGGTGAAAATATCATCTTATGTTATTTTAATTGTTAAAATAATCTTTATGATATGTACGCTTAAGGCAAATTAAAATACAAATTTATTCTGAAACGAATATCTACTTGTTTTATTACTTTATCTAATTCTTCGAAGATATTATATATAATAGCTAAACAGTATCTATAATATCCAGATTGATCACTTTGCCCAAAAGATGATAGGCCATATGTATAGTGCCCGGTCAATTTGATTATTTGAATAATTATTATCAAAGTGCACTCTCATATTGGGCATTTTTCATAGTGCCCGGGCATTATGCATACTGCACAATTTATCACTTGGTCCATAACATATATACCTATAGCACACGTTCGTTTTTACGTCGGGGGTTTAAAATCAATACGCCATAATTAGTTTTTTGGTTTGCAGCTACGTAGGCGTGAGTCAGATTTTTTACTCACCTCAAGGGAGCCCTAATTTTTATCCGTTAGAAATTAGGGTTTTCCCGAGAGACGTTTCCTACTTTTTACCGCCTTCGTTTCCTATCAGTGTAAATGTTGTTTTTCCCTAATACCAAATAGAACACATGTTTCTGTTAAGATAAAGTTTTATCATAAAAGTTTTTGCAAAAGTCTAAGAATAATATCACGCAGAAAGAATTTCGGGATTATTCAACTACATAGTACGCTTATACTGTACTGAGCACTCAACAGTTCCATTAAGTTTAAATTTGTATTTAAATTATCCAACTCAAAGACACTAAAGAACAAATTAACTAACCATGTTTAAATTTTCTTCAAGCTTGTTACGAGTATTTTACTCCTAAAATATCTGTGCGCGGCAACAATAAAATCTTATTGTAATTCATAGATGCGAAAATAATTAAGTCGAAAGCGGCAGGCTCCGGCGGGATCCCGACAGTAAATTAAATTTCCCCCTCGCGACCACTTGACCCTCTCCGAGTGTCCATTGTGCACTAACTGGTAATCGATGCAACGCAAAAATATATAAATCATTAGTTCCTATTACCCAGAATTGATATTTCAACAATACTTAGCAAAACAAACGAATTTATCCAATTTATATAAATCATTTCATGTGAAATTATATTGTTAAACTTCAGCAGAGCGACAAAGCTTTGAGTCCGAATTTAAACCTTTATTTATAATAATAGATTATAAAATTGTCAAACCATAATATATATTCTCATTTACCAAAATTCAATAGATAGAGCCGTAACAGTTGATTTTAAGCTATTTATACAAATTGACGCCAACAATAGTTCGGGAACTAGTAAAGTAGATGGCCGCTATTCACTATCGTTAAAGTTATATTAATTGCAGTCGTCGAAGTTGCCACCCTAGTTCAGTTGTAAACTGCCGCTCAAGTTTTTATATACTCGTACATAAGGGATACTTTGAAAAGGGTAGAAAGCGGATCAAGTTTATTACCCCTAAATTTCACTATACAAGGCAACGATGGTTTACCAGTACAAGGTTTCCCATGATAATTTATTCGATCGGTTATGGCTCAGGATATAAATTCGTCCCGTATTTTAGCATCGACCATATTCGCTAGTCACTGCTCCTTCCATCCACAAACCCTTTCGAGTGCCCGGGGCTAATTGGATCTTTTGAATTTTTTTCCAAAATAATTTTGCGTCTATCATTTTGCCGAGTAATTTGCGCTTGTTTGCCTTGCAAATATGCCTTTGAAGTTTAGTAGACTCAAGATGTTTAAATCCAGGAAATCAATCGATGGTATTTATTTGCCGACAAACAATCGCATGGCTTGCAAATACATGAGCAGTCTGAGCAGGGGAAACCGAAGCTTATGGGAACAAAAGAACTTTAGGAAGCAGAAATCAATTAAGTTAAATATTCATATGTAGTGAATCTCGTATTTCATTTATTACTTTTAAGGTCTTTCTAACCGATGTTAGTTTATAGGCGTGAAAACTGGGCACATGACACATTTTCACAATATTGTTATTGCCACTAAGCTGGTGAGAGTCCTAACATCTGGTTCAGTAAGTACTCATTTATGAAAACTATGACAGCTTACAATTTTCAGCTGTAAGTTATTGAATTGACAGCGCATAGCCAAACAAGACAACAGACAAGAATCTTAAGAGAAAAATGGTCCTTTAACTTAGTGAGATATAATTCATGAATTGTTTGCTAATCTGTGACCTAGGCAGCTCTAAATGTCTCCTTGAGGGCTAAATAATTTACGATTGTCTGGTAATAACACAGACCTACTTTATAAAGGAAATGTGCCTCTTTATTATGATAATTGGTCGACCTCGAATTCGAATCCCAATCTAATCCCGTTTGAAAACGTGATCAAGATTCGAAGACATGGAGTGGCCCGCTAATGATCTCATAAATAACCACGAACCTTTACAACTTTGTTCTGTTCACTCTTTATTTTGACGAAGTGTTAACAAAGGGTTGGAATAAAGAAGCTCAAAGAATTTCTTAAGTGCATATGTTCTTTTCTTGTAAAAGGATAAAATACCCCAAAAAATGTGTAAAGATATCCTTCGGTAAAGTTAGCCATGTCACCGCATCACTTTGGCAAATAATGTTTACATGTAGGTGACGCGAGGCAAATCTGAAACTCACCTCGGGCGGGCGGGGCGCCGACTTCCTATAATCCATTTGGGCGAACAACTGAAGTCATGTCAGGGTGATTGATGTAGGTACCTACAAGGTGATCCACGCGGCGACTTTATCTACGCCGCTTTGACAAGCGGTCCCGAAAACTTGAGCCGCTAATGTGTACACAATGAAGGTGTTCGAACATAATATAAGTTTATCCTTCGATCAGTAGGCATTATCGTATATCTTACCTTAAAAAAACATGATGATTCATACTGGTTGTCAAAACAATATAACGATGAAATCGATAAATACGAACGTTTGGCGACGCTCGAATTAACGAACCATTAAGAACGCCGTGAATGTCAATGACAGACGAGGAAACATGGAAATTTACAGTCGGTTACCACAAGGCAAAAAGATACCCATCTAATTTGAAGTTTATTACGTCGTTTACAGATTATGTGAAATTTTGAATGAAAATGTATCAATTATTATCAAAGTTTACACAAATAACTTAATTATTGTGAACCGTATTGTTTCACGAAGTAGTCACGAGTGTCACGACATTTTATTACATTATTAGGAAGGGTGATTCAGGTTAGTATTTCAAAATCGATTCATTATCTCTCATGATAAGCACAATGACAGAGGTGAAAAAAGAAGAAAAATGACGATTCAAGTTCAGAAAATGCAAAATCTTAGTATTTTCCTTTGAATTTTCAATGTTACTGTAACTTAAGTTCTCTCAAGGGTTCAATTATCATTATCTGTTATTACAACTGCAAACAGAATGTAATACTTGTTTGTTGGGGATTCACATAAATTCGGCTTATCTCACTGATATGAAACCTCCACGATCGAACTGCCATAGCGCAGTGATTATCATAGAGTTTGTGACATCTACGACAACAGTCCCACGGGCCACTAGCTCGCACTAAAGCCGAACACAAAAGGACACAGCATATAGGTACTACAGATTATTCTTCCTGCTTAAGTGTTTTCCGTGAATTTAAAAGCGATAAATAATGTTAGTGACCCAATTTCGTCCCAGATTTACGGTAATAGTCACATGCAGTTCCTATATCTAGAGGCACTTAAGAAAAAGAAAATATATCGTATTGTAAGCGAACAAAAATACAGACGTACCTTAATGTATTTCCAAATCAGGAAAAATATATCTGTAATATTTTCCTCATCGTGTACATTAAAATGATCAAAAGTGCGGGTCAATGTAATACGGAGTTTCCTGAGTTAACGGCTCATTGGAGCGGCGAGAGGATGTCTCGCCCTCTGCACCGGTGCCTAAATCTCCAATCTAAGTGTTATTTACTTTTATATTTCTCCCTCGGAGGCTTACTGATTTTATGCTTCGCTTTATGGCGCATCCGGTACAGGTCATAAAAATAGTCTTCCGACTGATTGCCATCGCTCGATTCGAACAGTCAGAATAAATAACCATTAAAACTTGTGATTTATGATAGAACTAGAGCATTCATTTGATGCTAACGTCGTCCGAATTGTTCGCCGGATTAAATTTTATTACCTGACTTAGCTGAGTGTTATACTAGAGAAACGTAACAAGGCAAAACGAGCGTTTGGAGAGCCAACTAAATGTTATTACTAGAACTACACAGGCGTGTGACGTCACGTTTTTAACTCACGTTAACGTCCTTTGCATCTTATCGTGTTAATGCCTTCAATTATGATAAAGCAATAGAATTCAAATACATTACCGTATTCATTTTCTTTTAAAGTCGTTAGCATTTGCACTGCGACAACTAAAGCTTTCACGCTGCCACTCGCAACCTGAATTCTTAAATCAAATGGACACTACAACCATTTGTCTGAATTCTGTTTAGAGTTTTAGAAGCAGCTCGAACTGGTTGTTCTAGTCACAGCCTAATTTATTCATCAGGGAAGTGCACCAGCCCCGTAACATTACATGGCTGATGCAAGTAAACGCCGCTAATTAACCCAGTTACACACCGCACTATACGTATTTAGATTCGTTTTACAGTATTTAATTCTCCAACTAGTCGTATATGTGCCTTGTATGTTGCCCAAGTGTACAATAATTAAAGCTAACTGTTCTACAGTAGTTTAATATTACCTGCATGGCGTACAGAGGTATGGTAAAGTAGTTTCCAATTTAGTATTAAAGTACTCTTTTATGGACTTATTCTAGGTTTAATTAAACGAGAAATAGCGTCTAATTACCTTTATCTCAACAATAAGCAAGTCATTGACCTTTATCTATCAACTAGTACTTGAAAAATAATAACTTCACATTTTAATTGGTAAAATGAGTTTGGTACTTTCGATTATTGAATAACTAAGTTAATAGTTTGTAATATGTTTTGCTCAAGAAAATAGATGCAAGCTGGAATAACTAGTTAGAATTCTTATTTCTCCTAATTAAAGTAGAGTCAAAAGTATATCACATTATTGCAATCGATTGCCTAAGATGATGTTCTGCTCAGCTATAATAGTCTAATACTTCAGAAACACTGCTTAATTCATACTAACTTGAAACCAACAATAAAATTTCTTATCTAGTCTCAACCAATAAATGGCAATGAAGTCATAAAACTTAATATTACAGTAGTATGCATCGAAACGACTATATTGCTTCAAAGTTAATACCATTATGCACATACACAATTATTAATCGTATTATTATGCAATTACTGTTACACGTTAGCTACGATTTAGATTAGCCAAGCAATTACACACAGTTAATAACACGTTTAAAGTCGCCATCGCTGGCACTAAATACGTAATTTATTTGTGCATCGTATATTACTATGCCACAGTGAGTGAATATTTTTTTTATAGAAGTGCTTAATTAATTCAGTGGAAAATCTTGAAGTGTTCAGTTACAATGTTCTAGTACTAATTATATTATTACCAAGTTATTACTAAAAAAACGGTTGTATATGAAAATGAATTCTAATATTTTTAAAATATGTAAATTATATTCTATACTTTTGATGTTATAAGAAACAATTACTCGAGTTATTTTATAAAACATTGTTAACGATAAATGTACCTAGTTTTCTTTTTATTATGTTACAGTGTAAAACTTGAAAATTATGTCTAAAAGTTCAACCCTTCATCTCGTAAGCGCTCGCAGAGTTTAATAGCGTACGCTTAGCACGGCGCGTTATAAATCTGTTTGCTTTATCATTTAAGCGTAAATGTTATCGCTGAACGCATTTCCCTTTGTTCCTCAATCACGTTCAACTGATCAATAATGTTGTCACAGCTCGAAAGCCACAAATCCATGCGAATGAAGCTACAAATAAAAGCTAACATTTGTAAACAAACAGTATTGTCAGTGACGCTTAAAACATCGCGATGGCTTACTGCGTACCCAAATGAAATGTTGAGGCGGGATTCGTTTAAGCATTTAATCCATCACACACGGTTTTCAAAAGTTTATAATTTTAGAAACAAAAAAAGAAAACAACGGACTAAAGCACCTAGAAGTCATTTGCATAAAATTGCAGCCAATCTATACATGTCCTTTATTTTTTAAGTTTCTTGAAAAGTAACGAAACTTGGTTTAACAAAAATAAAAATTACTCAAGACGTAAGGTAAAATAAAACCTTACCAGGCACACAATATTCATAACGTTCGGTCAAATGCTTACAGCTGTACAAGGTTATAAAGTCGTAGGTATGTGTAATGTAATAATGGGAATTCTGACGGTCTAAATTAAGATATTGCCGCAAATACTAAAACTTAAACTTTGCTTACACTAACAGAACATGGCAGAGGAATGGGGGCGTTTTGCCTTAAAGTGAATTCTTAGAACAAAAGTAATTACCTAACTAAACGGAACTCACACATTAGAAAATATTAGTAAATATACGGGGAAAAAAAGTCGGACAAAATCACAATCAGGATTCTTTTGTAAGCAAAAAACTATAATAAAATTATTAGAGACTATTACAGTTGAGCATAAAATGACATAAAATAGATATTCTTACGATACGCAAATTCATTTGCAGGAAAGAAAAGCGAAAGACGTGGAAGCTCGTAAACCAGCAGAGTGCACAAATTCCTGCACAATCGTAGAAGGCGTCCACACAAATCAGAGGTATTTGACCGGAATGCTTCACAATGTGTTCGGTTTACATTCATTGGTGTTGTCTAGAATAATGAGTAATGGTTTTTTCACAGGTCAATAATAAAATATTAACATCAGCTTATAAACGGCCCAGTGGTGAACACAAGCCTCTTCCCATACAAATAAGGTATGAGCATTGATCACCACGCTAGCTCAATGTGGATTGGCGATTTCAGATTCATATGGAATTCAGGTTTCCTTAATTGTGGGCCAGCGATTTATTTAATATAAGGGGAGATTGTTTTTGGGACATTCACAAGATGGCATCGTATTTATCCTGTCTCATTTATTTAGCCCAATCAGCTTTGTCTCCAAATTGCATCACGAGTATCTCCTATATAGCAATGCAATACACATTTTCTATAAGTTACAAACCGCATTGAATAAAGAAATAATACCACAGTGGACTGTACGAGGATGGAGCTAACAACCCACGTCTGCGACCGAACGGATCACCTAACATTTTATCGGCACACGTGTTGCTCCTAACTTAGTAGTGTCATTTTCTGTCCATATATAACCACTACACTATAACGAGCTCTCCCCCACAAAATCATGCGGCGACACTCCCCGTAATGTGCCGTATATTTACTTCCCCGTAAATAAATTCACTGCCATATCATGGACAAATATTTGCGACGTGCATTTTAGTGATTAATAAGCAAACAAATTACTTACTCCCAGTTTACAGCCTGCAACAACTGGCTAATAAACATGCAAAGTTAAATTAGCTTAATTAATTTCCGCATGCCAAAATGCAATGGGCAGGGAATGAATTCGTTGAATACTTTTACGTCTCACCAAATTTTTCGTGAGCTTTAAAGATTTAAGTACCGTTTGTTCTTCGGACAAAGAGGGTATAAAAGGTTCAAGAGAAAACAAAAAGAAGGTACCTACTTGCAAACCAGTTCTAAGCCCTTTTATTAGTGCGCAACAATATTCAAAGAATTTTTTAAGGTTTTTTTTAAGATGTACATCTCTTTTATTTCTAGTACTTCAGAGCTATGTAAGGCTCTTTGAAGCATCGCAAACAGTGTTAATATGGTACTCTAAAAAAAATATATAAATATTTTATTCTCATTGAAGTTACTAAAAAAAAAATGTACTTTTCAACACTTATCAGCAAATATTAGATAAACTTAGTAATTTGTGATAAAAAATAGCCTGTATCGAATTTCAAATTAGTTTTGACTGTCACTACCTATTTATTTTAACATGCTTTATACTAACATCGCCTTACTTTACGAAAAAACTAAATACAGAAATAAAATTACTAATCACTCCTGCTTAAATTTTCGTAGCGATTGTAGCGCCCGCCGCTACGATCATTGTACTACACCCGTAGCAAATCTCTTTTTGATAAGGATTGAAGTAAGATTTACATAATTCGAATTAAGGTAATTTTAATAAGCCTTCTCAATGCGATCTTATTTGTAAGTTAAATTGTATAAAGGAAAACGAACCCAACAAAAATATTTAAATTATTATTCTGTCAGCAGAACCGAATAAAATTATGGATTTATCAGTGTAATAAGCACAAAACTCGTTTTGTGTTTGTTATCGACAGTTAACTTCAAGTGAATTTCAAATGCAGCAATTCTCCGTAGGAGGCGAAATAGGCGAGTGGTTGAATGGACAGCACTCAGTGGACCATGAACGTGAATACCACGAGCATTACGCTTTCAACCGAGCCGTCTCGTATCTCGTCACAACATGCGTGCAGATGAAGCTATTGTACTCGTTATCTGCTCAATGCGAAGACATTCCACAAAATATATCCGCAGAGTACATCCGTATTTTAAATTCATTGTTACATTTAATTCATGTGTAGATGACAGAACAAACCAAACTTCAACAATGTGTACTGGGGAATCTGAAGCAAAAACGAAAAATCGTCGAGTGTAACAAGATCTATACAGCAAAAACTGTGTGGCTCGTAGGCAAACCAATGTTACGTTTGTGTTTTACTGGTATTTTAACAACTAAACTGAACATTCGTGGGAATAAACTAGGTGTACACGTGGACACGGCACGCCGGGCAGCTTACGACATCGGTGCAAATTCAGGCATCGCTAGAAATCCGGACCTACTGCACGCCGCCACGCTGACTTTTTATACCTAAAAAACTTTCGACCATTATACACAGGACCTAGCTGTAAATAAATACCCGTGCGTATTTATTTACAACTCGGTCGACCCATTACTAAACTAGATAGTAAAATTAGGCAATAATAGTTGATAACTAAAATATTCATTTACTCACGGTATTGGCATGGAAAACAATCGTGATGTTTTTGGCGTGGTTGCCAAATCGTTTGACTACAAACTTGGTGCTTTGAATTTATTTCAATATTTGATCCTGACATAAGTTTCGATGCGGGTTTATATAGTTGAACTCTAGCCGCATTAGGATTAACTATTTATTGCTTGCAAACTTTTGATACGAAGTGTCCAGATCGTAAACAAGGAAACTTTAATAAGGCTAGTAGAGGGAAGGTTATAATAAATTTTGCTGCGATTAATAAAAGTAGCGAAAGTTTTGTAATAACGATTCACGCAGCTCATACGTAACAAGAAATTGCAGTGCCCTGTTTTCCGCGTAGTAGTTTTAACAATGTACTGCCGAATCGCGAGGTAAGTGCGGGCTCAGCATAAACTTGCCGCCGTACGATTAATAACTGCGGGGTTATGTATGCACAAAACCGAGCAAGTTGGCTTGTTAAGCCTTTGTGCTGAATGCCACTCGTATCCGCTCAATTGTACTTTGATATTATTATTGGTTGTACAACATTTGATAAATTCAAACTACATATCTTTGTCCAATTGAAAAGTTAGTAAAAGTTGCTAGCTATTTGGTTCTCATCGCTACTCAATGTATAAACACGGGACGCAACATACGGTAACATAGAACGCAATCACAAAACGTAAAATTCCTTAATAAAAATATTAGCTTGTTTTTAGTTTTTTTTTATAGTGGCATTCAAGTCCATATAAAGTAGTCAATATCATATCAGGCTCGATCCCCTTACAACTGCATTGATCTCCCAAACTATTAGTTTGGAACACGAGAGTTCGCTGGTCACCATTTGCATAACTTACACGTTTCATTTCCGTAATTACCATTCGATGGCTGCCATTAATCTTCTCACGAAATCCCACAGTGAACGTCAATCGTTTGACTCTAATCACGGGATTTGCTTTAAACGTCCGCATTCGTACTGGCCTCTTAGCGAATCCTTTTGAGAAAAAAGTTGTTAAAAAAACGGCACAAAAACAAAAGGAAATAGTCGGGGCGGTCCCCGGAGAGTCGTTGTTAGCCCTGGGACGGTACTTAAATCAAATGTTCACCATTCAAGGAAATTATAAGAACAGGGCACGGATTCGCCGTACCCTCCGAGAGAATCCCCTCGGATAAAAAGGCTTACGTGGAAACACTGTTGTGAATAGTTTCATTGTGCTTTAACAATATTTTCTATCTATGTTGAACCATATATTACAAAGGTGGAGCTTGGTTTTTTAAGCCATACATATAATAATTCCGCTATAGTTGGAGATCTGCAAAGTATTGTATATCGTGATTCGTGATAGTCTCAACACGCAGCGTGTTGGGTTGAAGCGAGCGAACATTGAGAGAAAACTTAATCAGGAGTATTAGTGAGAACGTTTTAATATTCAGAACGGAGTGCACGGTTAAGGATTTTCTTTTTTGTTGTTGTCTTCGAGAATATTACTTTACCTCGCAACAAACTTAAGGGGCCTAATCCGCTTTTCAACTCGAGCTTTTACTTGCCTTATGACAGCGAGCTTAGAGCTTCGAAAGACGTTGTGGAGAAAGTTTTTAATCTTTCCACATATATATGCGTAGTCGTGACAAAGCAACTTCGTTAGACGGAGCGTGCGTATCAGATACAAACGGTGCGTTATATAATTATTGTATCAAAGCGGCTTCAGCTCGCATAAAGCGCACACAGAATGGAAAAATAATAAGTAAAGCTTATGTGTCTTCAACTTGTGTCCATATGTCGAGATCCTCAGGACCCGTCCCCTCTCGCCGGATATGAATAAAATTTTCTTAGATAAATTGAGAGTTCGCGAAAACGTGTCGATTTCTTTATTTATTCAATACTTTTCTCCTTTGAAACGTTTCTCGTTGGATTCGTCCGCGCTTATCTTATATTTATGAATTCTTTTGGGTTATTGATGTAAAACCACTTTCTTCCTTTAGCGACATCAATCGAAATGTTGCAACGATATTCAAAACGCACGGTTTGTGTGAATAAACGATTCGTTATAACAATTTTGTGTACCTTCATCAACATATACGTGTTCAAGTTGGATGTATATTTCGAGCACTGTTAAAAATAAATATTTTATGTGAGATAACCATAATATTGTAATGTAGAAAAGAAGTAAAAGCAGATTTTTGTACCTACTACTTTATGATTACGAGGCAAATTTAAATAAATACTCAAAACAAAGTAATTTTCTTTCGTATTTGCAATTTCATCTTACAGAAAATACTTCAGACGATCAATAAAACTGAGATAATAACATCAAAAGCAAATATGGAAAAAGTAATTACATATAGTGTATGCTTTCCTTAAAAGTTGGTTATAAGTCAAAGAATGCCTTAAATCGAGAAAAAAGAACGGCCTACAAATAAATTACAACAACCCTTAATTTTTAAATCTTGACAAATCCAAAGTCTGATAAAAACGTACCCTTATCACTTCACACGAATTAGTGCACATAATCTAAAAGATAGCGCTCGATCGAATTTCTCCGGCCAAAATGTCCGATGTTATATATTAGTCAAACCGATATCCTGGGACTCTGTGAAAAATGCTCTCGGAGCCTCGTCGACCGCCAATATCTCCGGGAAACAGCTTAAAAACGTTTTGGTAAGTTTGGCTTTCCAAACCTTCGTTTTTTACACCCAAAGGGATTTGCGTACGGGCACTCTTCGAAACGTGGACGTCGAGTTTCGTTGAAAAATTCGTTGCTTGTATGTTACCTAATGTGTTTCTAAGTAAATAATAAATACTCTTTGCTAAAACAAAGTGCTTACTTTAAAGTTTTTGTAAACATTTTTTGTGTGCATCTTATTCATATGGTGCCCGGTACAAGATATACGTTTATAACTACAAAACTCTTAAATTAATATTTCATTTACTTGAAGCTTTATGATTATAAAACGGTATAAATAATATAATCCCTAACTAATTAAACACATTTAATTTTGATTTTATAGGCACGATAGCTATCGGATTTCAATAGTATAGTAATGCACTCATATTCCTTACCTACACAAGTATTTTAATGCAAAACATAAATTATGCATCTTACCTAATTGATGAAAAATGTGTGAAAACCGCGCCTGCCACAGAAAACCGAGCAATGACGCATTGGGCAGCCGACACTGTCAATCGAAAACCACGTTTATACACGCTGTGTGAATTCACATTATTTATAACTCAAAATACTTACATGTAAGCACTTAGGTAGAGTCAGTAACAAGAGTTCATGAATAACAATGTTTCTTTTTTTTCTCGTCATCACATAACGTCAATAAGAATGGGACTAAAATAGACACTGGTGTCTGTAATAGGTAAGAATCTGGGAAACAAAGTAGCTCTTACACCAGAATACTATTAAAACATATTGAGCCCCAATATAGAAGAAGTTTTTAAACAATTTCGGTAGCCTTAAATTGGATTTTGATGATTGTTATTACAGGTAACATCGTTTATTAAAATTGTTAGCGATCTATAGAAGTCCGTTCAATTTAGATAACTATATAAAGCTACTAAAACATAAGTACTTTTCTAAATAAAGATACTTGAGCTCAAATTAATTTTATACTAATGAGTATACCGAAATAATTTTATAAATAAATGCGTCAGAAGCTTGGAGAGAAATCACAAAAATAATGAACGTCTACAAGTAAAGAGCGTTTGTCTCCGAGATTGTTTCACTTTTTATTTACAATATCTTTATAGAGTCGCTTTGTCGTCGGTTTTCTTGTAGTCAGACCACTCAAGTGAGACATACCTAACTGTTTACATTATAGCCACTTGGCTCTCCTCTTTAGTTATGAGATATAAAATTGCGACAGTTGTTAAATGCACTTAGTTCGTTCCTTTGTCTTTTGATCTAAAATATTATGATGTCTAGAGCTCTGTTCTTTCACTTTAACTAATTAGTTATGTATAAATTTAAACCTTTTTAAGATTAAAATAGTAATCTAAAATATAAAGACTAAATTAGCTACCTCTTAAACTAATCTAAACAAATATCTAAAAGTTATTAAAGTATTTGTTTGAAGTCGTTATCGAATGATTCATATTTACCGCAGTATCATTAGGTGCCGCGGTTATCATTCTGAATTTGTTCATAAAAGCGGCTAATTTCATTGTCTGGGCATTATTCTTATCGCTTATTCAACATGATATAAAAATTATACTTTTATGTACTTTTAAGCGCCTACTTTAAGTCACTTAACTTGATAGCCGCGCCGCCCGCCTGCTTTATTAGCTTTGTACCTTTAACATATAAAGCTTCCGCCGCCGAGGGTTCGATTCCTACAAGTCTAGCATTATTATTATTTCTACATCCGACTTTTCTTCAAGAAATGCTAGTGTAAAGCCACATTACATGGAAACTATTTCTAGCATTAATATAGAATGCGATTTCCTAAGGCTTCTTAGATAGCATCTCATGACTATCTTTATCTCTACCATTGCGGGCATGAATACAGAGCAACACATCCCTGAAAGTGCCGACAACGTACAAATAGAAATCTAAAATCTCATCTAGGATTTAACCAAGCACGTAAAACCAAAAAGTCATTTTACTTTTTTTGCGGTGGTTTCGCCTCTAAAATTGGCTCCAGATCCATTCCTGTTGACAACTTTATCGAGCAGTTTTCGATAAATTGCGGCGAGGGAAAACTAAATAAATCCGAGAGGGACTTTAGATAAGGTAATGGCTTCAGTAATGTCTAGCGACTGCCGCCATAATGCAATCGGAAACCGAACCACGCTCACACAGTAACGGTAAGACATCGAACATAAGCTATAACGCCTTTTTCCTCGAACACCTAAAAACAATGAAAATTCCCGATGCAAATAAGTCTATCTAGCTACAAGTAAATCTCGCTAATATTTTGCATTTAAAATGTCTCGGAAGGAAACTTTTTTCATTAAAATCTGTCGGTTATGAAGGTGCCGTGATGCATAAAAGATCGCGGCATTTTTTAATAACTAACGCTAAGTTATCTAAGTGCTGTTAGGTAATACCTTCAATAGGATTTATTTTAACCTTTACGAATAATTTAACATCTTAATTTAGTTACTAAACTTACAGCAAAATATATATGAGATAACTTTCCCAACTTAATTCTAAAAATACTTTCTAAAACGTTGAACTCCAAAGTTTTTATTGAGTCAACCACAATACAAAGACCAAATGATCTAACCTATTCAGTGACTTGCTAACTTCACGGATTAAAAGGTTCTCAGTAGACAGAGCCATATAAAAGTTTAAATAGTTTAAGCGCAGTCTCAAACGCATATCGAAGTCACAAGACAAACTCATTGTCTCCCGACAAACATCGGCAATGCAACTTCTCAATGAACCCGAGTAAGATAAACTTCGCGATTCGGCTCATACTTACGAAGTTCAGGCGAACACTTCAACTGTGGAAAATCACCTGTAACCACGCACGTAGCACTAGAGCCCTCAAAAACAACGGGATGCCCGAAAACTTCTAACAAACACTCAACGAACTAACTTTCTGGAGGACAACAACAATGAAGTTAGTCTTTTAGAATAAAAATACGTAATACGCAAACTCAGGAGTGAGTCGATACCGCCTTTGGACTTTCTTAGTTTGCATAACAACGGTATTGGGCGTAATAGAATAGATGATTGGGTATGAAAAGAATACCCATTGAGTCTTTAGGTTATAATAAACAAAATTGAGAAGTACGTATCATAATGAAACATATTTAAAAAAATAAGTATACATTCATACATTTATGTAGTGTAAGTAATACTTTAATACACAATAATATGTCGTCATTCGAGACAGTGTCAAATCAATCTCTCGTTAAAAGATTGGAAGGCATAAAACGTCTCCAATATTTGTGACAGACATTAAAACATATTCGGTCCTCTACCCAATTATAACATTACTTAATAGGAGACAGGTCTGGATTGCTTTTTGAGACTTAATTTATTATGAGTAATGAGATACTAATTTGGCTTTTTTTCAAAACGAACTTTAGTTGAATAAAATTCTCATTACAAGAACACGTTTATAAAAGTATGAAAAGTAAATTCACTAACTGCGAAACTGATTTTAAGGAAAATAAAGATATACGATATTACGGTTGTGTATGTATATTGTACTTCATATCGTAGGAGTTAACTAGGTACCTAAAACCGGTATGGTTGTGCTATGTTACACCAGCTACCGATATTGTCTAAAAGTCAATTTTAACTGGTCAACGGCAATTTTCAGTTAAAGAATTGCATGGATAAATCCCAAAACCACGTAATTTACATTGTATGTTTCTCGATAACCGATCAATAAACATATTTGAATTTTACATCAAAAAAATTGTGACGAAATCCTGATCAATCGGTATTGTTACTTTTTTGAAATGTACAATATCTTGTAGCAACATTCATTTTTCCCTCAAAATCTAATATTAATCAAGCGCGCGCGAAGCATAAAAATATGATTCGTAGCACGTGTTTCGTAGCACATAATTCGTAAAATTTGCATATGCTACGAATCAAATGCTACGAAGCATATGCTACGAATCATATACTACGAATCGAATGCTATAAAGCATATGCTACTAATCTTGTGTTACGACTCATACGTTCTACGAACATATCTGCTACGAATCATATGCTACGAATCTTGTGTTACGAGTCAAATGCTACGAAGCATATGCTACGAATTATATGCTACGAATCAAATGCTACGAAGCATACGCTACGATTCATATGCTACGAATCTTATGCTACGAATCATATGCTACGAATCAAATACCACGAAGCATATGCTACGAATCAAATGCTACGAAGCATATGCTACGAACCATACGTGCTATGAATCATATGCTACGAAGCTATCATATTCGACGGGCCTGTTGGTCTAGTGGTTAGTGACCCTGACTGCTAAGCCGGAGGTCGTGGGTTCGATTCCCACCCAGGATAAATGTTTGTGTGATGAGCACGATCATTTGTTCTGTGTCTGGGTGTAATTTATCTATAATATGTATGTATTTAAAAATATATAAGTATGTTTATCAGTTGTCTAGTATCATAACACAAGTTACTATTGTATACTTAATTTGAAACTAGATGGCGTTGTGTGAATGTTGAGAAATATTTATTTATTTATATGCTACGAAGCATATGCTACGAAGCATATGCTACGAATCAAAAGCTACGAAGCATACGCTACGAATCAAATGCTACGAAGCATACGCTACGATTCATATGCTACGAATCTTATGCTACGAATCATATGCTACGAGTCAATGCTACGAAGCATGTGCTACGAAGCATATGCTACGAAGCATATGCTACGAAGCATATGCTACGAACCATACGTGCTATGAATCGTATGCTACGAATCATATGCTACGAATCATATGCTACAAATGATATGCTACGAATCAGATGCTACGAATCAAATGCTACGAAGCATATGCTACGAGTCAATGCTACGAAGCATATGCTACGAACCATACGTGCTATGAATCATATGCTACAAAGCATATGCTACGAACCATACGTGCTATGAATCATATGCTACGAATCATATGCTACGAATGATATGCTACAAATGATATGCTACGAAGCATATGCTACGATTCATATGCTACGAATCAAATGCTACAAAGCATATGCTACGAATCAATTGCTACGTGGCATCTGCTACGAATCATATGTGCTATGAATCATATGCTACGAATCAAATGTGCTACGAATCATACGTACTACGATTCGTATGCTACGAGTCATATGTATCATAATCATATCAATCACGAATCATATTTTGCTAAGTAACAAATTAGAAATCATATGCTACGAATAATAAGCCGACAAAGACATGCCAAGAATCATAAGTTCTACATATCATATGATTGCGCTACGAAATGAAATCATTTATTTTGTTACGAGGATAATTATGTCACTTTTACATGTACTATATTATATAAGTTGAAAATACGTCAAGAATTATACAGTTCTACAAGGATCTTTTACCACTTGGGTGACACTCACATAAGAACGTGGGTGTACATACCTCGATAGCTCGATACCCGCAACAACAAAAAAACTTAACTATCTATCAAAAGTGATTCTTTACAACATAATATGACGGCATTCGTTCAGTTTTCAGCCACGTGTCAAAATATCCTTAGATCACTGAACATTTCTTATGTTTATCTTAAAAAAGTCAACTTGCATTAAGTACAAAAGTAGGTAACAATAACATAAATAAATGAATGCCTCAACCGTTAAAGCAGACTAATTCAACGGCAATGCAGGCAGATTGCCTCGGATGAAGGTATAGAGTCCGCGGCAAGCCGGATTAAACTTGTTTTTAAGTTTATCGTGGCTTTAATATTGTTCGCGAGGACTTAAACGCAACGTATAAACCTCGGTCGCTGGAAGTTACGTACTAAGCGCGTACAATAGTTTGCTTATATTCTCAAGTACTTTCAATGGGCGTGCTGAGAAAGAACCATGTAGTGTACGTGCGCGTAATTATGTAGGCTTGATACAAAACTTTGTGCACGAGTAAAGTTTACGTTAAATGTAGTAACGACGTACCACGTATAATACACATAGTCAATAATTGAAGACATTAAGTCTTAAATATATTCGTCAAAGAAAGACTAAGTTGTCTGATGGTATCAGTAAGTTATCACATTCATTTATGTAGCCGTTAATATAATTCACGACGGAGTATCCTTTTTAGAATTCCGTTCGACGGGATTGCCTAAATTTCATTTAAATGGACTTTCCACCCGGCTTACATTTCCGCGCATCAAGTCCTGGGAATGTACAAAAACATGAACCGTAATTTGCTAAGACGAATAACGTTTGATTTAATCCGGCACGTAGAGCGGCCCCGGGCCGGGCCCGTCGATTTACTTTTATTGCTATTTCGTTTTATTTCGCCGGCCCCGATGCTGTCTGATGTGGCCCTGTTTTCGGGATCGTTAACGGCAAATGTGCTAATCTTTTTTACAGAGCCGTGGCGTTACAATAAGCGACTTTGATGGTCGTGGCCGGCGGACGCCGTTACTCTCGCTAATGTACAACGATTATGGTTTTACATTTTACATGGCAAGGGTCAATTCTAAAAATCTCGGTAACACGATTTGTTTCCAACACATCATTGATATAAATGAAGTTGACTATTACCATTATTCGGGTTTTGTTTTTTTGCCTGTAAAAATATTGTAAATACGCGCTAATCACAGTTTATTCGATGCATAAACAAAGCATATAAAAAGATTTTCTCCCGGCGCCAAGTTTGCCGACGGGGACTTCGGCGTGTATACAAAGCTCCGTTAAATGTATCCAACTTCGCGTTGAGAGAAGTCAATTACAACGACTTTAAAATACGACACCTCAAGACATTAAGAGACAAAGTTAAGCAAGCCAATAAACGCTTTTAATTCCACCGCCTACTATTTAACACCAAGAAAACTTTGATAAGACTTTTACCATTAACTGTTTTTTTAATCCTAGTCTAAGGATTTTATAGGTGAAGTTTTTCGTCAAGACGGGTTCAAGTGAAAGCTTAAGAAAAGATTACGAACCTTATTTTATAGCGCTTGTGTTTAAATACACCCGCAATATTTTCAGATTGGGGAAAACGGTAGTTAAGTTGCAGAAAAAGTTTTCCTTAATTTCCTCGTGACCTGTTAGACAACAAAAAAATACGTGGAGATAGATACTTTGGTATAATAAAAGTCGCGACCCGAACACGTACGCATGCAGCATCTCCCATAAAAAGAGTCACGAATCACACACAGTACGTTTTCAATAAAGGTGTCGTTACAAGGATCCCCGCACAATCGACAAAGCGACTGTTTCATTTTGAAGGTAAGAGCAATTCCACTCTTTTGTCGGATGTTATTGCCACTAAGTAGGCGGGATTGCATTGTAAAGTGTTTATTTAGGAAACGTTTGTTTACTTTGACGTATGCAAAACTGTGTGTTGTGTTGCTTTAACACAACTGTTTTATTTGGGTAAATAAAATGGCCAAATAAGTATTTTAATTAAGTTTGCTTTTGTCCTTAATTAGAAAACGAACAACTACTTACTTACGTTTATAATTCAAACGTCATGCCATATATTTAGCAAAACAATGTAAATAAACAAGTACACACAACAACAGCAGCAAGATATTTAATGTAAATATTAGCGCGTTGACACCGCATTCACATTCAAACTAACGTGAATAAACTAGGGAAGTGAGGTTCGATTGAATCACTTTCGCACAATAGGCCTCATCACTGTCTGCGTGACAGCATAGTGAGCTCGTTTCGAGTTTATGCGATAGGAATTTATATTAATTTCCTGTGTCAGTCCGCCGGAAAACCAGTTGGTTGCAGTCGATGCGGCGAGCGCAAACTGCGGTCGGCCGCCTGTCCTGACCTGTTCCAAACACTGCAATGGACATGCCCGTATAAACTCACACGCTAATTTTACCTCAACCACAAAATTTCTATTCACACTTTGAACTAGACAATAACTAAACGGAAATAGGGAACATGTCAAATTGCAAAACAATCCAAACCAAATCTAGGCCATCATGCAAATAAGCTCCTATCCTACATCTTGTGGAAAACGAAAACGAAGCAAATTTCGAACAAAATCTTTATTTCTTGCTAATTCTGTTTTATAGGTATTTTACATCCTAATTTATTTTACTTTTACTGCAGCCCTCCTAATTCTAATTTAAAATTTCAGTGTCGTAATGATAAAATATAAGAGGATAATAATGATTTTAATCATTTCTATCCATGATTTGATAAGTTGTACGGCGCGGCGGGGGCGCGGCTCGGTGCGGCGTGAGGCTTCGTTTAATACGTAGACATAACTAACAAACAACTTTTATCTCCATGAAAGTTGGCGTCGCACCTTCATCCTTCACGTGCTGATCTCTTGCCAACAATAAAGTAACGTTAAGCTCGGGAATGCGGGGATTACACTTATAATACTCAATAGCGCATGACAATATTTAAAGATTCAAGGTGCGCAGGCGTTTAAGAAAAGTTGGAAAATTATAAAGATCTTTGCTGTTATTCCGATATCTAAACTAGCACCTACAATCTGCACTGAATTTAATATTGTTGAAAAAACTTATAACAATTTAGAATTCTATCTTAAACGGTTGAATCGCAAAAATATTAATTAATAATTTTTGAAGAGCTTAGACTCAATTATAAAGTCAAAATGAAAATTAACGGCCACTTAGAACTGATTGATGTTAAAATATTCAACTGCTATACTATAAAACTACAGACTTAAGTAATTTACCGTGTCCAAAATCTGTACCAAAGTTAAATCTAGCACGTGAAGTGTAGTAATCCCTATTAGCCGACACTTTATAGTGCAATAGGGGAGGTCCAGTGTTCTGGAACCATCGAGCTTTACGGCCAATGAAAACGGAGCCGCTCTCCACTGAGGTAATTATAGGATTACTTACATGTGTGCCATTCACGACCTATCTACACTAACTTTTACTGACGCTTTGTCCACATTCAGGAATTTCGTTGTTTTATAAAGGAGAGCTAGTAAGAGAGTGTTGACGTTGTACGTTTTTATATTTATTAGAATTTCTTTTCAGAGCAATGATTGATTGCATTGTACACGCATTTGACTACAGCTTTGAACCAAGCGATCGGCGTGCCACGAATACTATGTGCTACGAACCCTGCAAGCTCCGAATATGGCGTGCTATGATTCTCGGGTGCTACGAATCCTGCCTGCAACAAATGATGTGAGCTGTGAACCCCTTGATTAAGCACGCAAAATTCGAAGCAAATTCGTAATCCCTAAATTAAAACATCATGCGCTACGATGTTTTGCTCTGGGTAAATCATTTATTTGCTCTAATTGCTAATCACTTTTAAACCGATCGACTAATAAATCGTAAACAATGAAATAAACAAACAACTTTAATTAAGAAATTCAATAAGTATTGTATTTTCTGCAACAATTAATCAAAATTAGTGACGTATAGCCCTCAGCTATATATTAATTAGGTCAAAACATAGTGAGCTCGTAACAGGAAGAGGCTGTCCTCGGCATGGGCCGCATATTGTAACGCAATATTACCGGCTAATGAAACCTCCCTTGGGTATACGATAACACCTATAACGGCAGAATAGTCAATGCGGGCTTCTGGGTATAAGGAAAAATATGAGCCCCTATGTCCTGGTTCAGATCTGAATCTACAAACAATAATACATTCATATTACTGTGCTGCTGCTAGAGGGTAAACGGGTATTCTGTGAATGAAGAGGTAAACAAACTTTATTTTTACAAAGAAAAAATTAAATTGATCACCATGTTTACTACAAAACCGCTAGTTCGATTTGTTTAAATTTTCATATTTCATTTACAATGGTGTATTTAAGATTACAAATTGAAAGAATTATTGTGAACTTACCATTTATTTTCGTCTATTTTGGTTGAGTTAATTGCCAATAACAAGAATAGTTCGAAATTCAAATGTCAACTTAAAAACAAAACATTCCGATTGTGAAACCGAATCCAGAAAAAGAATCTCAGACAAAAGGACTCGACTAACCTCGCTTATTAGACTCCTTTATTTGTCTCATTTGTCCATTATTCACAATTCCCGAATGAATATTCATTCGTATGCCCGGCTGGCCGCGTACCCTGAGTAGTTACCCTAGTTACAGACCTGTTGACTGACTGACAAACACGTCAAAAGAACTAACTAACTTTCAACCCACATAGTAGTGAATTTCCTGACTGAGGAATCCAATAATACCGAGTTGGAGCTCGTAATCGGGTAGACTCTTACTCGACAGACTGACCTGCGCCTGTCCATGTGTAATTATGGACCGCGTGCTAAATTCGCCCGGCCTGTTGTTTTGAATTCATCGCTTTTAAAGAACGAAACGTATATGTTTGTGTGATCAATAAAACGAGAAATTAACAGCAGTTATGAAAATTATTATTAATTAAGTAGGAAACGAAGATGCGGTACGTATACTATAATGGCACAGTATTAACTCGTTACTAATAAAATCATCATTCCCCTGCCCTTATCCCAATTATTACTATTTGGGGTCGGCGCAACACGTCTTCTAGACGTGTTGCTTAAAGTTTTGGCTATGGTTTTATAGTCAGCCGTCTGCCTGACACTAACCCTCTTTGGGAATGCGATTGTTGGTTGTTTACCCGCCACCATTCGGGTGACCCAAGGTGCTTGGTACAGTGCACTGGGTCTTAAGGTCCATTAGTCGCCTTTTACAACACCCAGTGGATGATATGGGGTGGTGCTATTCTTTACATCCGGACACCACACGGAACCGTTACTAATAAAAGTACTTAAAAAATTGTTAGACTGCTTAACAATTCTACTCAATATTATAAATTCTTTTAGAAGGTTTTAGTACTACTGAAACAATTAAATTGAATGAAGCCATAGTATTTCACCTGACTTTGCGCATTTATCGCTTCACTTTCAGCAGGGTTTCGCTATTACCAAGTCGGTAACCGATTTTTGCAAAGATGACTTCTTGAACTTAAAGTCAATCAGGAAACAAACTACCTAATATTTCTATAAGACTATTTAAAGAAATTTTAAAATTTCTTACGATATTCGATGAACAAAACAAAGCAATTGTGGTCTCGTTTTAAATTACAATATAATTATTATGTATATCTAAACGTAAACGCCAATAAATTGCAATAATATAATATAAATTGCTCATTTTCTGCTCTCAAAGTAATAATATTTAGTAGCAGATGTTACCCGAAATTCGCAACACATCACCTGGAAACTACTTATAGAAACATGTAACACTCTCATAAGCCCTTGGTGCAATTTCAACGGCTCATTTCACACCCATCTAACCAAATGACTTTTTAGTATATCTGTTTGTTTGCACGATACCCCTTTCGGCATACGTAAGTATACATCGGAATCGTTGAGATCATTTTCAGGTAAAACGTCCTATCACACTTACGTGAAAGTCAGTAAAAAGGTTGTATTAACCCTACCCAATCTTTATTTGAAATATAAAAATCTATACAACATTAAACGTTGTAATGCTACAGTATAAAAACTTGTGTTAAAAGAAGCTTTTCAATAACCCATTTATATCGAATATGAAAGAATTTTCTTTAAATTACGCTGAGGGAAGTCTCGGTCAGGTTTTATGTTATAAAAACTTTTTACAATATTAAGGTAGACAACTTGCGACCTCATCTATCAAAGTGCTTTTATAAAGCATTCATTTTGAAAGAAATAAAGAATCTAAAATAAATTATTCGTTCCTTTCAGGATCTAGGTAAGGCGGTAGAGCCTCTTTTGAATGTCAAACCTTAACATGTTATAAGATTTCGAATTCAAATTACATGAATGTCAGGAAAGGTCTTTTTGAAGAGCTCTCCGGTACCGTATTTGTAAATAGTCGGTTCTGGACTACTACTTACCGCAATCCTTATCTTTGCATAAAAGGGATACATTCAGAGGTAATCGTATATTTTGACAGAATAAACTGAAAGTAAAAAAAGTATATTTTATGTGTGCGAATTATGAACACATTAAAATAGTGAAAAGTCTGTCCTAAATATACTCAAATATCTTCTAGTTTGCCAGTGACTACAGTTAAGTGTCTGTAACTCTTTACAACTTCTAGTTAAAACAACAGTCTCAAGAAACGTAATAAGACTGCCTAGATTAAGATTACTCATTAATGCGAAAATTTCCTGTCTCTAAAACGACCTTAAAGTAACGTACTTGTTTTGTTAACAAAGTTTACCTTTCTAGGAAATTCCTTTACCTTGTGTTTATACATTTTGTAATATAACTAATACCTTCCTTTCATCTAGAAAATAGTTGAGTACAACGATGAATAACCTCATTTTCCACCCACGTGCCTACATTGACGTAAATAAAGCAAATAATGACAGAACAAATAATTTAAAATGCAATTCTCTGCGGGCCCAATGTGTACAATTTTACTACACGGACTGATTTGCAAACAATCATTAAAACAAACTAAATACTTTTCGGTTTCAACGAGTCAAACACTAAAGTAAAACAATATAAATTCGATTACTGACAAATTAATGTTTATCAGAGACTCATTTCGATGTTCAGAACAATTAATTACATTTCTGATATTGGGATTACAATACATAAATATGCCAACAATTGCATACCAACGGTGACGTGTAGGTATTTTTGCTTTTAAATTATGATGAGGTGACATGATGCAGTATTTCAAAACAAGACCAATTTCTTGTAGCGGGTTTCAATTGCATGTAATTAAGCTACAGTAGTAATCATTGCAGCTTAATCGTTCAGAGTAATCTGTGCAAAATTATACAACAGACTTGCATAATAATATTACGATTAAAATTAGTTCCGTTGATTGGGAACTACATACCTACGTAAATATTTTGCGAATAAAAAATACTTTAATCACCTCAACGTTCAAAGCCGATAGCATGATGGAGTTTCAAGCTGATAGCTGAGAACTGAGAATCATTCCGTTTCTTAATTTCCACAACTTTACTACTTTGTAACGCCTCACGTTTACTTTGTTACGCACGGAAGAGCTCGCTTAGCGTATTTTATTCATTACTAAATTTCACTGAGTCATGAATAAAACATACATTCCCACCACCGGTTTCATTTTGACGAGATGTCTGTTTTATTTTTCCGATAGCGTCGTGATGTCCTTATTGCGAGCATAGTAACATGCAACCACAACACGTGAGTCATCGTGTAAACCCTGTAGCAATTAATAAACAATATCCACCGTTGTTGAATAAACTGTCAACAGAGCCGTAAATCAGTTTCAGTTAGCATGTGCCGGCCCCGAGTGTGGACTGCTCGATAAGCTGTACCTAGACTGACGAGACGAATTGCTACCGGTCCATCGCAAAGCCACCAATTTAACCGGACCTCTCTCGTGGCCCTCGAATTTGATGTCATTTCAATAAATGCCGCTGAGAAAGGCAGCTTCGTCGAACTCGAGAGATCCTATTACACTGGATACTTCTACGCAAGCACATACGGTTATTCATGCAGGTATAAGCACGCTATTCAAATATTTACTTATGCATAAACCACAGGAAACAAAAAGAAACAATCATTTATATTTCTACCTCGTCTAAGGGTTCTGTTAACAAGAAAAAATCTTAAACCTAAACAAAATAAGAAAGTGTAGGTCTAGTTTCATAAAACTTTTTACGTAGCTTCTTGTATGAACTTGACACGAAATATTCTGTAACATGTTGTTAGAATAAAACCAGAAACATAATCTCGGAGCAGCGGCGAATGAAATGCATACGAGATATCTACGAGTACGTAGCTCGTATCTGATGTGGAAATCTGCCGTGTTTATGTGACATCTTGCACACCAGAAACTTTACTTACATTTTTTTTTACTTTAGAACTTCACATGAGATTTTTGTTAACATTCGTTAAATGTAGAGATGAGTTATTATTGTTACACCTGTACAAAAACAAAAGAAAACTCTGGATTATCCAGCATTTTTCAGAAAAATTACTGAGTGTTGATTTTAAAAAGTTTCATGGTTTAGACTGGATACATTATGGAGGTGGTACGAGTGTTATAGGGTGTTTTGAAAGTATCATGTTCTCCAGACAGTAAGAGAGGTATAACAAAAATGGAATTTAGATACATGATGTGATAATACTTATTCTATTATTTAACTGGCCTGCTGTGTGTTATTGACCCTGACTGCTCTACTGGAAGTCGTGGGTTCGATCCTCATCCAGGATAAATGGTTGTGATGAGCACGATCACTTTTTCTGTGTCTGGATATAATTTATCCATAATATGTATGTATTTAGAAATATATAAGTATGTTTATCGGTTGTCTAGTAATCATATCAGACTAGATGGCGTCGTGTGGATATTTAGAAATATTTATTTATCAACACGATACGATAGACGTAGTAGTACACGTATACATAACCAACAAAAGCGGTAATTGTAAAGTTTGATAGTAACATATCACAGTGTTACGTCACGACCGTAGCGTATCATCGCAACGCCTGCTTGAGCGGCGTCACACGCTGACGTTGACGAACATTGCACATAAATAATCGCTCTCAACTAACTATACTCGCTTTTAACGTCAATCATAGTTTATATTGTCACCGCTGCCGCATACGTTACGCTTAGAGCTTTTTAAATGTTGTTAGAAAATAAATATTGGCTTTTCTGGTAGTTTTATCGAAATATTGAATTGCAATTTCAACAAAATATACATGTATAAAACCTGTTGTTTTTTTTTACTCGTAAAATAAAAGATTGCTGTAATTGATCATACCGAAAAAAAACAGTGTGATCTACTGAAATTCCCGAGACATTGAAAACAAATCAATCTAGCAATATATTATATTTTAAAAGTTCTCCATTTGAATTCTCTAACTGACCAGGACTTCTAAAAATAGAACTATAAATCAGACACTGTTTTCATATCTACATTCTAGTTTCTAAAATCACATTTAAAATCTTATTCCAACCTGTTTTCTTAAGACAGAACGTACTTGTAGAGAATGGGAACAAATATAGAAAGATTCTGCTTTTTCCAATCTCATTAGAACAAAGAACTTTCGTCTTTTTAGAGAACCGACAGATACTTAAGCAGGTGTCTCGGCCAGAAGCGGCGGGAATTGGTACAATACGTTCGCACTTTCAACAGCTCTTATTCACCTATTGTATTTAGGTCATACTACATTAATCTAACTTTAAATAAATTGTAAACTGTGCAAACGACACGTGCAGATTTTCATTTTTTCAAAGCGTTAACTAAAGTGTTTAATCTGTAAAACTCGAACAATCAAATGACAATAGACGCCTATTCCAATACACATATTACATACAAACAAACCTACGTGTTCACAATAAAATACTAGTTCGCATGAGCACAATGAAAACATCGAATCGCCGAGTCTCGCCTCTTGTCACGCGTGTAGATACAAATGGTCTGATTTATCTGCGATGCATGTCCGGCACTGTTGTTTTATAGCTCCATCATTGTACTCCAGAGTCCACTGCAGTCATCCGATGACGACGCGCGTTAAGCAAAGCCGGTTTAATGCCGCCAAATTATTGTATTACGCTATTGTTAATTTTTTTGTGATGATGTGTTGTAATAATATCTTTGGTTAATTATTTTCTAAGTTTTAACTGAATCTGTTAAAAACATTTTCTATCTATACCTACGACTAGTGACAAAACATAAAAACTGTTTACCCCTGTGTTGTTAGTTTATTTTTGCGATCTGAGAATTCAGGTATACACACACATAAACAAACAAGTTTAGTATCAAATCCCTTTAAAATGTTCACAACCCCTTTTTAATATTATGTAAAACTTCTTATCACTTAAAAACAATACAACGAAACAAAGTTTGACTTTACAACATATGTTCCGGACAGATATCTATGGCACATCGGTTGCATTTACGGCGTCCCGAAGACATTACAAAGGCCATTCCCTTATCTAACGTTCGCTTTGGATTTATTTAACTTTTCCACGCCTTCACATCTTGAAAATCGTTCGATAAAGATGTCAACAAGAAAAGGTCACCAAGTCTGCGGGGACAATCCGCAAACTTGTGTTTTACTATCAATTTCTATGTCAAACATGTTGTGAAATTGTGAATAGATCGCGGATATTACCATATCTGCTCGAATTGTGCTTACAAAGTGACTTTAAGCCGTTTTAAGAATGTAACTAATCAATTGTTTCAAGTCGATATGTATTAACATAATTGGGGAGGTTTTGTTTTTAGTAATTGTAAGCAGTACTGTACAAAAAAGTAATATCAATAATCAATTTTCAGGAAACGTAATTGACGTATTTTAATCTACTGCAGCTATCAGCTTTACAGTCGTCTCCTTAGTAAGATAAGAAATAGATGAGTAATAGCAACAACAACAAACAAATCCTACTAAATCTACTCTCGCAAAATTAAAAGAACTAAGTTTTCAAAGACAGCTGAAATGTAAGCGCTTCCTTAAATTAGGAGATAATAATAATATGGATAACGGAGATACTTAACGGTTTAAGGAAAGTAATTCTACTTTACCCTTTAACAGCTTCGGTAGAAACGACTAATCCAAGGAGTCCAGTTGATTAACTTAAGAAAAAAATGGACGATTGAGCAGTTCAAGAGAGAATAAAAATTTGTTGGGCTATAAATTAACCGGGCCCCGAGGGCGAGCCTCGCAATCTGCATTAGCCGAGACGCACTTCTCTCCGGCGATTAAATGAAATTTCACGGCCGGTTGCCTACGGAAACTCACTGGACAAAGGTCTGGAATATTTAAATTGAATGCTTTTAATCTGGCAAACTCGCCCACTTTTTTTTCTTAGGATAGGATTCCTTTAGAATGCGTCATATATATGCGGTGTCTTAGAATTTAAACAATTTCAAGATTCTGACTTAGTAAAGAGGATTTATGCGAGTTTCTGAAGTTGCTCTGGACGTAAATGAATTCAAACCTTTGTACTATGCCTACACACCTGTAATACAGCTACAAAATCATTACATAACGCAGATCCCCTTACATGAAGATATAAACACAGATCTGTAAATAAGTAAAAAACAATCTCTAAAATATATGGTATATATGGAAATTTTTTGTCACGCTGATGGGTTTGAATGATTTAAAGACTCTGTGGCAAAGAAGCTTAACTAACCTTACCTGCTACTACCTAAAAGTGGAGCGTACTTACAACTATCCTAATTATATATTAAAACCTTAATCTTATTAAACTAGTTCGATTTTAATAATATTATCTAATGTTTACTTAACTTATAAATAACGGTTATCTCTGCCTTTATTGGCGATTTATATAAAGTTCCGTCACGGTCTACGTATCGCAATCGAAAGCACCGGTAGGTATCCCCTTTCGCACTAATCGAGCAATTTCTCCCATGTTATTAAAGGTAAATGGGAATGTTCGCAGCCCGTTGCGTTCTCAGAACGAGTTTCTTATAGACGGTATTGAATTTTTAAACAAATTTTTCGACCCGCCGCCCAGGCAGAGAAACCCACTTTATGTTATAGGATTAGAACGTTATTACACTATTAAACCTTTATGAATAATTTCTTTTCATAGTTTTTTTTAAGGTTAGGTTTTGAACTTTGTGACCTGAAAATACGATAAATTAAAAAATGTAGGTTCTTACAACTAGGTATATAGTTTTCAGATAACTTTGTTTCACAATTTCAGTTGAAAGTTCATCGCCATAAAACAGTATTTTAATCAAATTATTGTCCTGTATAAATATTTTTTATAAGATATTCTAAGATAATACCCATTACCTCAATTAACCAACATAACATATGCAATGAAAATTACTTTAGAACCAAGGGTAAGTTTATTTTAGCAAAAGTTAAGAACGTTAAATTTATCACCCCTGTCACAAGCGTTGGTGGTGTAATGGTCAGCATAGTTGCCTTCCAAGCAGTTGATCCGGGTTCGATTCCCGGCCAACGCAGCAACTCTCGCAATACGCCTTTTGCATTTATTGTGTAGATTTTTGCTTTATCTTACAATATTTCATTTCACTTATTAAGGCCTACCTACATATTTACTCGCAGCAGACTTACAAAGTCATTCATTACGCTTGAATATTTCAGCATGATGTAATTATCATTTTGAAACATCTAATATCATTTAACACCACCACAGTAATATAATTTAAAATTAATTAATACAAACGGCGAGAAATCAAATTAACCTTATCAAACCGTTCTTAACTAGAATTAGAAAGTGTCATCATTGCCTTTATACCCATGTTTTCCTTTCATATAATTAATTAACTTGTACAGTTTAATTGTACTAAAGAGAACCGCAAAGACAAAGCTAAGAAGCATTAAAGACGTTTAAAAAATACTACACAACACAAAAGATATTTCCCTGGGGTAGCGTTAATGTTCCGGTGCCGGCGTGGGCCATTCGACCGAATCTCAGAAATTAAGGCAGGGAAAAAAGTCAATAAATCCAAGAAGCTGGCTGGAACTGGAACAGATAACGAATGTCTCCGAGAGAGACACGACGCCGCCGCACGGCAGAAATATCGGCCGGCCTCGCCTCACAGTGCTAATGTGACACTAAGTCCCACGGCTTGGAAGGGTAAACAAAACAACCGATAAACTCTCGATATATATCTCGCCTGCTTTTTATTTTGTAGATAGGAAATGTTACAAGTAGGTGTTATTAAATAAATACGTTTTTTATCTCCTGAAACCGTAAGATATATAATTCTTACAGTTCAAAATAATGTACTTCTAATATATTTAAATTCGCTCTTACATTTTCAAAACGAAAATGCAATAGATATAACTTGTATAATCTCCCACAATACAATTTATTTTCTTGAAAATAAGCAGAGAAAAATACTCAATACACTGTAGTATATAAATATTTAATCTAAATTATTGCTGTACTCGAATCATTGCCTGCGGAAATCATATATCTCTTAAGGTGGTGGCCGCCGCCTCAGCTAGATAAATGTTGCAGTAAATATCCCTTCCATGGTTTAGCCAACATTATTTCAGCTACTTTAGCCACAATTCTTAACGAATTTAACGTACTGGGTACACTTAATATATCTACACAGTACCTACATGTTTGCTGCTAAGGTAGTTCTAAGCCTAAAGTTAATCTTGGGAGCTTCTTCTTTAATTATAATTTTAAGGGGGAAAGTTGCAGCACACTGGCTGTCCGCATGCCGAACGCACCCGCGCAATCTACTACTGGAAGTTGGTCAACTAATCCAAGTTTTCCTTTACTGGCTAATGAGACGAGTTTGATTCGAATTCCCGCCGCGCTGTGAAATAGCCACCCTCTTTGAATAGCTTCTAGCTCGCGACTACTATTTATACAAGAAAATAAGAATAAGAATTTTTGTAATAAGATAAACGCAATATTCTTTTCTGTTGTATTTCTCTGCTGTTTTTAAATGTTAGTATGACTACTTGATTATAATATTATTTAGGATGAGAGCTTGTTTAAGTAAGTTAACACTGATTAATAGGACGATGTATGGAATAGTGGAACAGAGTTGGAAGAGCTTACTTTCAGTGAAAAATAGTAGTAGTTTTGTTTTGAAACTCCACATTTTACGAGGTTCATTTAGAATTTTAAAATAATGAATCAACTCTCATTAATTTTAATCTCGACTTGTAAACTAAATAAGGATATAAAGATTTCAAAGATGAAACAGAGATTCTCGCCAAGCTTATTGGGCTGGTCGTAGATAAACAAAGCGTCTGGCCTCCGTAATGGAAATTACATACCCCCGAGGTCGGAAATCAAATTGACAGAAGAGGTTAAACAAACGATGCGGTCAGGGAGTCGAGACCGTAGTCCGTCGAATATTAATCGCTCAGTAAATGCGCTTTTATTTGTTTTTCCCTTAGCTCGTTGCGGTGCCAGTGTGAATAAGTGACAATCTCAACTGATCCGAGAACAGGTTAATTACAATTTACTCACTTTGTTTGGGCGTGGGGTAGAATTACTCTTTATCCTTGGAACATTAAATCAGAAAGTCCTGAATCAACTTGTATCATTATGTTTGATTAATAATTAAGTCCCTAATAACCATACGTCTTAATAGACATCAACAAGGTCTACTTGAAATTTGCATGATATCAAAAAGATCACTTAAAATGAAAGTCCAGTAATAAAATTACACTTTCAAAGTCAATATTATGATATTTATTGAAATGATAATTAAAAATAAATAAATCTAAAACATAATTACCAGATAAGTACCATTTTAGGTATCACTAGTTCGAGTACTAAAGCCCATGTTGTAAAAGGAATCCTCGCTTTCACTATCCTGAGTGTCGGGGAGGAAAGCGTGCTTGGTTATGTTCTCATCCACAAACTTCTTGCAATACTGGTATAGCTAGAAAGAGAGAGATCAAAAAGAAACTCAGACAACCGGCCTCTTAGCCAAGTGACATTAAATAATCGACAAACTTTAGCGTCGATAGGAAACGCCCGAATGTATGAAAACGACAGATCTAAATAAATCACGTGCATAAACGAAACTAAATGTCATTTACGTACATTTGAACACTTTCTAATAACGCTAGCGATTGTACAAATGTAAATCGGCTACAGTCGCTGAGGCTAAAAGTAATAGAAGGCAGGCAGAAAAGAGACGCCACACTACGAAGTTTAGTGCGCTATCACGCTTCCACAACTGCAATAACAATACTTTAAAATGTGGTTGTAGCCCTTCAAATAAGCTTTCAACTTGAAATATATTATAATGTGATTTGGTTCCCGTTGTCTGAACATAAACGTGATTGATATGATTATGATACATATGATTCTTAGCACGCATTATATGTAACATCTATAATGCGTGTAACGAATCATATGTATCATTCGTAGCTTATGATTCGTAAGACGTATGATTCGTAGCACGTAAGATTCGTAGCACGTACGATTCGTAGCATATGATTCGTAGCACGTATGATTTGTAGCATATGATTCGTAGCACGTATGATTCATAGCATATGATTCGTAGCACGTATGATTCGTAGCACGTATGATTCGTAGCACGTATGGTTCGTAGCACGTAGGATTCGTAGCACGTATGATTCGAATCATATGATTCGTAGCACGTATGATTCGTAGCATGTTTGATTCGCAGCATATGATTCGTAGCACATATGATTCGTAGCATATGATTCGTAGCACGTATGACTCGTAGCATGTTTGATTCGCAGCATATGATTCGTAGCACATATGATTCGTAGCATATGATTCGTAGCATATGATTCGTAGCACGTATGATTCGTAGCATGTATGATTCGTAGCATATGTATCGTAGCATATGATTCGTAGCATATGATTCGTAGCACGTATGATTCGTAGCATAAGATTCATAGCACGTATGATTCGTAGAACAAACGATTCGTAGCACGTATTATTCGTAGCACGAATTATTCGTAGCACTTATGATTCGTAGCACGTATGATTCGTAGCACATATGATTCGTAGCACATATGATTCATAGCACGTATGATTCGTAGCACGTATGGTTCGTAGCATATGATTCGTAGCACATGATTCGTATCATATGATTCGTAGCACGAATTATTCGTAGCACTTATGATTTGTAGCACGTATGATTCGTAGCACATATGATTCGTAGCACATATGATTCGTAGCACATATGATTCATAGCACGTATGATTCGTAGCACGTATGGTTCGTAGCATATGATTCGAAGCATATGATTCGTAGCACGTATGATTCGTAGCACATATGATTCGTAGCACATATGACTCATAGCACGTATGATTCGTAGCACGTATGGTTCGTAGCATATGATTCGTAGCACGTTTAATTCGTAGCATATGATTCGTAGCACGTATGACTCGTAGCATGTTTGATTCGCAGCATATGATTCGTAGCACATATGATTCGTAGCATATGATTCGTAGCATATGATTCGTAGCACGTATGATTCGTAGCATGTATGATTCGTAGCATATGTATCGTAGCATATGATTCGTAGCATATGATTCGTAGCATATGATTCGTAGCACGTATGATTCGTAGCATAAGATTCATAGCACGTATGATTCGTAGAACAAACGATTCGTAGCACGTATTATTCGTAGCACGAATTATTCGTAGCACTTATGATTCGTAGCACGTATGATTCGTAGCACATATGATTCGTAGCACATATGATTCATAGCACGTATGATTCGTAGCACGTATGGTTCGTAGCATATGATTCGTAGCACATGATTCGTAGCATATGTTTCGTAGCACGAATTATTCGTAGCACTTATGATTTGTAGCACGTATGATTCGTAGCACATATGATTCGTAGCACATATGATTCATAGCACGTATGATTCGTAGCACGTATGGTTCGTAGCATATGATTCGTAGCACATGATTCGTAGCATATGATTCGTAGCACGTATGATTCGTAGCACGTATGGTTCGTAGCACGTATGATTCGTAGCACGTATGGTTCGTAGCACGTAGGATTCGTAGCACGTATGGTTCGTAGCATATGATTCGTAGCACATGATTCGTAGCATATGATTCGTAGCACGTATGGTTCTTAACATATGATTCGTAGCACATGATTCGTAGCATATGATTCGTAGCACGTTTGATTCGTAGCACGTTTGATTCGTAACACGTTTGATTCGTAGCACATATGATTCGTAGCACATATGACTCATAGCACGTATGATTCGTAGCACGTATGGTTCGTAGCATATGATTCGTAGCACGTTTAATTCGTAGCATATGATTCGTAGCACGTATGACTCGTAGCATGTTTGATTCGCAGCATATGATTCGTAGCACATATGATTCGTAGCATATGATTCGTAGCATATGATTCGTAGCATATGATTCGTAGCACGTATGATTCGTAGCATGTATGATTCGTAGCATATGTATCGTAGCATATGATTCGTAGCATATGATTCGTAGCATATGATTCGTAGCATGTATGATTCGTAGCATAAGATTCATAGCACGTATGATTCGTAGAACAAACGATTCGTAGCACGTATTATTCGTAGCACGAATTATTCGTAGCACTTATGATTCGTAGCACGTATGATTCGTAGCACATATGATTCGTAGCACGTATGATTCATAGCACGTATGATTCGTAGCACGTATGGTTCGTAGCATATGATTCGTAGCACATGATTCGTAGCATATGATTCGTAGCACGAATTATTCGTAGCACTTATGATTTGTAGCACGTATGATTCGTAGCACATATGATTCGTAGCACATATGATTCATAGCACGTATTTCGTCGCACGTATGATTCGTAGCACGTATAATTCGTAGCACGTATGGTTCGTAGCATATGATTCGTAGCACGTATGATTCGTAGCATATTATTCGTATCATATGATTCGTAGCACGTATGGTTCGTAGCATATGATTCGTAGCACATGATTCGTAGCATATGATTCGTAGCACGTATGGTTCTTAGCATATGATTCGTAGCACATGATTCGTAGCATATGATTCGTAGCACGTATGATTCGTAGCATGATTCGTAGCTCGTATGATTCGTAGCACGTTTGAATTGCAGCACTTATGATTCGTAGTACTTATGATTCTTAGCACGTATGGTTCGTAGCACGTATGATTCGTAGCACGAATGATTCGTAGCATATGATTCGTAGCACGTATGGTTCTTAACATATGATTCGTAGCACATGATTCGTAGCATATGATTCGTAGCACGTTTGATTCGTAGCACGTTTGATTCGTAACACGTTTGATTCGTAGCACGTTTGATTCGTAACACGTTTGATTCGTAGCACGTTTGATTCGTAGCACGAATGATTCGTAGCACTTATGGTTCGTAGCACGTATGATTCGTAGCAAGTTTGATTCGTAGCACGTATTTCGTCGCACGTATGATTCGTAGCACGTATAATTCGTAGCACGTATGGTTCGTAGCATATGATTCGTAGCACGTATGATTCGTAGCATATTATTCGTATCATATGATTCGTAGCACGTATGGTTCGTAGCACGTTGGATTCGAAGCACGTATGGTTCGTAGCATATGATTCGTAGCACGTATGGTTCTTAGCATATGATTCGTAGCACATGATTCGTAGCATATGATTCGTAGCACGTATGGTTCTTAGCATATGATTCGTAGCACATGATTCGTAGCATATGATTCGTAACACGTTTGATTCGTAGCACGTTTGATCCGTAGCACGAATGATTCGTAGCACTTATGGTTCGTAGCACGTATGATTCGTAGCAAATTTGATTCGTAGCACGTATTTCGTCGCACGTATGATTCGTAGCACGTATAATTCGTAGCACGTATGGTTCGTAGCATATGATTCGTAGCACGTATGATTCGTAGCATATTATTCGTATCATATGATTCGTAGCACGTATGGTTCGTAGCACGTTGGATTCGAAGCACGTATGGTTCGTAGCATATGATTCGTAGCACATGATTCGTAGCATATGATTCGTAGCACGTATGGTTCTTAGCATATGATTCGTAGCACATGATTCGTAGCATATGATTCGTAGCACGTATGATTCGTAGCATATGATTCGTAGCTCGTATGATTCGTAGCACGTTTGAATTGCAGCACTTATGATTCGTAGTACTTATGATTCTTAGCACGTATGGTTCGTAGCACGTATGATTCGTAGCACGAATGATTCGTAGCACTTATGATTCGTAGCACGTATGATTCGTAGCATATGAGTCATACCATGTGATACGTAGCATATGATTCGTAGCACTTATGATTCGTAGCATTTATGATTCATAGCATGTGTTTCGTAGCACGTATGATTCATAGCACGTATGATTCGTAGCACGTATGATTCGTAGCACGTATGATTCGTAGCACGTATGATTCGTAGCATGTATGATTCGTAGCACGTATGATTCTTAGCATATGATTCGCAGGCAGGTAGGGATGGCAGGGCGCAAAGGTGGGCACCGTTATGTCTTGATTTGTAAACAATCCACCATATTTGATTTCTATAAAATCTGTTTGCAGTCATCCACTCCTTACGCATACGTGTGTCTAGTTTTTTCCTTTGTCCATCCTTCCTTTTTACCTTCATTCATGACTATCAAAAAGTTTCCGGTATGTTATGTTGGCAACTAAGTGTCTACGTTTGCGCAGTCTGTTAAAACTACTAATACAGCAAGCAACATACACTTTACTGCGATTTTAGTGAAATTTTGTCCGAGGCAAGGTTAAAACTGGGTCCTGTCTTTATACATGTCATTAGAATATTTGTAAACGTCTGCGACACAAGTTCTAAACTTCTTAGTGTGGATAGCAGTTTCGCAAAAAAAAAATGGATAAGAAAAACCCTTCAATAACAATGTTGGGTCAGAGTATATTTAAAAAATAAAACACCTCACCTGAAAGTGATGATCCTTCGCTATCTGATTTATTCTCTTTATCTCATTTCTCAAATGACTCGACTCTTCATAGCGTTTATTTACAGTCCATTGCTGGTCGCGGATGATCAATGGCAATACATAGGGTAACCCTGATGCAATAGAGCAATACATTTTATAACACCTCTATAGTAATCTTCTAACACTTTTCATATACATTCTGTATTTGTTCACCCAATCACCCGTACCCACATTCTTACTTCAACCAGATTTTTTGTTTTTACCTACTGTCTTTACAGCTTCTACTGTACAAAAAGTTAACTGCATACCTTTAGGAGTTCCCAAGGAACCGTCGCTAATAACACCTAAACTAGTGAATACCTCCTCTTCGTCTCGGTCCGAGCGTGATTGCCATATATAGCGTATGGTTTTAGACACCTCAGCCGCTCTATAAATGCAGCCATAAGGATTTTCCTTTGAAGTCAGGGCAACCTTACAATCAAATAACCAAAATCATAATATGACGTTTTTAATTGTAGGTGTATTAGATATTAACTTCTTTTAAAATTTAAATACGGTCTTTGCAATTGAAGAAATCTAACGAAGTCACACACGTTTTGCTAATTATATTCTTAATAGATTTCCATAGGGTCTTAAAGAAGATAGGAGGAAACTAATCTAAGTAATACCTTAGCATTACGCATACCTTCTCAATAAATTCTCGCTTCATAAAAGATGCATTGAATCGCACATGATCTAATTTAAGTTTTTCCATGACTTCCTTTCCCATTCCATCCCAGTCACAGGCATCTCCGGTTCTTACGTTGTCGTAGATCAAGTAAGGTGTTGCAATTTCCACATGAAAGTCTACATCGTTCACAGCCCAAACGTATGCGTCATTTATGTCGCGACATTCTACCTGAAAATGATTTTTTTTATAGCAATTTTGTTATGACTGAAATTTTGTGATAATTATTGTAAAATAATTATGTATCATAAATTTCACTTTTAGCGGCCTTTCTTTTTTAGTAGAAACATGCGTAATAGTACAAGGTAATAAATAGTAAGTGATTGAGACATAGGTACAGATATAGACATAGGTAGTGAGTAGTGCTTAGTTCTTTCCAAATGAAACAATGTGATGAAAATACGTAACGTACCTTCAGGTAATCACTCAAAATAGTCTTTGCAATTGACCTCAGAGGCGTAGCGCAATAAAATACTTTAGATGGTATATTCTCACAAAAGGAGTTTAATACATCCATAATGATGAATCCATCGCAGACAATAATAGGATGGTTGTTCTTATTTATTGTTTTTTTCTTGCTTTCTACCAACGCTTCGCCAACCAACGGTTTTCCTAGGGCAAACGCTATCTTCAATGCTAAATACAGACTATCAAATTGCTCATCAGAATCTTGATAAAAATCGAATTTGTTAGGGTTCACAAAGTTTGTCATTATGCAAAACACGTCAGCATCTCTAATACTGAAATAGTAGTAAGCAGTAGATAAGTATAAAAATTGAAATAAGGTGGTAAGTCTATTAAAAATAAATAAATAAGTACTTGACGAATATTTACTTACCTTGGTAAATCTGATGTTGCTCTTATTGTATTGAAACAAGGAAAAGCACAACTCGTTAGGTCTTGCACGTATTCGTTTGCAAATTTCATTTCATTTAAGTAAACTAGCAGTATTAAGTCGATGAAATCATTCATACCAAAAATGATTCCAGACAAGAGTTTTGTAATAAGTAACTGTGAAGCTGGTAATAGTGGATTTACCACCAAAACTCTTATAGGTTGGCCGACTTTAGTGTATTGCAAATTCATTTTATTATTTGCAAAATTACGTTAATATTTGCATTAAAAATAGTAACAAAATCCTATTCCGTTTATAAATAAGTAATGACGTAAATTATGACATGACATTAAAGAAAACAACAAAAAGTTTGATTTCTTTGCACATGAAAACCTTCTTGTAAATCCGAAATACAACTGGGCTACTATTGACGCGCAACATTACACATTTGTAGTATTTGTACATTTCAATTAACTTGTCCAACAATCGAGGCTTAACCGTATCTTGCACTGATACAAACAAAAATTAAGTAGGTTGTGTCTGCCAACATTATACTATGTTGTGCAAAGTTAGCGATTATTTATTGATTTTATTTTTATTGTCTTTATGAGGATTTACAAATAACTGTATGATAAGTATACTACATCAAGTAGGTAAGATTAACAAGTTAAGTTATTAAGCAAGGGTTGCCTAATGGCTTAAGATAAATGGTGAGAAAAGATTAACGCATCCGAAGATGTTATAAAAGTTGGATACAGCACATCTCGTTATTCACCTATGAAATGAGTGCCGCGTACGTTATCAGTCTTCTAGAACTGCAATAATAGAAGATCTCTTGGCACATACCACGATTAGTATACGGTTCATACTAACCCAACATAATTATTATACTTTTAGTAAAAATGCACCGTAACAATATAACAAAATTTCAATTTAGCGCCATCTAGTTAAACATCCTTCACCTATGAACATGTGACCTAACATTGACAACTAAACGCTGTCTTTTCACGAAGCACGCTACGAATTTATTTATCCAATTTACTACCTGTGAATATTTACTATCACTTAGCTCAATTTTATGTGATTATGAAATACATTTTGTATTTACAAATCCCAAGATGTGACTTCAAAAAATATTTACTATATAGCAAGTAGCTAACTTGATAAAAGCAAAATATTCTTATTTTGACAAATTTTAATGACAATGACATAACACTGACGCGTTTACTTTTTGTTGTATTTTGCTCGAAATGTTTTGGGAAGTGTTAAATTGTGAATGAACTATGGCTTCCTCTAAGGAAAAAGATGTTCAAGTGTCTCCAGCAACGTCTACATCTTCAATCAAATCTCATTTGTTCGAAAGATCTCCGTCCGTATCATCAACGAGAGAGGACAAATGGCCGGAACTTTTGCTCTCCAGGCCTTATAAGTCCTACTACTACAGTTCAAAAAGTGAGTGATTACTGATTTTTATTTAAACAGCACTAACAGTTAATTAATTTTGTTACAAAACGCTATACCAAATAGAACAACGTGCCTTTAAAACGACGTTACTTATAAGCTACATTTGTTTGCATTTTGTTGTTATTAACACCTATTGCGTGATCGTTACTTTGATAACGTTACAAACAATTTATGCGAGTTTACAAAAATATCTTTGATAAGAGAACATTCCATAAATCATGTTGTTTAGAGCAATTAATCAGTCTAGTACAGATAAAATTAAATGTTTTGAAATAAAAATGAAATAAATTTATTTGCATCTGCAGCCTCATTGTTACTTAATTGAAGACAGTTATTGATTATTAAGATCTTTTGAATTTGTGATGTCTGTAAAAATTCCCAGCACTTGGGTTTTTCCATATGGCGTCAATAATACCTATTCTAAACTACATTATATAAAATATTGTTGTCATAGTTTCTTTAGTAACACTAATTGATGGTGTTTTAAATAAATAAGGAGTGTATTTTTCATAATTACACTATAAGTTATTAATTAATCACATGTCCTTTCAATGGGCGTACAACAAGATTCTCACACACTCCAACACAGATCTGTTTGTCAGTCCTTATTTGAACTCGTTTGAAAACCTTTGTAACCCATCTTCAAAATTTCTTACGATTTTATTCATCTTGTCTAAGGGTCTGACTAATTAATCCATACATTGATTATTTTAAAGTAAATTTTTGTATATTATTTAAACTTTCACAACTCTATCTCACTTTAATTCCATAATGAAATGAAATCCTATTAACTTAAGTTTATTAACATTTCAGTATTTAGCCATTTTAATAAAATATAAAAAATAACTGTGTCAAAATAGACACACAATATAATATTTAAATTCTAAAACCATTCCCTTGAAACCAATTTTTAACCAAAATAAAAGTAAAAAAAACGAAGTAACTCCATATTACAACATCATATTATTGAGTGCTCATTTTTATAAAAATTGTGTATAAATTAGCAGTTGTTACCAATGAGATCATATGAATATAGTTATTTGTTTATCACAAAATATACCGCCACTCGTACCTATAGATATGCAAATTATACTTACATTTTGTAACATTTGGTGATAACAAATGAATTTAAAACAGCAAAACTACTGTTTATCTGTAAAAACTGAAGTGAATCATGGAATTTGCATTTTCTGATATTTTCTTAAATATTCCTAGTATAAATATAATAATTTTAATAGTATATTCCTAAATGTTACCCTACTGAAAATTCATTGTTAATTTTTACCACTTTATTTACCGCAGCTATATGTGACTACCATTTAATGAACCTTAAATTGGAAACTGTCATGAGTAGAAATACATTTAAATTTTTTATTCATTTAGTATGATCACACAATTTATCTGTTCAGTTATTCACTTAATGTGTGACCAAATCCGTGGAATAACTCATACCATAGAAGCTAGAAGCTATAGCGATCATTTGTACCAGTTTCTTTAGGGTCTGTACAATTTTTTATATCTCACTACCTTGTTGTCATATCCATATAAAGATGCTGCGCTGATAGTCAAGATTATCTAGACTTTTCTATTATCTTTTTCCTTCTAAACACCAATCTGCAGATTATATCTAGAACCGAATTTGGGTCAACAAATACCATAAGATATGAAATCCGTCATTTGTTTAGTTATGATCAGATAGTTGGTCTATGTACTCAGTTTTTTAGCATTTTTAGACCATGTTTTGGTCTAAAATGCTAATCACGTGTATTGGAAGTAATAGTGAAAAATTACAGTTCTAAATCATTGAGTTTCGGTAGTTTTAGATACTTTCTACAGAACCAGATAACGGCCTTCATTTATAGCTCAACAATCAAGTTCGTAATATCTCTTATTTTTTGTCTCTCAATACAGCTACATCTTTGTTATTTCATGCGTACTATTTGTAAGTGGTTTTGTCGCGACAAACGTCACTGGCGCCCGTCACAATGCGTTGTCTCACAGCCCGTACAGATGGCGGTACGCGCTCGGCAGTATTGATTTTCCCGCTGGTTTGGCACTAAAGTAGCGCTCGCCGGGAAATCAATATTTATTCGGGACGGACTGGAAAAACCATTTCGCTCATACAACCTTTCGTACAGGTTTGTCGCGCTTGCTATTCTAGGATTTGTCTGTGTATTACGAATCTAAAGTACTAATCGGTGTACCGGCTTTACAAGTGATTAAAAAAAACAAACTACATTTGACCTTCAAGTTTGCGCATAGTGTGAAATGAATATAAAGGGGTGATCAAAATTCACGTGACATTGTTGATTGTTTCGCTTGATCGTTTATTTGCTGCTTTATTATGCGTTCGCTTGCCGCGGTCCATGGGGTTGATCCCTTGCCTGAATTAGGCATTCCATCCGCCATTCAACACCAGGGTGACGGCAACCCGGACGGTGACATGGCCGGCGCGCAGGACACTATATACCTGTGCAATTTCCGCGTCTCCGTCGACGGCGAGTGGCTTTGCCTTAAAGAACTGCACGATATGGAAATGCAGGATTCTTTCCATCGCCCATCAGCCCAAGGCACCGTCACTTCGCCAGATGATCCGATGAACACGATGATGGGTAAATTAATCGCCGATGTATTATATTATACAAATATAGGATGATAAATAAAGAGTATAATAAACAAAACATTGTCATGTGTTGTAGCTCGGGATCCCGTTGTGATCGAACGCAGCAATCTCGTGAACATCTCAAAACTGATTGTGAAGGAGCTAATCGAGCAATCTCTCCGGTATGGTAGAATGCTCGATAGTGATCACTTGCCTCTGCATCACTTCTTTATAGTCCTCGAGCATGTGATGCGTCATGGACTCAAACCGAAAAAGGTAATTATTGACACGCGAGGATAATGACGTGCTAATACATAATTTTAATTTGTTGTATTCCTGCTATTGTTAACCGAGATTTGTAAAGACGTAATTTAATGAACATTAAGGATTTCCTTTTACGCTTATACGATGATTAATCATAGCTAACTTCAATTTAATTGAGATTGATAATACGAAAATGCGTTTTTAATAAAAATAAGTATTTGTAGGGTTTACTTGGCCCTAAAAAAGAGCTGTGGGACATCTTGCAAATGGTTGAGAAATATTCACCCGAAGCGGCCGACATTACGGCAAGTGTCAGGGACCTGCCCACTGTCAAGTAAGTTCATAAAAAAATAGTACTATATCATAGAAATTTCTTATAAAACATATCCCTAATGCTATGTAAATACGCCGCTTATGCAACTTCCAATATTCTAACACAGTTCACACGTTACTGTAAATAAGTAAAAATTCACAGCTCTATTAAAACATTATTATCGTTTACCTATGGTAATACGTATACGACATACAATAAAGGAGTTCTAATATCACATTTATGTAGTAATTGCACACCTTAAGACTCTACAATCTCAATCTATTTTTAGAACTGCTATGGGCCGAGCCAGAGCCTGGCTAAGGTTAGCTTTAATGCAGAAGAGACTGGCCGACTATCTTCGTATTCTATTGGAACACCGTGAGGATACACTGGAGGAATACTTTGAACCCCACGCTCTGATGCTGAACGAAGAAGCAGTCATCATAACTGGTCTACTAGTCGGCCTTAATGTCGTTGATTGCAACTTATGTGTAAAGGTAAAAAACAACAATGAACTTCTTGATATATCTTACTTTTTTTTTCGTTTCAAGTTTAGGTAAAATCTTTTTTTATTTTGCGCAGGAAGAAGATTTGGATAGTCAACAAGGCGTTATAGATTTCTCGCTGTATCTACGAGGCAGTAACTCTTCCAATGATCTTGCTGGGAATGGGAATAACGGAGATTCGGAACCGAAACAACGCCATATTAACACAATGTTGGACCAGAAGAATTACATCGAGGAACTTAACAGACATCTCAAGTGAGTTTCTAATTCATTGTTTAACACGACTTAGTAGAGGTCTATCATTATTTTATAACACAGTTGCGTAGAAACGAGATGACGTTCTACATTGTATAGAGCGTCATCTCTCTCCCACAACAACTAGTCTTACTATGATGGTGGACCTCAATTCTCACGTTCATATCAGTATTATGCTCACTTTAAGCAATTTGTTTTCTATTAGTATTGTTCAACACGGGAACGCGTTTTATTAGTAAATGACTTCATTATTAAACTGCCTCCGATTAATGATAGTTAGCATCGTTAGTGACTAGAATGCTATTAAGTGATTTGTATTGTTCTAAGTTTTATTAGAAGATTAGCTCGTAATCAATTTTTACCTTTCTTGGCATAATTGCAACAGATTAACCGACTATTAAAAAGTATATCTTCGATTTTACAATTTTTTGACAATTCCCTAAAAAACCTGAAAAAAAGCAGTAAAACAACACTACAGTTTAAATTGGCTACATATTTTTTTATTGTACGACACAATAACGACAGTAGAATCATATAGCACTAGCTGTTGTCCGCCACTGCGCCCGCGTAAATGTCGGTTATATCTGCAGGAATATCTCTCTGACGCAGTCGGTCAAATAGCCTATCAAAAAGCCTATGTTTTAATCTAAAGTGTCAGCTAACTCTATACCAAATTTCAGTAAAATGGATCTATCCGTTTGAGCGTGAAAGAGTTACCAATATCCATCCATCCATCCATACTTACAAACTTTCGCGTTTATAATATAGTATAGTAAGTTGGATAATACAACGATAACATTAATGTTACTATATTACCCGGTTTACGTACTTTGATAAATCAGGGTTACTACTCAATAGATTTTACCGAAAGTGTAGTAAACAATTATTTGAAAGGTCACTGAGTATTAAGGTCACGACCGAATGTTAGCGTAAAGGGATTATCTGGTTCAGTCTATCCACTTGAGAGTTGTCAATCACTTTTATAAGTACTTAATAGAGTTAATATTATTATAGGTATTGTATATTAAGTTAGAATTGTTTGAAGTGGGGTCATTGCCCTGAAAACAATAGGGTCGTGATTACAAACTTATTGAAACCTGCTTTTAATAAACATTGCATTTCTTTTTCTTAAGTTAAGGAATTATAGAATTAGAAAATTACTAACAAATATGGATATAGAAATTTTAGAAAAAGTACCTTAAATAGTGAAAAAAAATAGATGCTCTATCAAAGCTAGCTCTATCTAATATCTGTCATCATGTTTATGTTGCTGAAACCTGAAACCGACATTCGTACGGCCGAAGTCGCGGGTAACAACTAGTAAAATGTAGATTTTCTGTTTCTTTTATGTGCCTTAGGCATATACCTAAGGTACATAAAAAAATATATTGAAAAAAGGTTTAATAATGCAGTGCCCTGTGAAATCTGAAAAGGAGTCTTCTATGAGTAATATATTTGTGCATATTTCATAATAACTCGGGTGTTGGCTAATAATAGGGCAGGTGTCGTAACGTGCTGCGATGTCTTCCTACAATAGCTCAAATAGCGCTATGTCAGATGAATGGGCAACACATACCTGGCATCGAATTTCAACCTACACACAATATTATACGTAGTAGTATAATTATGTTGATGTTTTAATAGGTACTTTGAGCATAACCTCTCTGGTATAATAATATGGTTGATCATGTTGATTCAGGAACTCGAAAATGGTTTTTAAACAAATAAAACATTTAGCCATTAAGTCAAGTTTAGACACTAAATCCATAATTATGTATGTAACATAATTATTTATTTATTTATTAGTATTAGCGCTGCTAACCACTTGCACTAATAAAAACGAAAAACAAAATTATGCGACTTAGCAGATTATGTATTCTGATATTAAGTTAAAAAAAATCATACGGTGAAACCAACGGGATAATTTCTGTAGTCTAGATGTGATATTTAGGCTCAATTATTAATCTTACACTGTCGTTGGTCTATTTGTAAACAATGTTGTGCGTTTGTTATAGTGCGACCGTAGCTAACCTGCAAGCCAAGGTCGAAGGCTTGACAACGACCAATGCACTCATGAAGGAAGACTTGGCGATCTCCAAAAACACGATGATTCAATTAGTGGAGGAAAACAATCAACTCAAACATGCCCTCGGTAAGTATTCTTAACATAATATTTACATTTAATTAACCGTTTGCGTGTAACTTCACGAATCAATGCACGATTATCTTGTTAGTTCGAAATTTCAAGAAGTATTAACCAATATAGGTTTTAATTATCCTCATTCTTCATAAGTAAATTTGTTTGTGAAAACAATGACGCAAGTATTATCTCTACTTCGTAATAATACCTAATGTGCATACTGAAACAACGCTTTCATTTATGCTAATACGTAAATTTCAGTACAGAAAAATATCAGTCGTACTTCTATTATTGCAAACAGAAGCAACAGGCCAAAATCAAATTACGAAATTGTAGAATAGTTACAGTATCAAACGGAAAGGGTTTCCCTCTATCATTGTACTCATGGTCATCCGTGTTTACAATCAAAATTGTAGCGCGAATAGCAGAAAATACGACAGATAAGACACCTTGCTCGTGAGTCAGCCGCTATTGTACCGCTTAGTAGGCATTAGTATGCCAAACCTGTCGCCCGTGTCACTGTATTATTGTCAGTTATTATAAAACTCCGACGATCAACCGTTATGCGCTATACCTCAACATTAATGGGCAACTCAACGGCAAAAAGTCAAACAAAACAAACTTTTTGGACGAAATCCTGTGAGTTATTTATATTTGAGTGTAAATATATCACGCGACTCTCTCTGTGTTTATTTGTATGTCTAACACGTGTGTGCTTTATGTACAGGGCAAGATATAACCAAAGATACAAGGATGAAAGTTACGGAACTGCAGTCTGATGAAGAGGTAAGATTTATTATTAAATTATCATCTTTAATTTAAAAAAAATCGTAGTTACTCGTTTTTATATTCGTGAATGTCTAAATAAACAATGCCGTTTTCCTTTTTTGTTGATAAATTTCTACTTAAACGATTATTCCCATTATTCACGCGACTTCGAATGATATCACTGATAAAATTATTTCACACACACATAACGTTAATATCGCAAAAGATAAACGCAAAGAACGAACATTTACTGTGAGTCAATAAAAAACGCTTCTTCCAACTTTCTATCGTTACGGAAATAGTCACACTGCTGTTGGTTTAACCTAATAAAAATAAAACATGTTACGCGATTTTATTTCGCCAGCATTGCCAATAAATATAAGCGATCCCATCTGGTACATTCGCGATTTATTACAGGAAAAACGCAGCGTAAAAAGTACAGCATCAGATAGATCCAAAAATGATAGTGAAGCCAGTAAAATTCTTGAGGAAGAGAGAAAGAAGTATTTGGAATTACAGAAGGAATTGGACTTGCAGGTAATGCTAATGTGTTCATGTAAACAACAGGTAAAACTCTGTAATACTGAGTCCTTGAACCGCTAACAAGGTCAGTGTACAATGACTAAATGACTATCGTGTGAACAAAAATACTAACTTTAGTTTTAATGCGACAGCAAAAAACTGTCAGAAGTAATATCACATTACCAAATTTAAACATTTAAGGTCAGCTTAAAACTATAATAGTCAAATAAAAAGAGATTAGAAATCCACAGCAAAAGCAGCCGGCTAATTACCTGTGTCTAATAATGCACCTTAAAATTTCTACTTCAGATTTCACTTAAAGCAGAAATGGAGGTGGCGATGAAATTGCTTGAGAAAGATATACATGATAAACAAGACACAATAATTTCACTGAGGAGGCAACTCGACGACATAAAACTCATTAACCTAGAGATGTACAAAAAGTTGCAGGTGAGTCATCCACTCGTTGTTATATCGCATGTAACAGTCTTAGGATTTGTACCCTTACTTTATCACTGATTGGCAATCACTCGCGCTTGTTGCGTCAAACGTTGCTGAAATCTTTCTCCATTTGTACTTCATGGTCTGCTGATGATCGATAAGTGCAACAGTTAAATTCACTCGTAATTTTAACTCATAAAATGTAAGGTATAGTTTTAGTCGTATCGTGTTTCATACAAGCGTTAGTGCGTTTTGTTACGCGCAGTCACGGAGAGGTAACAAAGACGATGCCCCACGAAGGTCGTGCGTCGAGTGTGGGTGCTGCAACTAACACTGCTTGATACCCGCCCATATATTCTCATTATCCCAGCTATTTGATTAATGAATATTACGCTCTTCATCTTTCCTTTGTCTTGCGTAATAACATATACTTACCGCTTTTTTACCTAGTAACTGTATGTATTAATTTGAATCATTTACTTTATTTATTTCATAACTTTTATATTAACAACCTAACCTGCTGTATTATTTATTATTATGTATATGACCGATACTAATACCATGCTGTATTCACAATGCCGCGTTGTCGTACGGAAGGAATGCGAGATGGAACTGACGCAGAAGGGAGAAATGGTGTCGAGGCTCCAGGGGAAGGCCGAACAGATTGGCAAAATACTTCACAACCTTGAGAAATATAATCACTTCTTAGGACCAGACCACGACTTAGTCAAAGCTCTTAGGTCTCCCACAACTAACGAGAATAATCTAGGCGAAAAATTAGAAAAACTCAAAGCACAAAGTGCTGCGCAAAAGGGTACAAAGTCTAAGGACGAAGGCCCTCCTAATAAAAAGTTGAACCTCCAGGAAATACCACCGTTCCGTAAATGCAACAGTAGAGACAAGCCTATCACCCAGATAGCGGAGTAGACGCTCCTTGTTCTGTTTTGTAAATAATTGTTCTATCTAATTATCACATCAATCCAGGTGGTGTTTCCTGTTTACTAGACAATTATTAATGTATTTATACTACTAACACATCCTAATAGATATTATGGTGATTTCGATGATGTTGAGGATAATATGATGGTTATCAAGTTCTTCTATGCATTTACTTAGTCTTTAAAGTGTTGTTATACCACTGTATTAACCTCAGAATATATTAACATTCTAACTTGTATGAAATGTCTGCATCGGTCCTGTACTTATCTGCTTAAAACTAACAAAAATAATCTTACTTCCGCTCGAATGAGTTGACGTTTTATTCAGCTAAACTGTATTGGCCTTGTTTTAGGAATGTGAAAGTTCCTTGAAACATAAAACAGAGCTAATAGCCAAATTGGAAGCAAAGACTGAATCAATGGGCAGCACCATACATCAACTTGATGAGAAGTAGGTTTTACTAATTTTTACTATGACATCGCATCAAGCGGGCTTCGGCCTGCGTCATCCGTAAGGATCGAAAGAGTGCCTGGACAATGTACCGGTGTTGGATGTAATCTAAGCGCTTGACAGTCAGTACTGAACGCACCTAGGTGTGAGCAATGCACAGCTTGCGTGTGTCAACTAGCGGCAACTCTTTCCATTCGCTCGATATTGGCAAACCCTCACAATAAATTGACTTAGTGAATGCAAAAATATTTTGATATTAAATTGATCAGATGATAATCATATTGTTAACGTAATGCTACTGTTGCTTTGGCTTACTTGCTGTGTTTCAGATTTATATCACATTGTGACATTTTGTTAGTTCGTATTAAGTTTGTGTTAGGTTTTAATTTTCCATTAAACTTATATTAAGGTGTGTTAATATTAATTCCCACAGATTAAAGTATTAGGTTACTGTAAGGACTCTGTATTAACATTGTTATTATTTTCTTTAATTTAATTCGTTTAAGTTTACGTGTTGATGATATGTAACAGAATCTAATAGAAAGTATTTATATAAGTAGAGTGCAGGTCGTGAGGATTTGTTGTCAGTGCTTACGAAGAGATTGCAGTATTTTGTATACTTTTGCAGAGATATCAAAGTGTATAGAGACGTGATAATTACATTAAAGAGTATTTGATCTCATTTGAGTAGCTACATATGCTTGTAAACTTGAGATTTTATTATCATTGTATACAAATAAAGTGCTCGTTATTTCTATATCTAGCAGCAAATGTTATAAAATCTAATTTAGATATTTTATTTTACATAGTTTTGTAATTCAAGGCAGTAGTTGTGTAAAAGCCTTATTTATAATAAAGCATATTCAGTCGCATTCTGTATTTTATTGAATTCGAATACCAACGGACTTGCTTGTTTTTAATTTTATGTTTATTGTGTAGGTTTGCCATTATCAATCTCACTCCTATGTTTGCATGCTTTTGTGACTAAACAATACCTTGATTGTGTTACATACTAACATACTAAGCATTTGTATAATACTGGGAATAAAAACAACATATTTACTGTACTGATTACTGGACACTATTGTTTCTGTCATAATTGTTTATCATCAATTATCTGAATCAATACATATCAGAATTTTTTTTTTCTTTGCTTAGTATACGTATATGATTAAACACACACCACTAAAACTGTCAACTATAGAATATATATTCACTAAGAAATATCAAAAGTATGCTAACAAATCTAAATTAAAGGCTTGAATTTTTTACTATAAACCAAAAAAGTCTCCATAACTTTTTAGGCCAAATCAAATACCTACACACACATCACTAAAAGCTTTAGATTTAGACTCACCTACACTGTGTGGTACTAATAGTACATTATTTGGAATAGTATTTAAGATGTGTGAACATGAATAGGTTGCAAGAAGATAAGTTAGCTAGGAAGAGTTTAGAAGACAGCGCTCGCACGCTGGGACAGAAGGCGGCGGCCGCGGAGACCAGGGCCGTGGCTGCTGAGGGCGACCTAAGGATAGAGAGGGAGTGGAGGGTCTCCTTACAAGTAAGTATCATACCTATCCATAATAATGTCCGGACCGATTTCGACCACGGCGGCCAGTGTTACTATGGCACCAGCCAGCTAGACGGGACATATTATAGTGCACAAGCGTGTGCGCAAACACAGCCTAGGTACACTTTCTATTCCTTCACCCTCATAGCCCGATGGGACGGCAATCCGACACGACTGCATAGAGATAGGCGCAGGACCCACATTTTTACGTGTCTTCCGAAACACGGAAGCTGTGATATATATTTCTAAAACGCACACAACATTCGAAAAGTCGGTGCTTGCCGTGAGGATCTGACTTAGCAGTCCTACGGTTTTACCACTAGGCTATCACAGCTTCAAGACACACCTCTCCATACAAAATGTTTCAAGGAAGACCCTCTATATTTAAATTAATGCTTTTAGACATAGAGAGAAACAACTTTGTACAAGAAAGCATTAGTTTCTTCCGGAAAAACAGTGATCAGCTGATGACAAATTAACGGGACCCACATACCAAATTTTCATATTTTTTGAGAATACACTGGAGTTTTTAAGAAAAGTGTCACAGAAGCAGTTTTTCATATACGATCGATCTGTAACACGGTCATTAAAAAAAATGATTTACTATTCGTTAGTCTCGCTAACGCTCTAACTTGACAACGGTGGGGTCAATTTAAACGAAATATTTTGAGTGTCCAGGGATGTAAAATAGAAATATGATTATTATGTCGTTGAGTAAACAACGAATTAAGATAATGAAATACAGATTACGATTTAAACTCTTACTATAATATGAAGTGACCTGATTGAAGTTATTTCTTTATAAAAGTTTATTTTAGTTAAACATTCTCGGAAACTGTTCTCAGATTTCGCTGGCTTATCCACCTTATGCATTGCGACAAAACTTTGACGAAAATTAAGAATCACCTCGAATGACAATAATGTTAGGTTCTCACTAAGATCTTTATAAACTGGTAATTTTACCACTTCCATAAAATGTTAGCAAGAGGTCATTGACACGTTAGTTAATCTCAATTCTTAAAAAAATGTACGAGTCTTATCTCCAGTATCCAGCATAATCTTTTGATTAAACTGAGATCATTTTGGAAGTATCAAATTATAAAAAATACTTTTAGTATATGTATAGGAATAGACATAGGTACAGGACACAGACAAAAACATAAAAACAACATTAAAACCCCGAAGTCGTATAACAAGGAATGTAAATTTGAAATAGAATGCAGATGCAAAAATGAAAACTAACTTCATTTGATTAGATACCAATCATCATCTTCCTGCCCTTATCCCATTTTACTTGGGGTCGACGCAACACGTTTTGATTAGATACCAATCTTGGACATTAATTGTACTAGGTACCTATTTACACGATATAAGGAAAACCTAAGTTACTATTTATTGATGATGTAAGCATTGCCTACCTTACAATCTTAGGTAGTAAATAGATTTTAATTTTTGTGTCTATTAATAAGGTATCGAGTAATAACTTTGCTTGAGTCATAATAACTTGACTTACAGTCACAATAATACTAGATTTCATAAAATATCTTACAACTTTCTTTTTAATAGAAGTAGGTACTTATCTGGGCACCACTTCATACTCGTCTGGAACACCTGATAAACATGCGTAGCGACCTTATTTGATAACGAAAAATATAGGTAATGTGTATGATACACCAGTTGTTTGCTCCGGGCGAAGCGTAGTCCTTGCAAATTTCGGTTATAACTGCAAAAATATTAATCCACTCTGATGCAGTCGGTTAAAAAGTAGTCTGTATTAATCAAAGCTGTCAAGTAACTCCATACTAAATTTCTTCAAAATTGATTCAGCCGTTTAAGGGTGAAAGAGGAACAAACATCTATCAATTACTCACTTAACTTTTACGTTTATGATATGAGTAGGATGTATAAGTAATCGAAATTGTTTATATGTTATAGGAATCCATGATGCGAGATCGTGATAAGATATCAATGCTGACACAAGAAGTGGAATCCCTCAAATCAATAGGACAGGTATATACAATTATTATTCTATGTTATATTATAGGTACCACTGATATTCATGTTAACAGTCATCCTAATCTCAGCCTTGACAATGATAAATAATCATAGAGTTACATTTGACGTCATTAAATTAACATGAACGTAATTAAATATTCCCATTCATTATTCCAACGCATGTTTTATGACTTAACTCACTTATTCTATAAATATATCGTTAAAAACACGAAGAGATTGTCAATAGCTGACTTTAACTTCAACGTCAATTACAGAAATACCTCGCGTTACAAGAAGAACAGCATACACTGAAAACTCAATATAACGAAGCACAGAAAACTCTAGAAGAAGTAGGGGCCACGCTGAGTGAGAATAAGCTTCAACTGGCGGAACTGCTGGAGAAGGAGGCGAAGGCACAGACAGTGGAGGAGAGCCCCACGTGGACGCACGATAAGGATGCTACGGCATGTACCGCGTGTGCCAAAGAATTCTCTATTGCTAGGCGGAAAGTAAGTCAACAGGATATAATTTTTTAATATAATAAACTGTATTTTGTACGCAATATTTGTGTAAGAATGTGAATTATATGTCTGTAAGAGTGTGTGGAGATTGCCTAAACCCTGGTCTCTTTTGAGGTATATTGGCCCTGATTGAAGTATTTACCTAAAATTTAGATGTTTTTTGTGTTTATAGTATTTATATTTTAAAATCTTAGTGCGAGAGTTGTTTTTTTTTTAATTATCGTGGTAGCTTTTTGAAAGATGTTAATTAAGCTGAAAATTGCATTAATTGAGCATAGTCGTCTATTTCTGTATTAGAGAATCGATCGAACAGTTTTATAATCTTTATGGCAAGGAAATGGTCGTTAAGGAAAAGATCTTAGCTATTAAGACAGTAACTAGAAGGTGAAAATATACATTTAATCTATGACAGAAATCAGAAAAAATTCTACACTACTTTAAAATTACTGTACTAATTATACATCGCATTCCGTTCATTCTAAAAGTCACGTAATTATTATTTATTTTCCAGCACCACTGCCGTCGGTGTGGCCATATATTCTGCGCAGCTTGCAGCGACAAAACGGTCGCGTTAGCTGGCAACACCAAACCGGTGAGAGTGTGCGACGCCTGTTATGCTGAAGTGAGATTAACGTAGTAAAAAGATATGTATAGCTTTATTATTATTATAATTGACCAAAATAACTGACAGGCAGAGAAGTGTCTGCTGACTATTGACGTCATCGTTCCGCGATGAGACCCATTCTACGGAAACTTTCGCGCCATACTGTTATCAAGTTCAAGCGAATACAAACCTTATTGTGAAGGTTCGAAAGTAACTATTGCTTTACAGCTTTTTCACTGCTCAGTCCACAGTAATTACGTAGATTTTGCGTGATATATATAAAGTAGCAAAAAGCTGCAGATGTTTTTTTGTGGGTAGATTATAAAAAGGCTTCCAATGGGATGTAAGGATATCGAAATAAATCGGACACAAATTGACACTATCTACATCATGTAAATTCATAAAACTTGGTCAATTTATATACGTCAATATTCTCGAAAATTAAATACATACTTGTTTAAATTATTTATAGATAAATGTTAGAGATCAAAGTTCGTACATATTTTATAATAGTTTCATAAAGTGTTGGTTTTTAAGACTGATGTTAAAACTTCAAATGAATTGTTATTGTTGTATTGCGAACATTTTAATTATACAAGTGTACAAAACATAATTCTGGTAGAAAATGAACTCAAGCACTCTCTTTGAAACATAATCATTTTACACTTGAATTTATTAAAATCACTCTGGTAGCAAGCATTGCAAATATTGTCGGAAACTTACTTCTAATGAACTTTCGCCCTAATAAAATCAAATAAAGTCACAATGGTTTGTTATAAAACTATTTTCCTTTACTCCATTTATTGTAACGCTCCAAATTACTTTTCAATGTCAAGCTATTTCAAATGCTCCGTTTTATTTCGATAATTATGCTAAATATTTTCACAAACGTACCTATTACTACAACGAATGGTTACGAACGAAATATATTTGTGACGTAAACAATAAATATAATTATGTAAACCAGAAAAAATCTCATGGTGGAAAGAATCGTTGTTTTATCAAAATTACTAGGCCAAGATTATCATATGATATTAGTACAAAACATTTTATTTGTGATATTAAATCAATTTTAGTACAATTTCTTAATAAATAAATATTTAATATATTTTTCTTTATCACTGTTATTAAATAATTACCTATTTAACATTTCTGACGTAGGCGAACAATACAATTTATTTTTAGTTTCAAAATATTTATGTAAATAAATATTTTTTTAGCCTGCGAAGATGCTTTGAATTTACTCTTTCTGCGCTATATCTATATTAATCCCTGGATTATTTAATCTATATTTTATGGTTTTACTCCTATAAAATTCATAAGAGAAACTCTTAAACCGTTACCTTTACTTTGAATGCAAATGACTTAAAATCAGGCTAAAACTGAGATTATAAAATCACGTCCAAAAAATGATGTTGATAATTTATTGACAAAATGAGTTATATTATTATTTGCCTACCTAAAGTACGGGGAAAATCCTCAGAAATATATTACTATATTTAACCCTATTAGCGTGGTGCTTGAGTTATTAAAGATATAATACAAGTGTATATAAAATTATGTCAATATTATTAAAATGACCATTATGTTCGTATTGTACATGTATATAATATTGTTTGTATAATAATTATGGATACGTAATCTGGACATTAAAACGAATTTTAATATGCACGGTGGCTTTTTATTTCGGCAAAAATATAAGTACAGATTTCCTTTATACATCTAAATTGTACTAAATTAAAATATCATTATTGATTGCATTGTACATACTTATAAATAACAGAAAATATTATGTTTTGACATGAATATGTACATATACAAGCATACATTCGATTGAAACCTCCTTTTTGTGACTTTCAATGGCGTTGTCATTTTGTCAAACTTCATATTATTTTTTCGACGTCTATCTATGACAACACTATAGTCTGCTTAATTGTCGTTGAAAAAATAGGCAGGCAACATATAAATCTGTAAACACTCTACCTTGAAGACTAAAAAGAAGTTTCTCGTAAAGAAATAGTGCTTTCCGCTGATTGTGTGTCACCATGTCTATTTATCACTGGCTGAAACTATTTACAAACTCTTATGGCTGAAAATCTTTTGTTTGTGTAAGAAGCAATGAATACATATTTAGAAAAGTTTTGCATCATACATACAAACATAGTTTAAACTCTTTGGTAAAAGTGGAAATGCTAAAACACAACTCCTATCCTTTTGAGGAGTTCAGAAAACTTATTCGGTGACTTTGAAAATATGTTTCACAGTTTCGATATGATTTTTCCTGGTTTTAATTTGACGTCGTTTTCGTGTCTTCTATGACGTATTCCAATATCTGTTCCATTGCTTCGGGATTTTCTTCAGGTACCTGAAATTTATACATCAATTAAAATTAAAAAGCTAGAGATAATAGCTAAGATAATAGGGAATTTAGACTATACCTTCCAGTTTCCATTAAGAAAATATTTTTTTAAAATATCTGTATCTGTTCGCCTTTGTAGAATTAATTTGCCCACTAAAACTATGTTAAAATTCTGACTGCTAACTAGTCTTAAGATTGAGCTATTTATCCATTTGCTACTTACCCAATGTCCAGATCCGAAGACCCACCAAAAGCTTAGCCTCCTTGCTTCCTTATAGTACCCATTACCACGGCCGCGTATCGGATGCCTCTTAGCCATTGCAAACTCTGAGGCGCCGTGCCAATTTAACTTGTGCACCCAGTTGGCTGCTCCTACAAGAATTATTGGAGAAAATGTCAAATTGAAAAAGGCTTACGTGTACAAGTCGCCGCTAGAGGCGCTAGTAACTCGCAAAGTCGCTTTAATAGACAATGCCATCGTCTTTAGATTCTTACACGGGATTATCTAAAATTGTATTATATTTTGTGTTTTAAATCCATTGATTATTGTTAGGGTACTTAGTACGTACTATTTCAGGAACGTATGCTCATTTAATATGATTTTTTTATGCTTTATATACTTCCCGAATTCGCGCGATAGTGGCGCCAACTGGTGCTCGTGTCGTATGTGCAACATTCCAGAATAAAGGAATCTAGCGGACGTAATAGTAACTTGAACTTACCGCCTAACGGAGTTACAACATCTAAGTTTCCATTATATATCGCGACCTTCAATTTCGTGCGATCTAAAATGGCTTCCACTAAAAAAAACAAGATTTTAGCATTAAGGGCATTAGTAGAGTAGTAGTACTCGAAGAAAAATCTGTTCTTTTTTTACTGTTACAAGTATTAAAATAAATGTACTTACAGAAAGATACCGATGGTATTAAGAAGCTTTGCTTTAAACTATGATAAGCTTTCAGTGATAAAAACGACCATTTCCTTGTTCGATTAACTCCTGTTAAAGTTGGTTTCACATATCTGTTCATTTTTATTTCTAATTCTTCTAATGCTGGGTAAGGACTAGGGGCATATACATTGTTAAAATTAATTTCTCCCTGTGTATTGAAAGTGCTAAATAGAACCTCGTCTAGACTGTCCGCTGTGGAATCATTTAATTCTATAGATCGAACTAGCTTCTTAGCTATTTTTGATGACGACAAATATAAATTTCGGTCTATCGCCCCCTGAAAAACATAAAGAAAGTCAGAATTCATTTTAATCCAGCTTATTGAATACATACTTCAAATGGTAGGTGCGTTTTGATAACCTCTTTCACTGGTCTAAATTTTATGGAAGTAGTACATTATATGGACAGATTTACCAGCCATAAACTGATCACTGAAATACCCACCGATAGATACAGCATATCAGCCTGCACTGATATACTCTCCTTGGGGTCTACCCAACCGCTTCCAATTCCGATTCCTTTGAAATTCATTTTTAAGCTCTTCTTTTCGATTGCCTGTAAAATAATTAAACAAAAATTAAAATACCCGATGTAATTCTTTTCACTTATATTTTTAGAAAGAGTCAAAAACTTGTGTAGCTTTTTAAGGGTTATCTATAAATTCTGATCAAACTGCGAGAAAGTTTCCCATTTGCAAAAAGAATCAATCCATTATAGTATTTATTTTATTGTCTCCTACTTAACCTTGTTAATAGATTGTTTGATACTCGTAAGTAGATACTTGGTAGGAGATACATACCGTGTGTAAGTAATACGCCAATCTGGGGCAGATTTTACCGCCATAACTCTGACTAAACAAATACGTTGGAGCCTTTCGGAAGGTCTTGTGTCTTCTAAAGAAAACTTTTATTACTTTTGAAAGATCCATAGCTGAAAATAAATGGAATACAGTACAATTTGGTGTTGCAAGAGGGCAGAGTCGGGCAGACATTCTATTATTATCTCTGTTAACGGAGTTCAAGCCTATATTCGATTTCTGCCGCTAATTATCGTTAGAAAAAAGAACACTCCTGTTATTCGTATAATGCGTCAGGCTTAGGCAAAGACACGCAGGACAGTTACAAGGGTGTGCACGATGAATTACTATGCATTGCCACGCAACGACCAAATGCAGGAATCGTTACACGGCGGTTCAGATTTAGTCAGTAAGAGTCTGATACTATCCACTTCTTCCCCCGATGAAGTGGGAGTCCATAATAATTCCCCCGCCTTAACAAAAAAAAAACATTTGAAGGAGTGTGCATGATGAATTGCTATGCATTGCCACGCAACGATTAAATGCAGGAGACGTTACACGGCGGTTCAGATTAAATCAGTGAGAGTCTGATACTATCCACTTCCTCCCCCAGGAGGTGGGATTTCATGAAGATTCTCCCGCCTTAACAAAATAAAAATATTTACGGGGGTGTGATCTGCATGGCCATTATTTACGACTGCAGGGTCAAATCTTTCACCTACTTTCTTAAAATGACATACTGCATTTTTTTACTATACTATAATACTCTTACCTACTTCTCGATCAGTTTTTGCATATAACGAACTATTTGTGACATAACTAAATCCAGAGCCAACGGGGTGGTCAATAAATAACACGTTTCTCTTCTTTACCTGAAAATATAAAATAGTTCACGAGTGAATAGTGATATAGTTTTTCCTGCTTTAACGCAGAAAGACCATGGTCCATGAACCCAAAACAGATTAACAAGCCATGTGAGTAGGTAATTAATGTCAATTAAACTGATGACAATAAATAACGTGCTCCACATAGACCACATATGGTTCGTAAATTATTTACAGCATCGGATAACAGTGTCTTTCGAACCACAGCTTTTGTCAGTTGAATAAATACTCAACTTTAAAATAAATCATATTTGTACCATGAAATATCTTTATACTCGTACTTCGTAATCCTCCGAAACGACTTGACCAATACTCTTGAAATTTTGGAAGCATATTCAGTTGGTCTGAGAATCGTCCAACATGTATTTTTTTTTTGTCGCGGGAGTACGAAGACGCGGGCAACAGCTAGTTATTATATAAAATCTACTTATACTTAATTGTATGTATTTTTTTTTATTGATATTCCTACGAGGACCTTGTCCGTTGAATTCATAAATTGTAAATGTATAATTTGTAATGATAATGTTTCCGTAATGCTATTGTCATCGTGTGAGAAAGCACGCAAAGTATTCATTAGAATAACAACTGGCATTCAGAACAATCAAATCGTGTATTATACACGCGTATCTGAATCACTATAATAATGTATCTTATTTTTTCTCATCAAATATCCTTTAAGCTTAACCAAGTTTAAAATGCGCTGTTATTCTGTTCTATCCTCTCGTCTATATGAGGTAAAACGTGAGTATACCAAAATAACGTAACAATACCCACTAAAAATAATGTATTGTGAGTTCGATAAGTCATTACTCATTACCTATTAGCCGGTAAACATGCAAACGATGCTATCCTTACAGATAACAAGTTTAGAACGAGACTAAACTAAATACCAACAGTATTTTAAAACTTTCGCTTACCCAAGTGTGATTTCGTGGTTGCATGTCCATTGTAAAAGGGCCTAGTTCGGCAAAGTTCCCGACGCCGCTAGCTGCGAAGCCTGGACCTCCTTGGATCCATATTATGATGGGTTTGGTCCTAGCATCGACTATCGTCCCATCTGCGTAGAAGAACCAGTAGAAGGCATGGGCTCCTGGTCTCACTTGTACATAACCGTGTGCGCTATGCCAGTGCTTGTACGTTTTTTGTGCTTCAATATACGGGTTACTTTCTGTAACTAATGTTTTAATAATATATTATATATCATAGTGAATAGCTCTATACAGTTCTATTTATTATTTTTTCGTATTATATAAATATGTAAAGATTAAAACCAGTGTTTGAGAAGTTATGTGCGTGTTTGAGTAGAGGTCCAAGGATACCTCCCTGAAGTATACTAATACGCTTACGTGATTAAGTCGAAATTGTGTGAATTAATAAGTTTGGTATCAAAGGCTTTAAACCGTATTATACAATAAGGTAAGGTCGGTTAAATAATCACTAAGTAATTTCGTAAATTTAATTATTATGAAGCTATTCAGCGGTACACCTGTACCAAAAGTTGAATTAAATGACACTCCAAGGACGTTGATATAGCATCTAATATAACGTAAAAAAAAGCTTATATTACGTGACTTTTGGTCCGTTAGAAAACAACATCTATTTTCCATGGACTTATTTAATAAAATAAAACTTTACGTTACTCCTAATAAGTATAAAGATTTTATAAATAAAACATTACCTTCCTGCACAACTTCAGCCATAACACAAAGCATTGTCGTAATCCATATTATAAATATGTTCATTTTGTACTTTATATTAGAAAAATAATAACAATAGGTACACTCAGTTAAAAATTCTCATGACATGTGCTCTTTTGTGTCACTTGGAAACGATTAACGTCGTTTTAAGTGAACGCCATGTGGTGATATCATTGTACCTAGATTCCTCTGACGAATTAATGAGACAATTCAACGAAAAAAATAGATATATATACGAGTATATCCGTAGTTTTAGTGTATGTCACGCGCTTCTCATTAGTGAATATCGCGTGTTGGTAAATTGCTAAATATTTTGCTCTAATTTAAAGAGTTTAATTTTTATTTTTGCTAGACAAAGGATAAGCGAATAATTCGATGTTCCTCCTCTATTTAAACCTTTATTTATATTCAGACAAATCATTCTAAGCAAATTATGTAGGAAATGAACTATTGAAACTGAAATTATTTAGTTACTAGTATTAATTTCCGGACTATGCTCTGGAAATAGAAGACATACGCTTCATTAATGCGGAGACGATATCCATACTGAATATAATTTAATAAACATTCATAATATATGCATAGTAACGTTCTTTGAAGTAAGCCAGGGGATTTATTATATATTCCTATTGTTTTAATGAGTATGATGAATGTGATGCGTTGACCTTCAAATTGCAATAACAATCTGCAATAACGTTGTACTAAATAGGTACTTTATCCAACAGAACGTAAATATCTGTTAAGTACCTCTTTCTATCACATACGTCTATCACATACCTAATGCGAAAGGGAGAAACCCTTTGATATTTTTTTTCGCCGCCCTAGAGAAGATGGTATTGTATGCTGAATTGACATCAGCTAAAATCGTTTTTGACGACATGATATAACGACATGATATGAGTGTAATATTTTTAAATTTCTCAAACCTTCATTCATTTATTAAGGTAAATTTTGAGTACTTAAGTTTTCTACACAATAGGGCAAGATTAAAACAAAATAACATTGTAATTTCTACAAAATTTAATGAAATAATAGGTCGATGAATGATCCGAAGATGTTTGGAGCGTGTTGTGTTTGTTGGGACGGCTGGGACCTGCTGGGACGTCTGATGTGACCGTCGTTCTTCGGGAACCGGACGTGGTAGTTATGTCTTCTGCGAATCGTATCTTCAGTTGTCGGCCTAACAGTGGGGTACCCCACTATGTGCCCGAGCGCACCGCCAATTATACCCGGCCGGTAAGCTGACTGTGGTCTGTCTAGGTAATTCTCCTGTACTGGTTTTATGTGATCTATAAGAAAAAAAAAATAGGTAAGTATCTACAGTTGACCCAGGAGGAGATGGCGCGATGAGCTCGACTCATTCATACAAAACTGGCCCCAGTTAGCCATAGACCGAGATAGCTGGAAGGAGAGAAGGGAGGCCTTTGCTCTGCAGTGGGACACTAACGGCTAGTAATAATAATAATCTACAGTTGAAGAAAAAAATACACGAGTGTTTATACTTTATACCGTGTGTAAAATCATCTGCCGATTGTGAGCAGGTTTACCGAGAATTGCAGAGTAGTGTGGAACTATACTTTATACAGGGTGACTTTGAAGTCGTGGGCAATATTTTAAACTAAGACACTATTAATGATACTAATAGCGTTAGGGCTTCTTTTACACAAAAAAAAAAGAAAAAAAGTGGTGGAGTGTGGGGCTTAGGCCGTGAGGCGGCCCCGTACCCACTAAAACCCCCGGGTTTTCGGCGTGCGCCACCATGGAGGGGTCACGGGAAACCAAGACGATTACTTCCGCGACCCCTCCGGCGCCTGGCCGGGCGTCGGATGGAACGTCGGGGGGAACTAAGTAACTACCTGCATTATTTTTTTTTTTTTAAGTAAAAATAGCCCTAACGCAATTAGTATCATTAATAGTGTCTTAGTTTAAAATATTGCCCACGACTTCAAAGTCACCCTATAGGTACGCATACTACGCTTTCGGTTAGGTGTAGACAAAAGAATTTTCCTCCTTCACTCAATACTCTTCTGGACTCCAGACCGGATTGGGATGTGTTTGCGGATGAGTGGAAGGTAATCTTGTCTGAATGCTTGGTGTATTGCGAGATGATTGCATGCTAGATATATGTTTTTGTTTTGTTCTTTTTATATATATTTTGGTCTTTTTACTTTTATAATTTTATTTTTCATTTTATTAGTGTAAGTGGTCAACCGTTCTAATAGTAGGTAAATATATAAATGTCTCGAATTACAATCCCATGCATAACGCTCGTTCACAATCAATATACCTACATTTGGTGCAAACTTAGGTATTCAACTCATTTACTTACTTGATGAAGGTCTATAGTAGTTAGGCCCATAATTTCCTTCAAATTCGTAAGGAGGTCTAGTTGGCCTTACTGGTCGGTATGACGATGAATAATATTGATTTTGTACTTGGTATTGGTGTTGAGAATTCACATAGTCATTGCCAAAGAAATAACGATCATTCCTGTCCTGCTTTTTCTTTTGCGCCCCTGGTGTAACTGGAAGAACAAATATATTGTAAGTAATATATTTTTATTATACCAAATAACTCTTTATTCGACACAACGGGATCTATCAAAGCTGTCAAAAACTTAGTAAGTTTTTATCCAATGTGGAGATTCTATAGGAACTGCGTGGTGAATGCAAAAGCAAACCCCGTGCTCCTGGATATTGGTAGATGAAGACGCTCCAGTGGTTTTAGCCGGTAAGAGTCCAGCGCGTATCCTGTTTATACCCCGTCGGTGGATAGTCCACGAGGATTTCCACTGGAACACCAAAATAAAAGTTCTAAAACCAAATGTAAGTAAAAATTATATACTAACTGGAGCTAAGATCCGTTTCATCATAATCTTCTATTTCACCACAATCTTCTGGATCGTCTTCCTGCGGTGGTTCCTCTAAATCATTATACGGATTCGGTTTCTGTGGCCGTCGAGGTGGCACAAACAAATCGTGTATCAAACCGAAGGTTCGCGGCCCGCTCTGTTCCCAGTCGGCTTGACGGCGATGTGGAGCTATCTTGTTCGTCGGACACAAAGCTGGATTCACTGTCACCGCATTCAACTGAACCACTATCAAAAACACCTAAAACAATACATTCAAAGTGAAAAAGTTGATAGAGAATCGAGAAATCACTACCTACATTCACTTCAATTTAATATTCACGTACCGATGAGATAATATAAATATATTTTTCTATGGTAATCATGTTTTAATCAAAATTATTAATTGTATATTAAATAATTTGAATATCTTTTAAACCAACACTTTTCGCATAAGTCTGACTTGTATCTGGCGGTCTCACTAAATCACTATTGTTACCACAACTTCTGAGCTCCCACGCAGCAGTGAAATGTTTCTATATAAATGCTTAGGCAATGACCAGTCCTTTTAAGAAAGTTTAAATTTGGTCTTAAACATCTGCCTTATAAAGACTAATCCTTAGAAAAATATTAAAGAGGTTTCCAGATATAACGATATTTATTTATTTACTTTTTAACGGTTCCCAAAAGTATGAAACAAATTAGAGTAAACCGTAAACCCCTGACCGCAAAATGATTATAATTCATAACTGCACCTATTTATAAGAGCCCTTTTAGTATCCTTTCTATCTTACCTTGGCACTCATGTTAAGCTTCATCGACTACGAACCAATGTAATATAATTATTTAAGTATTCGCGCGTAAGACCTATTCGGTTTCGTAGAAGATCTACATTACGCGAATTAAATTTAGAAGGTAGCTAACTATTCTAGCCTCCTAGTTAAGTCTGTTATTTTGAAATTACCAAATGGATACGGAATAGCAGGGTATGAGGAATCCCGGTGGAGCGGCGCAAAGCATGCGTAAACGATCCTGCGAGTCCGGCAAGCGCAAGAACAGGACCAGTGTGTTTTTTTCTTCTAGTTGGACATGTCATGAGCATCAAACTTTAAATAAGTAGGTATACATAACGACTACATAGCTAAAATAATAAAAAATAATAATTGCATGTTATGTAAATATTGACTAAGTGTCCCGAGTGTCCGAACGTTACAAAAATTATCATTACATAGTATAAAACAAAGTCGCTGTCGCTGTCTGTTCGTATAAATTCTTTTCGCAACGGATTTTGAAGAGGCTTTTCTTGAAAGATTGAGTGATTCCAGAGGAAGGTTTATTGTATATGTATGTATATTACATCAGTATTTCACCCGTGCGAAGCTGGGGCAGGTCGCTAGTTTCAAATACATTTGTTATTGTTACTCATAGTCAGTTATTTTACTACTTTTTAAATTGGGTTACTGGGTAGAATATACCCAATACTTTGTACCAGGACGCCTGCCACGCTTATTACATGATTAGGACTCGACACTCATATACTTACATCACGCTATGCGTCGGTGAACTTTATACTTGTCGTAACGGCAAATCCTTTTTAGTGCAGCAGTCATGGGTTTCGCAATACGTGATTCCCAAACTTGTTAGTAAAATTTTGGGTTTTTTACTAATGTTGTAACTGCGTGGGTAGATTAAAAAAAAAACTTCGCATACAATCCGTTTTTCGAGGACGATTTTGTTTGTGACCTACTTTGTATCAGCTGATTAACATTGCGTTTTAACTGATGTTACTTAAATCGGTTGGTGATGTGTGCTCTATTTGAGTAACCAAATGTACCAATGCCATTGACATTTTCTATTATGGACTATATTGGTAGACGTGTTGCGGGTTCAATCTCGTTATAAGATCAACATTTATAAGATTCGCAAAAGGGTTTAACACCGACATTTAATACTACAATTAGCTGTTGCCGCTAATCAGTATTTCTTCAGCAGCACTGGGTTGAGCTTAAATATCTATGTTACGATAATAGAAATGCCGTCTGCAGCAGCGGCCTGTTGCGTTCTACCGCGAATCGGTAACATCAAAGGATCCGTAAATTGAACGTATTCTTGTGTCAATGAGAATCCCAATGTATTAATTTTAAAATGACAAAATATGATTATTAACCCTTAGTGTATGCTGGAGCATGGTCGCTAGCAGCGTAGACTCTTGGCATTACCTACATAAGACAAATCATATAATCGTTTACAAAAAAATACCGTTTTTATTATATTCATGCATGAGTATCTATCCATCTATAACTGATTGTTTTACCGGGCTGCCCTAACATTGATATAGGAGCATTATGGTTAGTGGTACGACCTAATATATTTATTGAACAAGTTAAAAAATATAATGTTTATGTGACGCTTAGGTTCTATTTATCTATAATAACTGGAGTGCCATCCAACTGCACATGTAAAAAGACCAAGTTACGTTTAGTTTTATGTTGTAACTTAACTGTTGAAAAGGCACTTTTGCAAGTGTCAAAACGTCTAACCTCCCATAAAAAAGTAATCTTTGACATTTCGCTCATACGATTCATTGATCTGAAATCTATGTAGGAGAAATAATAATGGCAAAGAAACAAGGAAAAATATATTTAGGCTACGAAGATGAAGCCATTAGTGATAAAAATCATACCTTGTCAAATTATACAGTGAATAAAATCGGAGGATTGCCTGTAAGTTTAATCAAGACAAAACTATGAAATCATTATCGACCACATTTTGTTGCTGTGTTTTGTATTTGTATTTTTATTTCTGCAGGACTGGCCACCTCTGGATAATCTACTATTTCCTTCTAAATGTCCTTTGTGTGGATTACACAGGGTACTTGTCGTACAATGTTATGCGCCCCTTGATAATTCGGTGTATCACCGAACTTTGTACGTTTTTGCCTGCATAAATCCAAATTGTTGGATTCAGTCTGAAAGGTAAATCAAAAACTATCTGATATTAATAAATAGCCTAATCATCCATTCTCTGCATATTTTAAATGACAGATTAATTATTAAAACTTCTTTCGTCTTTTCATGTTTTTAGTTGGTTATGTGTTCGGAGCCAGTATCAAGATAAATCTGCCAATGAGTCGAGTGTGATCGTAGCTATGCCAAGTGCTCAAGCGAACCTGGCATGGTGCTCGGGTTGTGACGAATGGGATGAGAATGATAATGACACTGCTAATGGAAACTTAATGAATATTGATAATGCTCCAAGCCCAAATAATGCTATGCACAGGTATTGAAATAATCTCATTAATTTTCTTATCTTAACTTATTCCCATACAATGCAATCCCATTGCTGGGCCAATGATTTTCCTAAATCTATTCATGATACCTCATTGGATTCAAATCCTGCGCCTCAATAAAACCTGGTGTACAAATAATCATGTTAATTCTCCCACAATAACAATTTTATTTTTTACATAAAGTTCTCTGTTTGGTCTTTTTAGAAATTCTGATGAAGATGATGAAAGTAATTCATTTGAATTGGAAAATGTTGAACAAGCTTTAGGAAATCTCCACGTGTTTGATGCACATAATGCTAATATGTCTCCAATACAAGGTAATGGTTTTACAAATCATTTTAATCTACCTGAGTTCTAAAACATTAAGTATTTATTACTAACAGTTTTAAACACACAGACTACTTATACTAATGAAAAAAAAATTAAAAAATCATTTGCTACTATGTAATGCTAACTAATTGCAGATGCTTAATAAAGTTTTTTTTTAATTTTGTAGGGGCCGTAGGTGCTATAGGAGCACCCCGTGCAGCAGCAGAGCTGGAAGGCGGGGATGAACCAGGATTGGTGTCTGTGGATACTCCCACAGCACCAAGTAATGATGTTGAGGCTTTGCTGCATCAGGTAATCACTATTCTATTTACTTACTCTTGAAAACTTTCAAGGAATATTATACTGGACCTCCCAAACATCAAAAAAGAAGTAAAAAAAAATTACTGTTGCTCATTTTGTTCACTGACCGACAGACCCGAGATATGAACAACTTCTTCACATAAATCTTCCACTAAATCTTAATAAATTAAAAGAGTTCTAAAAACATTACACTACAAAAAGTTTTTAATAGAAAATAAACAAGAGAAATCCTCTAGAAATATTATATTATGCTAATTTATGATATTGTAATTTTACAGACAGCAGAATTGCCTCACGATTTGAGAAGCCGCCTTATGTGTGGACCTTTACAGTTTGTGCCAAAATTTATATATGTGGAAGAAGAATGGATAAGCCCGACTGCCAATGACGATAGGGCTAACTCATTGCTTAGCAGATATATAAAAGAAGATGGTAAATAAAAAATTCTGACATAATAAAGTAAAAGCAAGTAAAGTGCAATAAGCTACAAAAGTCTACAATCGCTGTGTAATTCACTACAATTTTATTATTTTCACTTTGACATGAGAGTTGTGACTGTAATGAAATTTCACAATTCATGAATGTTCAGTAACAGTTTGTAAATCTTACTTTGTTCATTGACTTTCGATAACACAGTATTTTAATTATTGTTGCTTTGATTTAGTATAATATGGTATTAAAATTATTTTAGAATTAGAAGTTGGTGGCGGAGACCGCGCGGGCGCTGGCGGCGCCGGAGGCGGCTCTGATGAGGAACCTTACGAAGAGGCAACACCGTTGCACGGAGACAAACTATTTCATGCCTTTCTTACTCGCCTGAGGGAAAATCCAGGACAAATACTCAGGTAACAACCGAGTTTTTTTGTTGTGGAAACTCATGATAAGCCTCCCAGATTGTGCAATGATAGTCTATTACTGGAAAGTGTCTACACTTTCGACTATAAGAAATCTTTATAAGAATGGTCGGCAACCACTTACAGCGAACTTAAAGTTTCATATTTTATTAAGCATTTCAATGTTGAAGATTCTACTTAATTTATATTTGTACAGTTATTTTCATGTTGTATTTCGTAATTTTCAGGTATTCGCGGGAACAGTCTCCTGTCCTCGGCGCTCCACTACCGAGCAGTGCCAGCACTCCAGACTCCCCGAGTGTACCAACTATCTGTGCTCGCTGCGGTGCACGACTGCTCTGCGAGTTGCAACTAGTGCCGGAATTCGCGGAATCATTGCGCTTGTTGCCTAGCAACGCGCCTCTAGCGCACCTACACTTCCTTTCCGTCCTGATCTTCACTTGCTCACAGAGTTGCTGGCAAGCGTCCGATACACTTGTCAAAGAATTCGTAGTTTTCCAACCTGAAGTTGTATAAATATACATACCAGTTATAAAAATGATTAATTTTCTTTGACAAAAATGAGCGCCAAACGTAGTCCCAACTTGACTACCAGTCAATATATCTTTAAGTTCACTAAACGTAATATTATTGCGGCAATTATTGCCCTATATTTTCATATCCAGACAAATTGTTCGTCGTCGCCAGCTCGGTGATCATATTGTTGAAAAACACAGATTTCAATTTGAACTTTACGTTAACATTATTTCTCTTGTGTTCACTGTAAGTGTTTATAAATAACGTATAAAACAAATGCACTTTAATGTCCTAAAGGATTTCTTTATTTATTGACGTTTACACAATTGAGTCTTTATTTTCGTAATGGAGTATGGACTTATGCTAAAGCATTTATTGGATATAATATTATATGAGTGTCTATGAAACATAGAAATTAATTTGTTATTCACTTGAGGAACTCATTCACGATTCTATTTAATAAAATAGGAATATTAACAAAAGTTTAAAATTTTACTATATTTTTCGTCTACACGGAACACACGAAATGTTGCAAATTTTGTATGTTGAATTGCATTTACCTAATTATGATTCGCATATTATGTACTGCTTCTGATACGTGAAAAAATAATCCATCTGTATATATTTCAATTTTAATATAGATCTAATCAAACCTAATATGTCCATGATCAACTGCCAGCTAGAAATAAGTTACTAAATGAATGTACTATAAGAAACTATGCGCCTTGACCTTATAATATTAAATTAGGTAAATAACGTTCATTATTACGCTTTCTGCCGCGCTCATAAAACACGACGATTCTGTACTAGACTTCAGAAATCCAAGGCTCCATAAATATTATGTCTGAAGTATGAGAAGGAACATAACTACTTGTAAAAACTCTAATGGGCTTAGTGTCTACTAACATCTCTGAGCGAAGCAGTTAAAGATTATAATGTAAGTCCTTGCCAAATTTGTATGTACTTGGTATAATAATAATTAATATTATCCTATTAAACAAATGTTTAGATTAAAAGCTTCTTAAAATGAACTAAAGATTAAGGAAACTAAAATGTTTCAAAGGTTGTTAAACTTTTCTTTTTGCAGTAAGATAGTGATTAATAATTGTGTCTTAAATGTTACTTATCTAACATGTAGTAACTCTAATATTTATGTTATGTACCCAACTTATATAAAAGTTTTTAGATGTAAGTAACTCGGTAGTATTATCAAATAGATATTGTTAATTAATCAGTGTTCATAAGAGTGTTGAAGGAAATAAGAAACTTTGATACAGGAATGTGCTATAGGAATGGTAAGGGATTTATGAATGCTCAATTTAATTATACAATCTACGTGTATTTTCAACTTTGGACTTGTCCCATCTCAGTAATTTGTAAAACTGATTTGTCTTATACACTAAGTAGGTACTTAGCACAAAATCTGTTTTCCGGTCCATAAATATTGTAAATTATCAAATTTGTCAATCACTGTGGTCTTAACTGTGGAACTTTTAAAAAATATATATGTTAGTTACCCATAAAATGTGGTTTTATTTTTGTGCAATTCAGGTAATGAACTTAACCCTTACTAGGAGAATGTGAAAAAAAATAAAATATACATTAGAATCATCGTGATATTGTGTTAAAACTTACTTGTACTCTAAAAAAATAGTAACTGAACATACTCGTAAAACATATTAGCTACTTATTTAACGTATGTAACGTGAACCTTTCGTTCGAAATAGGCGGCATATTCCCGGGTTTCGTATGAATTTTGACATTTAAATTGCCGCGGCGCGGCAGCGTTCCGATTTAAGCCTATACTTTTCAATCGATATTATTGCTCTTAGCTGTTTGATTAAGGTTCGATGTATGAATTAAGAGTTTGCCTTTACGTCATGAATAAAACCTAAAACAATTGATACCATTTTCAATTTTCTGCTTTTCCTTGCCTTAATTTTTTTCTATTTTTGCATGCCTATTTTTTCTGTAAACATAAACATGTAAATATGTACTCAAAAAATTACCCAATACTAAAATGTAAGTAATATTTTTATTGAAAACCTAAAACTATTATAATACGTATCGATTTGTTAGTCGAGTCAAACGATTACAGAAAGGACTGAAACAGATACTGTCATAAGCGGAAGCTTCTTATGTATCTGTGCACCCATTTTCCATAAATGAATCGGTGCGGCGAGGCGGCGGCATAGAAAGACTATCAATTTTCGTGAGTCGAATAGTAAATCTAGTCTAGAAGTTCTTAAAAGGATTATACGGTATTAATTTTAAACATGTCTAACGAAACACCAGTGCCTCCTCCCGTTTTATGGGCCCAGCGCAAAGAAGACGTTTTCCTCACGTTCAGCATCGAGTCTAAAGATCCTACAATTAAAATAGAAAAGGACCGAGTTTACTTTAAAGGCGTTAATGCATCAGACAATAGAGTTAATGAGGTGACTATACAACTGTATGAAGCAGTAGTCCCAGAAACCAGCGCCTACGTAAATAAAGGCAGATGCATAGAAATGATTCTACTGAAAGAGAAGAAAGACGCACCTTACTGGCCATCACTAACGAAGGATAAGAAGAAACCGCATTACCTCAAGGTAGATTTTAATAAGTGGAAAGACGAAGACGACGAAGAAGAAAACGGTGGAGGCAACTCTTATGACATAGAAGAAATGCTGAGGACAATGGGCGGCGGTGGAGGCGACAAGGCTGAAAAACCGTCTTTCGATGACTTAGAAACAGATTCGGATGATGAAAACTTACCTGACCTTGAATAGGGCCCTCAGAGTGATAAAACTAATATTTAACACATGGAAAGTACATTATGTATAAGATTTTTACAGTTATAATAAAATCACTGATAAAATGAACATGTTACATTCATTTTATTCATTGATCTTTGCCTTTGTATCATTAACAAATTAGCAAGTTTTAAGTTAAAAGTGAGAAAAGTACTTAATACTTTAAAAGTATTCTTTCAAGGCAAACATTTGGAACTAAACACATTTTACTCTGAAACCCCTGCAGATGCTAAAGTTGTCAATAGTTGTAAATTATTTCAAATGTAATAGATTTTAATGATTTGTAATATCTTTGTGCCTTTTATTATTATTCAATTGTATAAGCGAGTTACTCTTGTATGACGCATAGGAATAAAGTGTGTTGTGTGTGGCCTAAAGCTAGTAATGTTAATAGAATTCCTAATAGTTTAGAAAGGAAACCTTTTAATTCTAAAATTATTTTGAATAGCTTATAAGGTGTGTTTAGTTACTGCCGAAGAATGACAATATCTGATGAACAACACTAATAATACAACGAATTTAGAATCTTAAAACATACTGGCCGCCATAATATGCTTCATATGGCTTCTTAAAAACCTTGCCCAAAGCCCATAGCTAAGTTCTATTGTGAAAATAAAATAGGCATATCAAGATAGAAATGGCCTTTAGATAGAATGTACTTTAATTTCATAAAAGAAATGTTTCTAACATACCAAAAATGTAAACCAGATTCTTAATGTAATGAAATAGTCAAATAAACATCCACCGATAAAATATGAAATGCTATGAATAAATAGAATTGGCTACATCTGGAACCTTCCATTAACATAAAAAGTCCCATAAACCAATATAGTACTGTAGGGCGATAACACTGCGGTTTGGATAACAAGCGGTTGACAACGTCCCGCATTAGATTAGGTTGCTAGGTACAGCAGTAATAAGTAAAAAATCAATGAACCCAAAAAAAAAATTGTCTCTCCTTCAATAAACATCTATTTCGGGGGTATATCCATCATCAATACAAAGTCTATAGAGTCCAAACAACAGCGTTATCGATCTAATATCAGTTACATTGATATAACAAAGTTTGCTGAACTCTTAATATTACTAAAGGAAACAGCAAGTCATCAAGTAATTTTATCATCTACGCCTAAGAATTATGCGAATGTACATAGTGCTCAGGACTTTTAGAATTATAAATAACAACTTTTTAAGTTCCCTAACTCGTCTTCTAAGTACCTAGATGTCGCTACTAGTAACTAATGTAAACATTCAAAACGTGGTTTTTTAGGTTATGTTATGATCTCACGAACACAGCAGCCTACATAAAAACATTAATGTACGTCATTACGTTTTTTTTTTAAACAGTATTGATAAAATTTACCAAAGAATAAAAGAAATTACTATTGACCGAAAAGTTAACCTAAGCTTTGATTCACGAATTTATTCTACGTTTTGTGTTTCTATGGTAACTATGCCTACTGTTAATCAATTAAAATCGAAAAATAATATTATCAAATAAAAAAACCGTTATTTAGGCAAAAAATAAAAAGAAACAAGAATGGTAGGTACGTGGAATTAATCCACTGAGGCAGTAAAATTCAGGCTAGCAGGATAGATCAAACCAAAAAAAAGGAATGTTAGGTATAAATTAAGAAAATCACAGCTTACAAGTTTATTTACTTTTTTCTTCCACTTTCACAGAAACCGTGAATAAATGAAATTGTTGTCCATGTCTTCGAATATTCAAAGTTATTGTCAAACAGTAAATAAGTCTATTCAGACTTTCACATTTCAATATGTATGCCGCTCCTTGACCAGGGCTAAATATTGGCGCGCCATAACTTTGACAATCAAACATAAAGTATGATGCACCAGTTTTTCCAAACGCCAAGTTTTTAGTCGGACTGATAAGTATTCCAAGTGTATTCTTTTCAAAGAAATAGGCTAACGCCCTACTTAAATTAAAACGATCAGGTAATATATTGTACACAAATCCAAATATAAGTTTTTCAAATTTGACAGAGAATGTGAATGGATACATATCGTCAAATTTGGCTTCTAAATCGGAAAGTTCAATCTCATGGTTTGGTGAGGTGCCAATTTTAGCCGCACATTTTTTGTGGTATTCATTACCACCAATCACGATTCCATCTAAAAATCCACTGGTCCAGGCGCTGATATTACATGCCTGTGTCATTGCAATGGCTACTACATTTGTTGCAAGATATTGTTTTCCCCGTAATGGTTCGTCGAATCTCTTGTCCATTGGATGTATAGTTCCCCACAAGGAGTACAGATCACCAGGGAATTCGATGTCCCAATCTTTCCACATAGTTTTTGGTGTTTTGCGATCAAAACCTAAATCATTCATAGCAATCATTCTAGACCACGGAACTTCTGGGATATTAAGCCAGTACATTTTTTCGTCGACGAGAGGTTTTATTCTTCTTCGCCTCAAGTATGGTGTATTGGGATTATCGTCGGGTTTAAACAGTGGACTTAGTCTATAGTTCAGAGCAGAATGTCGAGGTGCGGTCTTTACTGAAGTCAATTCAAAAGTGTAAAATTCAGGATTGTCTGCTGCGTTTCCGGGTAACATTTTTCTAATTCGCCGAATGAGCGCGTCCATAGAACGATACAATGTCCATGAAGCAACTGGATTTCCTGTCCTGGATCGTCTCTTATCAGTTTTAGCCACTTCCTCCTTTACTTCTTCACTTGGTGGCGGGTAAGGGTCAAAAAGATGGTAATATCCTTCAGTCTGACATATCACCATACTGCATTGGGGATATCTGATTATTACGTAACGAAGTCTTTTTAACACAGCTTTCAAATATTGCTCTAACCTTTTCTCAGGGTTTTCATTGACAACAATTATTTTTTTGATATTAATATTTATGAATTTACCGTCTATTATAACATTTTTAATAACCCTCTTCTCGCATACGCTTAAGTTTGTTGCTTTCTCGTGTATTTCAAGACCTTTTTCAATACATATGTCGACCATAACGTGGTCCCATGTTCGAATAGGATGCATGGCTGCCATTAACATGGCGATAAGACTAACAAAATGACATTGCTTTACATCTGAACTTGGTTTTCTGAAGTTCAGTGACGTGGTTCCTTCGATTCTATAAACTCCGTCAACTAGCTGATATCCAACAGCGGTATGGCTCTTTGCCTCTTTTGCATCAACTGACGAGCGTTTTACTCCGTCAACATCGGATTCGGCGATAGTCGTTTTGGATTTTTTAGACTTAGGTTCACGAGTTTCGTAATCATAATCTTCAGGTAATTTAGTTCGGGGCTCCTTTAGCAGTCTCCTCACTAAGATTCTACTAAGGATAAACTGCTGATTATCTGATTTGCCGTCTTTATTAAAATTAATCCTGTAAACATACATTACAATTTTATTCGCAGTTATGTTCTTAACTACTTAGGTACTTGTGAGAGAGCTTGAAAATGCGTTAATAATGTTCAAAGTTTGCAACTGTCGACTCAAAAATAACATTTATCTTAATAAGTACATAATAATAACAAGTATTTCAATATTTACCTGCTTACAAGCTCATGTAACGTTTTAAAACGTAAAAAACAAGCTTTTCCTTTACTGCCCTCCTCGTCTCTCAAGCCCATGGCATTACACGGGCTACCGTCAAACAGATAATACAGTCCGTTCCTCTTGAAGAATGCACAACTGTATGCAGCAGTTGTGATCATTCCTCTGTCGTACTTATGGAAGAATTTCCGGGTTAAAATATCCTCCATTTGCCAGCTAGGACCTTCACCCACCACATCTATAGTAGCGTGATATGCCTAAAGAATAGAATACTTAAATTACCACAAACACCAACAGCAACAATATTTTGTGACAACCGCATTTCCTGGAGTGAATAAAGAATGCTAAAATCTTCTGTACGGATAACGGCATAAACATATTAGCCATTAATCGGAATAGAGGACTACACAAAAACATTGTGAAACCAACCTGATGCCCAAGAGCAATTTTCGGTATAACGTGCACGGGGGCAAGCTGGAACTTCTGTTGTTTATTTTCATACAGTCTTTTGGCAGTATCGACGACAAAATTCACAATATCAGGGGTCCAAGTGTTGATAGAATACTTGTAGGAGGTAACTATAGCCATAATTGCCCCAAATGGCAATATATCTATCGTTTCCATAGCGCCGGGGTCTGATACTGAGCTCGAGCCCCTAACAATCTGTGAAGTATCCGGTAAGTCCTTGAAATTACTTGGTTTCTCGAGCTCTGCCTCCTGTGTAACCGCCTCATACTGGTCTTCCATTAGAGGAGGATTAATTTTCTTTCGAATTTGTCTTAGCTTAAATCGGTATTGGGCATCCTGCGTGAGTAGTACGCGCCGATCGACATTCTCAGCCGGCAGAGTTTGGACTTCATCTTCTACGACTTGCATAGGAGCCAGCTGTAAAAACATAATTTCTATGAAATAGCTAAACGTATTGTTTGTCTGATAACGTTTGTAGTTTTTTTTGCTATAAATTAGTAAATATTCAAAGGTCTCTGATACGATATGTTTTTGAGGATTGATATGACTTGGTTGCAAAATAGGTCCCTTTAAATCTAAGCCTTTATTGCGGCTGGAAGGATGTTACGCTTTGTTTTATTTATTTATTGCCATCTTTTGTCCGATTTACCGAAATGAAGCAAGTATATCTGACTTAATGACATTTCATTTTGATAAGTTCATATTTGCAGAGCTATCCAGCCACGGATCGCAGTAAAGGCTTTATTTCAAGCGTGGTCGTCATCACGTGTGTTGTCCACATAACAGCTGATATAATTTAGTGGCAGATATTGATTGTAATGTTTACTTTTCTCGGTCAACGACTCCTCTTAACAAAGAAGTCTGGATAATACCTAATAAGGTGATAATTATGGATAAATCAAACCGAAGGCGGAAGAATTTTCTGTAATTAGGATGATTTTAGAAAAAAGAAGTGCAGTAGAGTTAAATGGATGTAAAATACGTATTGCACTGACCTCCAAATATCAATAAGTGGGGTCTGAAAACACTTCTTAAAGTAAGACTGTTGCATTTGTGGAAAATAGACGGCGCACTACATAGCGTAGAGCGCAACAGTCTTACTGTAAGAAGTGGTAGAAAGCAGTCAGGAAAAATACTGAACATGATGTAAATGGCCTTTCGCCTTACGTCCAAAATTTATTTGACAATATTATTTCGTGTGACGTAATTAGCTCGCCGGCTACATCAGAATTAGTCCTCTTTTAAATTTTTGGATCCTCTCCTCTTACATTTAACCTCCTTGGTCGTAAGAAGCGGTTTTATACAATAATAGGAAAACGGGAAAATCGCGTAATGTCAATAGCCGCTAGCGCATAAGGTGGTTTTAAGTATACCGGCACTTCAGGCTCCGGTTGAGGCGAGGGCGGTGGCGGGGGCAGCGGAGGCGGTAACTCCTCGGCTTTCCGCCTCGCCTCTTCCTCTGCTTTCTTCTTCTCTTCCATTTCTTTCTTTTTCTCTTCGTCTTCTTCTTCTTCTGCCGCTTCTTCCTCCTACAATTATTAATATAATTTTACAATTTTGTTTGAACGTTTCACTATAAGTATCAAATAAATCATATTTTTTTAGCGCTACGTTAAGCCAAAAAGTCTTAAAAATTTGGTTCTCTACTTTTATTCATTACAGGGTTTTAATCTTCGTATTATAATATAAATATTTACCGCTTCCTCACCGCCTTCCGGAGGCTGAAAGAAAAAGATTGTTTAGTCATCGTATAGTCATAAGAAAGCAAGAGACAGAGAATCGCATAAACAAAGAAAGCCCTGGGCCCAGTTGTAGGTTACTTAGGGATGATAGGTGGTTGGTAAGGGTCAAACCATATTTGGCAGCTCACAGCGAAAAAATAGAGGTGTTTACCGCTCTGTTTCTCGTTCTAATCTAAAACGCTTCTGAGTTTCTAATAAGTTAATATGTTTTGTACCGGCATTGGTGGCGGGGTAGGTGGTGGAGTGGGTTCCGGATCAGGATCAGGCTCTGGCGGCTCGTTAGTCTTGTCACGAGGTTTCGGCCACGGAGGAACCACTTGGGTCACTGACACCGTTGGCGAGTCTAAATTCACTGCGAAGGACGTACATATAAATTTTAAAATTTCCGTGATATTATCATTGTTTATTATGTTATAGAATTGAATGTAGAGCTGTTCCAGTTGCCAAATTATGAGTTTGTTCATTTGGATTTTATTTTGCAGAGCAGATTAGAATACAATCAACAAAACTTACCGACTTTAGGTTCTTCAGGTTCATCAACTGGCTTTTTGTATCTCAAAGGTATCGGAGGTAAGTAATCTTCTTGCACACTGTCTACCAACGACATAATATCACCCATTTGTTCCTCATCAGCTTCGGGCTATGAAGTACAAATTAGCATTAGCATACTGATTGAATTAGTATCTCTCTTAATTCACGGGATAACTTCAAGGGAAGAAACCCGATCCGAGAAAGGCTTACACAGGGACAAAGGTCCAACTTGCAGAGTCCTTGTTGAGAACTTTAATCTAAAATGTGATGGGGCACCTACCAAAGGCCATTCCCCGCTCTACCGAAGAACCAATATACATATGTAAACGACCCAAACTACAAAACTATTGTTAGGAAATGTTACATGTGTCCTTCAATAACTATGGAAAACTAAACACCGGCGCGGCGTCATGCCATGTATTTCAATGAATTAGTACGAATTATTAATATATAAATATATTCATACTCCTTCTGTGTGTGTTCTCTCGGTCGTTTCCACTGGAAACACGTCGTGGAAGACCTCCATGCCGTCGCCGTTACCTTGACTCATTTCTAGAACTTTTCGCTTTGATTTTGACCCAGGCAGTTGTTCATCGCTTAGTGTGCAAACTATTTGCATCTATAAGTCATTTAAGTAGCATAAAAAAACTAAATATAGTGCACACTTATAAATTTATATTAATAAGTACACTTTCTTATGACTTACACATACCTTAGGCTGCTTTTTCTTCAATTTTAACACTTTAAAAGCGTGTACATAAAATTGTGTTGTTGATGGTAAATAATCCCAATTCTTAGAGATAGCAGCTGCCAATGTCTCCGGATTCAAAAGCATCATGCAACATGCCTTCCCACCCTTCATAGACTTCAGCCCATCAGTAGTCCGTGGATACGGATCAAATAAATAGAACATATCCTTTTGCCTCCATATCCCTAGCATATAATTATTAAACTCCAATATTCCACAATTGTACTCATGACTAAAGAATTCCTCCAAACCAGTTTTAATATTAAACAAACATTCTTTTGTAGTAAACAGTTGACCCTTAACTCTTTCTCTATAAATTATGATCTCACAAGAGTAAGGGCCGACTGTTATTTCATTGGGAATGTTATCAATGGTCATGTCAATCATCACTTTTGGATGTAAACAGTCCATGTACAGTTTATTTCCTAGACGTAAAATTTTATCCAGCGTTTTTGAAAACCAGGTGTTTGGTGGAGATATTTTGGCATAGGTCATAGCTACAATAGCCATGGGTAATGCTTGTCGGAACTTAGCATCTTCGAAACATCTGTCTCCTAAATGCATGTTGGCATTGACAATAGCACAATTTTCATTTAAGATCCTGTATCCCATCATGGCTTTTTCTGCTTGGGTGAGCTCTTTATCAGATTCAAAATCCTCATCACATGTTTCATCAGCCATTTTCAAAACTTTTACAGGTGCTAAAACAAACTTCTGATCTTCTAAAACGCTGCGTGCTAAAAGTATTTCAGAAACTGAATCGATATCTTTCACATTAATTAGGGCAGCTTGTCCATGAGCGAAATTAGAATAAGCCCTTGAATCTCTTCCTGCTGCATCGAAAATGTAGTAACAGACTTTGTCTTTCCATATCACAACTTTTAGAACCCTATTGGAGGTAAAATGATTATTTCATGTATCCAAGCAAGGAAATAAGTCTTAGTTTCATGTAACAAAACCGATTTACATACCTTGTCAACAAAATTCCTGATCTATTTTCTTTAAAGAAAGCCTTCAGTCCTCTGCACAAGTTATACACTGTGGGATCCAGCGACATCGTGTAGCCGACAATGTCTGGTTCACACAGCAACACTTGCATTCTCTTCCCGTTCAATACTAAAATTTGTTTCTTTCCGAACGGTAATACTTCACAAATCCCTTGGACTGCAGAGTGATCGTGAACTTTGTCTAAGCATTGAATGTACCTGCAATAACAAATTATAAATCAGCAAACACTAAAGATCGTAAGATCGACCATAGATTCTAATCTTTATCAAGTCAAATTCTTCACGTTTTTGGAATGTAAGACATACAATATGAAATAGCTTACCACTGATCACCAGCATCCACTAAATTATCGATCAGTTTCATTGTCCACTGCTTAGGATGGTAATGAAAGGCTAAGCAATACGCCATGACACTCATGGTCAAAGCTTGCCGACCTCTTGATCTTTGACCTAAAATAATCATTACCATTTTTTAACCCTATTTATTGCAATAAATAGTTCAGTGGATGGAATTTGGCATGTCGTGATAAGAGCTAAAAAATATCACCATCCCTGCCTCGTACAACGAGAAATTATCTTTATTTTGCTCATTAAACATAGTTCATAGGTTCTTAAAATACATTACAAGTACATACATTATTTTCCGATAAGTTACCCGGGTGCACTACATACAACGTTGATAAAAGCGAGAGGCATTAAATGAAACCACATATTCTGTATATCATTATAAGGCTACACAACAAAAATCAAATCAATGTAAGCAATAGTTTAGTCACAGGATATTTTTTTAGTTTTTTTTTAGTTTGAACATGCTGTATCTTCCTGATTAGGTGACTAAGTTTTATAGGCATAGTTATCTAGTTGGCTCCGGTTGGGTCCGAAACTAGTCGGGCTATCCCGATAAATACGCGTGAGTAAACCGTTATAACGTTTTAAGTATGAATCATCCTCACGAAAGTTATTAAAAAATATTGCTTACATTGATTTGATTTTTGTTGTGTAGCCTTATAATGATATACAGAATATGTGGTTTCATTTAATGCCTCTCGTTTTTATCAACGTTGTATAATTATATGCTATAACAACTTAACGAAAACCTTTGATTGAGTAACTCACCGAATTTATTATCATACATATTGAAGGATCCTGTCAAGATGCCGTAGTGAATGTCGGGTTTTCTTTCTTTAGTGCATGGTAAAACGGTGAGGGAATGAGTTTGTAATGTTCCTCGTTTTAAATTCATTGGTAGATGTACCTGCAATATTAATGAGGTAAGTGGAAATCTGTTAGATTTTTAGGGAGTACCTCAAGGATGTGTCTTGGGACCACAGTTTAATATCTCTATCCTTAGTCTTTCTACATAATATTTTGTTTTATTTTTAGAAATATAAATTCCATACATGTTCAGGTTTCGGTATTTCATCAAGACCGCAAACTGAATCGTCATCAGCAATAAACTTCTGTGTTCCTCTGGCTCTTGGTTTACCGTCGGTAGCGCCGCCAATACTTGTATACAATGATCCGGGATATCTGCATCAAAATACAAATGCCTATTAAATAAAGTATGGTACTTCCTTAAACATGATTAATTAATATTTTTATTTGTTAATAATTGTAATCTAAAGTATAACGCGCGGCCTTTTGTGTTAAGTGATGGCAAGACTCCACGCCTAACTATTTTAACAATACGTGTATAGTATTTAAGGTATTTTTAAATTTGACCTCTATTCATAAAAACAAACAATAGTAAACTTACCGTCTTGGTCTCCTAAATTTCTTTCTGAAAATTAAAGATGAGCTCATTAATTTAGTACAATTTCCATAATTAAAATTAAAGTAAATAATACATACCGATTAAGACTTACCTTTTCTTTCCTGAGCAAGATTTTCTTTTACATACTCTGAAAAATAATGGGATATTTAATAATACAGACAATACATTTTATGCCGAGACGTTACGTTACCTATAAATTATAAAAAGTTTAAGTTATTTTGATGCAAATTCCTACTTACCCTCCCTTGTAGCAGGGCTTGCCCTTTTTTTTCGGTCTGAAATAGACGGAAAAATGTAATCAAAATGTATTAACGAAACATTGCACATGATATGAAATGTTGCCCGGAAGTATTGCCTTTCGAGCTTATAGCACAGAAACTAAATTGAAATTAAATGAAATATTATACTTGGAGTCAAGTTTTGATCCTGGAATATGCACAACGTCTGGAACGAAGTCTGGATCTCTGTTTAATACAATCCCGCTGTGAGGCTTGAACAACCTGAAATGTGAAATGTTGTTATAACTAAAAAAGTCTAAAGGTTTAATATTTACGAGATTTTTGGGCTCATATTGGGAATAACCTAGGTCTACGATTGATTATGTATACGTAGAACTTATATACTATACTGGCGTCATACATTTGAAATAGTCAAGCGAGAAAGACTACTAACTCAAATCCAGCCTTCGGAGGCAAAGGTGGCTTCCATTCAGCAGGTTTGACTGTAGCCTTTTGAGCTTGAATGACCTCTCCACTTGTTTTCGGGCTGGGTACCTATAATAACACCTTATACAAATCTGATGAGCAGTGACAAATAAAAATGAGAATCTTCTTCATCACGGTTTTTATAGATAGAATGTTTAGGAGAAAGGTTTTTGTGCGAGGTTGGAGCGGGTAGCTAATAAATTATCATTAATTATTTGGTCAACTTACGCTTAAAATAGATTTATCAGATGCTGTGTGTTTGACAACAGGCACAGGTGACGGTAGCAATATATCGCCCGGCATCAAATCGTAGTACCGGACACGTTTCCTGTATTTCGACTTGCGCCGTTTCTTCAGTATACCTGCTGACTCGTCCTCTTCATCCGTAGTAGAGCCAAACTCAAAATCTGCGTACCGTCTATACGATAACAATTTTGTTTAATATATTGAAAACTAAACATTATCAATTCAATTCATAACCATAGTAGATAAATGCCACATAGAGTCTACCATGGCCTCTCAAAGCGAGACATTATTACAGTTGTGGAGGAAAGACGTTCTACGCTGTGCAGAGCGCTCTCACCCTTCCACAATTGCAATGATATTTTGTTTCAAAACGTCAAAATGATTGAGACTATTAAAATGACGGCTTACTTTCCATCGGCTGAATAAGAAGGCGGCTCTACAGGACAATGGCCGATGTACCTCAATCTGAAACATCACATTTACTAATTAATTTACAAAGGAGTTGTTCAAATAGACATTATAATATAAAAATGAAGGGAGCGGGAGCTACAGCCCTGGGCGCCACATTTAGGTCCGGTCTAGACTCTAACTTCTGCAGTTAAGCAAGAAATTAACAATCGATTTTTGAAATTGATTACGTTTTTGCTACGCGTTTTACCTTTACATTAACTTCTAAGTTTGTTTTTATTGTAGTGTAAGACGCATCTCTCCACATATTATTATATTGTAACGTAGTTCGTAAGAGCATTACAATCCTAACACTAGACAGAGCAACACCTTTTATTTGTTGTCCCCAACTCCCGACATTACATGGCGACCCTGCCAGTGCTGCCTTTAGGCAGTACTGAGCACGAGGTTTTGTAAATATTTTATTATAAATGGGAAATTACCTGACCTAAACGATCTGATCTTTAAACGGTCATAAATACCTTGCTGTTCGCGATGAGCGATGTTTGCTGTGTACACCAAAGCAGCAGCCGGGAGTTATGTGGAGCCCTGGAAGATGGTGCATGTCGAGGGAGAGATGCGTCATACACTACATTATTATTAGGTAGGTACCTCTCCGATAGAATCATACCGTCGATTCACGATCGATAGTGTGAAAACGCCCTAAAGACAAAACCAGTGAATACCTTGTGTGCATAGACGGTTTCATTGGAACACACGTATCTTTAAAATGAGGAGGTTTAAACTGTTTGGTTTTAAATTTAGGTGGTGTCGATGGCTTCTTTTTCCTTGCATCTGAAATATAAGATAGAGATAGGCATTTATACAGAATAACATGCAACATCATCATAAATCACATTTATATAATAACGCCGAGAGTTTGTGAGTGTTTATACATTTTCAATGAAAGTAGTTTACATTTGGAGCCTAAAGCTCTGTAGATATTTATCTACTAGTTGGTTTGGCATGAAAAACTACTAGGTAATCGTCAAAACATTACCTAGAGCAACGATCCTACTAACATTGTAAATAAAAGGCTGGAGCAATTTTGATGAAATTTAGTATAGAGTTACTTACTCACTGGATTATCAAATAGGCTACTAGTTCATTATAATTTAGTTTGCCTAAAAATACCATAAGGTTTCTGTTAAGTTAAAATGAACTTTATATCGGTTGTCAATAGAGTTCTACCTCAAAGTACTTTCATAAAAAAAAATCTACTACAACTTAACTTACTGGTGACCAAGTCAACAAACGTAAGAGCCTCAATGATTTCCGCCACATCACTGGGGTCATTTCTTAGAGGCTTTTTCTTTTTATGCAATCGACATACTGTCTGTAAGTCCGGAGGACATACACATCTGAAAGCGGGAAAAAGAGTAAACAATAATAGCAATCGTGGTCCTTATAAGAAATATGTATTTATAGGACAAATATATGTGTCAAATAAAGCATAATAAAAAGTTATTATTATAATTGAAGCTATATTTGTGAATCTGTCTTGTGTATACAATAGAATTATAATTAGTGATACCTTCTAAAATAAAACAATCATCGCTTATGATAATAAACAAAGTATTGAACAATACTTACTTTTTCTTTTTATTCATTTTAAATGTTTGTGATATTTTTTTTGTAATTTATTACGTTTGTATAAGACTAAATAATTTTGATTAATGTCATGAAGACAGTAACAGATGTTTAAATTTAAAGAAAAGTATCTAGTAGGTCTATACATCTTAGTTTATTTTTAAGAAGGTTGTAAAATATTTCTTGTGGCTTACTAATATTTTTTAGAGATAATCTATATGAAATCAGGTACATTTTATCATACTTATTTTAAGTAACTACTATTACGATTGTTTTGCGTTTTATATCTGCAGACAATTACTTAGAGATAATTATCAATAAAACTTGCAATAAAATTGCATAAATCTTTATGTTAATATGTAGTCTGTAGGTTGAAATAAACACATACTGGGCACACCATCAGAAATAAAACTGAGTAATGATCAAACATTTATATTTAAACTTGTAAATAAATCTACCCACACCATTACCAATAAATTGCATAGTCTTGATTAAGTCATTAAATATTTTATACATAAAAACTATTTTAATACAAAGATTGGAGGCATGGCATGACATAACATAAAATATTGGAATGGAATAAGAAAAAAACTACATTAGTTTTTAGGTCTGATAAAAACAGAACGCATACATACTGTGTGTTTGTAAGATTACTTGGAAATGATACAAGTATAACATAATCATGAGGCACTCAGGCTGTTAAAAAAATTCTATTATTGTTGTCATCATCTCAAAACATAAACAAAACCGTATATTTAATTTACACCAGGTATTTTAATACAATCAACTGAACATGGAATTATGGAGTGTTTCAATGTCTTCTTTTCTTTGTTCTGCACGTTTTTTCTCTTTTTTGAATGCTTCATATCCTTCATTATCTGTGGGCAGTTCATATCTGCAAACTGGACATGAATTTGTCTGTAACAAATAAGTTTTGTTTGATTATTAATGATGTAAAAATGTGTAGCATTAAAAATTATTATAATTTTTATTGGCACTTTTACTACTCAATTTTTGTGGTAAACTTATGAAGTAATATCAATCACAGATATAAATCCAAAAATATTTTTTTTTAAGATATAATTTGTAGGAAGACTAACATTTTTCAGATTTACCCTTTTTTTTTAAATAAACCCACCCTTTTTCTGTTAAAATATGAACATCAATATTAGATAGAAAATAGATTTTAAATAAATTACCTTGTCCAGCCATGTTAATATACACTTAGCATGAAACTGGTGATGACACGGCATTTCCTTTGCCTTATCTCCTATATTAAAGTTTTTTAAACATATAGGACAGTTTTTATTGTCAGTTTCTATGGTGACTTCTGCTAAATTTTGAACAACCTCCTTTGAGGCTGGAGGAGGTAGCCTAGAAAAAACAATATTGTTTATTAATCACTCAATTAGCATGATTACAAATTTTAATAAACATTATTTATTTATAATATATTAATGTTTGGAAGCTTCTGGAATCATTTGAGAGAATAAATATTCAGTTTGAAAAAGTTTATTTTTAAACAAATTGGGACTAAAGAACATGCATAACATTTTATAGATTCAATTCATTGGATTAAAAATATTTAAGCTTTGAATGGTAAGTTAGGACAGCTTAGGTAAAATAAAGCGATAGTTTTTTTAAGAAAAAAACGTACCTTGGCCACTCTCCACTGAAATTGTCTTCATATAATCCAAAATCAATAAGAAATCTCGCCATGTCTAGTAAATGATTAGGCTGTTGTCCATCTTCTAATTCTGCCCATCCCATTTCCTCGAAATAACCCGCCATAATACTGGTTTAATGCAGCAGCCAAAGCTGTAGAAAGATTTCAATTCTTATTTTTTTTTAAAGATGTATGCAGTCAGGGCTATATTGGTTATATTAATTTAATTTATACACGTACGATTTTACATGCTAATGAAGACTTGTTCAATTATTCACCTATTGCTATTCACTGACTAGTAATTTTCTCTAAGTTATAAAAAAACTTATAAGTTTATTGGGTCCCAACTTTATTTTGTTACACTTTTGTTTATTTTCGTTCGTAGAAATGAATGCATCTACCAATAGACTAATACCGATAAACAAGTAAACTTACCTTAATGTTATATAAAATCCTCGAAATGTATTGAATGGTAATTCTTTTTATTTATATTCGTAAGTATATGAACCGATTTCTCTAGGTTTTAAATTTAGACAAGTCATTCATGATTCAATCAAAATTACATCAGATTTTGTTGATTGTTTTCAATATGTCACTGTCACTTTAAAAAAGGTAACGTCAGTGTCATTTTCAAGAAGAGTTAACAACAAGGCTTTTGGATCTAACAAATTGTTCAAAGATGAATCTATCTTAGGAAATAAAACTGGTAGGCCTAAAACCTACAGCTGGACCTAAAAAGTATTTATGTAGTGTACTATTCTGATTTTACTTCAACTGCAGGATTTAACCGTAGTGGTCAAATTTACTACATAGGGTTAGTATGGGCTGAAAAGAACATTAATTCCCAAATATAAATAATGTTTACGAAAAATATGCAACGTTGTAGTCATTTATGTATTTTCTTAACACCTCATTCCACGTCCTATACAGCATTCAACAAAGATGAACTTTTTGGACACCAGGACTGCTGCAGCCTCATACTTACAGCTTAATCTTATTTGATCAATACCTATTGATTCAATAAGATTAACTAATTATTTCTCAAGAAACTTGGGTGCCATTATTTCTTAGAAACAGTTTATTTTACACATGGGATTATTTCACATATTCGTCAGTGTCAAGGTATCGGCGCTCACTTATCCGAATACCTATCTTATCAATAGGTAGGTACCTAAGTACGTTTACTTGTAAATAATGTTTTAAAATTGTCTTTTTATCCGCCATTTTTGGCAGTAGTGTAAATATGTACTTACACACTTTTATTTTACCGGTGCCGTTGCCTCTTAACATTATTTGGATGTCGTTGTTGCTGTGCATTGCATTTAGTTTAATAATTTCCTTATTACTGATTTTCTAGAGGTCAAAATAGGTTAAAAAACCAACAAAGTTTCTCAAAAAACAAACGACCAAGAAGATTTAAAAATCCGACTTAGCCATTTATAAGTTTTTAAGTTCAAAAACACTACGTCTATAAGATTTGTGATACTAGAAGATAAGATGTATTACCTAGTAATATCATTAATTATAAAATTATAATCTATATTACTTGTTATTGATAAAATCAGCGATGATAAAGAGGAAGTAGATTCAAAACTACCGGACTAGCGGTTTTCCTTATTCAAATAGATCGTTGCAATGAATTATTGTTATAATTCATGACTATTTTCCGACGTAGATGAATGAATCATGGGAAACATTATTTATGCGTAGTTTTCTATGACTGTTTTTGAGGTTTCCAAGTTCAGAATTGAACAACAGTAAACTATACCTTGTAAAATATAGCTTGATACCTGTGACATTACGGAATGTTTTATGAAGACAGCTACAACCCAAATTTTATTTTTAAAAGTTCAAATTTTTTAACATAAAAACGACGTTTGTGTATAAAAATAAAACGCATTTTTAAAAACAATCATGTAATTATAAAGATACCAGTAAAAATATGAGTAATTTAAATAATATTTAATATTTCTTAAATAATTCTTGGTTCTTAGCTTACCTTATAAATGCACTTTGAAGAGCTCTAGGGACGTGCAAGTGACTGACAGATGATTATCGATAAAATAATACTATGAAAATTTCACTGTAGTTATTTAGTTGTACTATAATGGTTTCGCGTGCTGGAAACAAGCGGGCGCCATCGTTTTTGAGTCAGTACGAGTGCTGACGCGATGCAGACGCCTTGTATACGCTACGATTGTTTTGTTGATATTTGTGTTACTTTGTGTTACTATGGTGTTATTTGTGTTACTTTGTTTGGTGTTACCTTTTTTTGGTTTGCCAAAATACCGAAAAGACAAAAAAAGACTGTTTTCAATAGTGAGTGTCGCGAAATTGTGATCCGTTTTGAATTATTTTTGTTTTATTTCATTTAAATCAACTACAAATACATTTATTTTTAATTTACATCTTTACAATGACAATGACTACAATGTCACTTTTAATAAAACTCATGACGTCACAGACATCGATAAGCTACGAAACACGCCTTCATCCCTAGTAATGTCATTCCGACAAACGTCACAGGTATCAAGCTATATTTTACAAGGTATACGCGGCGTACTTCGAAAATACCCCATGCATCGAGCCATGCCCTATGGAGCGTTACTTATGGTATGGTAAAAATAACTACAATGTAAACTCCACTAGCGAAAACATACCAAGCAAAAGGTTTCCAAGTACTGTCTATCAAAACAAATACAATAAACCTAATTATACCGGGAATCGATAGATTACCCGTAATTTATATTTTTTAGACATAATTAGAGAAAATACTCGGCACACCGATCCTAAAAGTAACTTAAAATGTATCTAGCGAAAACGAAACAACCGTTTTTGTTAAATTTTTTAGGGGAACTATTCCAAAGTCATAGCTACTTTGTACTTCAAATAAAAAAGTTTAAATTGTTTTATTAATGGCGGGAGATCCCAGGTAAAAACATAAAAAATCAACCGAATTGACGCTGGGCCGCTCTCGCGGGAAGTCGGTTAGTAAAACATAACTTCTAATTTAATCATAAGTTGGTGTAAATATTCTTCATGTTTTGATCATTATATGCCTGCACGTAATATTTTTCTTAGGTAAATATTTCAAACATTGTTGATATGAATAATGAATATTAATTTGACAAGTAATATAAAACTTTACAATGCACATGTGCACAAACTTTTTTAATACTATAAAGTGAGGCATTTCCTATTGTTCAGGATGAGGTTTGCTAACTTATTTATGATTTACTACAATTTTAGTGTAAATACCGAGTAATCATTAAGCTAAGCACATAGTAAAACTAACATTCCGTCGTCCAGATAAGGGCGCGCGCGAAGTGTTACTCAATGTATTAGTTTCACATCGCCAGTCCTACAGTGGAAAGTGACGAGACTGGTCGCTAGTCGTGGTTCAATAAATCGTGTTGTGCGTGCAGCTAGTTACACAAACCGGTAAGACGATTTGTACACATGTTCTATTAAAAAAATAAACAACGCCACCCCAGGTGCATTTCATTATCACAGTTAGCGTGTTTGTACCGACTCCTAAAATAGTTTTTACTCAGACTTCAGTTATTTCGTTTGTTTTAGTACGGTTACGTTATTTTATGATATCATACAAGTATTACCCAAGTAGAAGTAGGTGGGCTCTGGGCAGGTAGATCAACCCACACGTGGTATTGAATGAGTGAGTTCACATTTGTCTACACAGCTTCCCTAGGTAGATAGGTAGACACCTTAACAGATACTTATACAAGGTAGTTAACTTTTATTAGCTACCTACATCTATTATATCGATGACGACTGACGTTGTTGTTTGCGCAGTATGTACTTTAGTATCATTTTACTGAGCTGTTAAAAAACAATAATAAAGCAGCATCACATATGCATATGATAACGAATAACATGAACTAAGCGTCCTTAAAAAAATCTGACGGTGTCGGTTCAAGTTTGTATAACGGCGTTTCGTTTTTTCAAATCTCCTTTTGGGAACAGGTCGAAAATAGAAACCCATAACATGTTTATAGTTTCTTTGAACTTGCTTGGAGCAGTGTGGGTAGATTTAACCTTTGATTGGAACTTTCACTCGACGACAAACAATAACATTACTATTCATATTTGTTTATGGAACCAACCTATTTCAATGAGAATGTCTAGTTTACACGTTTCATAAAAATAAGAGTACCTGGGGTACGAGTAATAAATATGTATTGTCTAACAATGATTGCTCAAAGAATGCTGCTATACATAGGCATAGGAGGATAAAATTCCCAAGGCAAAACAGACATGAATACAAAATAGAAAACGCTTGTATAACAGATATCATCAAGATAATAGAAATAGCTTGTTTGTGAAGATTCTTATCGCAAAATGTCATTTAAGGTCACAAATTTAACGAAGAATATTAAAAAACGAAATCGCATGTTATCCTGATCTTTTAAAAAGGAGCGTAATTTTTGCACGGTTAATCTATGCACCATAATTTTAAATACTCGAACCACTTTCGATAAATTTTAATAGGGTAGAAAGGTAGTAGAATCCTTGCCGCTGACATTTCACTAAAAAAATGTCGCTCCAATTTTTTAATTGGCAGTCGTGATTTAAGAATTGTTGCTTCGTCCAAATTTAGTCTGAAAACCTATCAAGTAGATACATACCTACCAACTAAAAGGACTTTTAATTAAAAACATTAATAGTTTCTAAAATCTTATTATTAACCACTAATTGGATGGATACAATGCTGCATTTGGTAATCATTGAAATAACAACGCAAATATCCTTCTATAGGTACCGCTCTGAGATTTGAAGTATGCTACACACTAATTTACACTATTGCAACGGTTTGTAACGTAGATACCTAATTAGGTATATCCTGAGTAGGTAACTATACTATCAATCTGTTTTAACGAGTCCATAATATTATTGTGTAGGTACTACGTTATTACTCAATATTATTTGCTCTTCACAATGTAAACATAGAGGTCTTATATTAGGTATATAGTAATAATTGTGCGCGGCATTATTATTAGATATACTTAGGTACAAGAACCTTGCTGATAATCCTCCACATAGTTACGAAAAAATGGATTTAGATTAGCCTGTTCTAATACTGTTCGGAATTTACTATTGAAATTTGTATAGTGGTAGATTAATTAATTACTGATGTTTTATCTATAAATTAGTAACTCTATTCTCTCGACTTTAGGGTAACTGTTCGGTGTGAACGGAATTTTACGAAACCCGTACCCGTACTTACAGTTTTATATTTGACTCATTCACAGCCTGACTCTATCTGCAGCTCAAGTACGATGCAAGACTTCGTAAATAGAGTCAGCTAAAAATAATCTAGTATCTGTGTTGTCACTTTATTGTTTCTTTACTCAGCTTCTGACGTCACTTCATTAGTCATTACATCACGAAGGAATTAAGGACGACGGTTTTAGAGAAGTATGTCAAATTGATTAGCATTTATGACATCGGTACCTTTGACCTTGGCAGATACAACTGTGATATACCGGTGTTAAACTATCTGCCCTTCGCTATCTCGATTTAAAGTTCTTTAAAGTTTTTGCTATTGGTATTCGTTGTTGATAGCAGATAAGCGAATCCAAGTGTATCAATCTAAATACTTACTCAGGTACTTACTTATTTTCATTTTATTAGGCAAATACGTTATTTCTTATTTTATTGCACATATATTTTATGGTAACGAAATGTTCAATAAACTAGTTGTAAATTTACCAAACTACTATTAAGATACGAATTACAATAGCTCTTAATTCCGGCATTATTTTTGACTCAAGTTATCGGATGTTCAACACATCATTGAATCATTCGATACCTGTAACTGATTAAAAAGATACAAAAATAATTTACGTTGTAGCGGTATAAATCGCTTTAATTTATGATAAGATAGATTCTCTCCGCTTATCAGAAACCGTTTGGTCACCTACATACCTAGATACTTACCTGCCTACATAAAGCAGGCACGTGAGGTGTGCCACTGTTTAACCAGTAATAAAATAAGCAAGGACTAGTTTGACCAATTTGTAACTCATCAGAATGTTCGTTTTCTTTGGTGCAGTTATTTATAAATTAAAATCTCGTTAATAAACTTAAATGCTGAGGAAAAATTCCATATTTTCAAGATCGTATTGCGTCACAATCGCAGACGCGCCTTTTCGATGCCTTTTGTACCAAATAAAGGCCTAGGAATGTACGAAACAAGTTATTCATGCTTGTTTTGAATAAACATGTTTGTGCTTGAAATCGTAGAACTCGGATATCAATAACAATAATTTGCCTTCTATGTCAGCCTCCATATAAGTAAATTAATTCAGTTATTTCTAAGTAGGTACCTACACTACCAGTAGATATCACAACGTGGTGTGTACGAACTGACTTCCCTTGTTATGACAGTTTTTCCGTTACGCAGACATCTAACAAAATGTTGTCCTTCGCGGTTTTGCATGATTTACCTCCTACCGTAACGCAACTGTCTCTATTTTATATCTTAAAATGACAAAGACAGCATGATTTATTTAACCTTTACAAAATTTTCCATCTAATTGCACAGTTAGCACCTTTATCATCAGACTAAAAGAATTAGAATTCTTTCTGCACTTCAACTGTTTTTCTTAGATGGCATTATCTCTATGCCATAATCCTAAGAATGATGACACTCTGATTTATAGTGATAGTTCGTATACACTCGGTTATCTTAAAGATAAGATGTATTTACCGTAAATTTTATTCGAAACACCACTGCTAGACAACTTTCAGTGAATAACTAATTAGGACGATAGTATTTACAATCGACATTATTTGTTAGATAGGTATTTGCCGAATTTTATCAGCCGCTATCATCGACAACACTATAACCTTGTAATAAAGCAACTAATTGGAATATTTATCAACCATGAAAATCTTTTGTCTGAAATGCTTCCATTCACACCATACTTCATGAGTGGTCGAATAGAAATGCCTTTACGAATACCTGATAATGATTACATGTTTGTGAAAGTAAGGAGCCACTCCAACAAAGTTTTTATAGCTAGCTCATGAGTTATTATAGGTACGTCAATAATTGAATTTATAACAAGCCTATTAGATATTCTTTCTAATTGAATTTGACATTAAATAATATCTATAAACTAATGACATTAAGATATTGTTACGTAATATTATCTAGTAATAACTGATGTGTCATTTGTAATTAGTTACCGAATAATTATTATCAGCGGATACTTCTAAGTACTTATCGATAAAATCGTGTAAATATTTATTGTGAAGTGTCTTATTCTAAATCTACAGTACCTACTTTCTATTTCAGTCAATTTATTGTTTCCTTAATACCTAAAGATAATAGGAAATACTAAGGATCGTCGATTTTCTGGTGATTTAAGGGCACCGAGTGCGTATCTAGGTCGGAGAACCAATTGCTGATACTTCCTACTCAATAGATAATCATAAAACAAACAAAACGAAACCAAATTAGGACATGTCATGTTTCAATGTTGATTTTAGTAGGCACCTTATTTAAATAAATTGTTTGCTGATAAGTCCTTCCTCATATCGTTTGAACTTAATTGGGCGGTTTTGTTGCTTAGATATGACATATCAAAGAGAAAGCTGTATATAAGTCTGTATTTTTAATGATTATTTTCTTTCATTTCAGAAAATGGCTAACATCCTGTTTTCAATTATTTGGGCTATAATCCTCATCTTCATCTCATTTTGGATAGCCGGTATTGCTGCTGGTATCTACATCATCGTTTTACCTTTTACAGTCTGCATAGAAGCATTATCGGTAAGTTTTTGACATAATACGTTAGTTAGAAGATATTCTTACATCTAACTACTTAAAGCTAATTCAACAGTTAAGTCAGTATGTCAAAAACATCACCTCTTTTCGAGTTTCTTCGTGTAGTCTTGTTCTTTTAGACACTAAGGCCTAAAGCGGACGCCCGCAATGGGCAACCGCCGTGGGACCCGTCGCGGAGGCTGGCTTATTTTATTTATGCAGTGTCGCTAGTTTAATTTTAACGGTGTGCATAGACGTGTCGAAGGAAAACTTAATATATTATTACGCAGTCGACAACTAGTAAAAAAAACGATAGCGTCAGAGCATTTTTGTATGAAACCGCGCGGACGCCCGCTTAACGAAGTTTCAGGCCTTACTGTACAATGTATAGTCTGGTCTGCACCAAAATTACTTAATTAGAAACCGTTACTGTTATGACAGGTTTATTTGGTTTCATTTCCGCACTAGGTGCCGCTCTAGTAAATACTTGTAGCGTTTAAGAAATTACTAATTCAATGTTTATTCTGTTTCAGGGTTTAACGGATTTCCTCCTGTCAGTAATCCAGTTCCCAAGATACTGCGCGCAAGGAATGATGGAGGGAAGAGGATTAAATTAGACATAAGCACCTAACTTCTAGTCAATTAATATTAAATAATCTTTTATAATGGTGTCAATAGCCAAAGATTTTAAACATCAAGGATCAAAGCAGTTATTTTTATTCTCTGCCAATAGAAGCAGTTATTCTAATAAGCCCACCTGTTAGATTTCTTTCGCATAATTATGTTAATTTAAATTTTATGTAAGAACACCTGGTAATGTTTAGCTACTTTAGCAACGGACAATATATTTTAAAAGCCATTTTTTTAAAGTTTAACCTTTTGTACATTTTTTCATTCAAAATTGAATTAACCGAAAATTTAATCGGGCACCTCAATAAACACAATGAAATTACTTTAGAGATTATTTATACAGAGTATTTTTATGTCATCAGATTTTAATAAAGATATATTCTATGTGTGTAACAAACTAATGGAGATTGAGAATTTTAGAGGTAGGTATTTTATCAAATGTTAATTAATTAACCGCCTATATGAATGATGTATCAGAAACATAAAATATGTACATTTCCATAAAGGTACAACAAGCTGTAATATCGTAAAGCTATAGACATATTTTTATAAGTAAAGCGATAAAAAATATCGTGGTGTTATTATTTTTTTGGTAAATCTGCGTTGTGCGGTTTTTCCAACTCATCTCCCCTTAACTATGTCCTTGATAAATACCAGTATAGACAGATAATTAAAGTAATCATGGACTAATTCTATAAAATTGACTTACCTTTTCAAATAGACGATCCAAACTTGTATAATACATACTAATACAATACTTATGTTCTCTTCAAGTTAGCTTCTATCACTGTAGTTTCATAAAAAAAAACAACGAAAAATGGCAAGTAACCAAAAAGTTATTATTCATTTTGAAATAAACACACTAATAGAGTATTTAAACACTATATTGAACTCTTAAAAGCACAAATTAAATCACTTATCGTATTCAAAAACGTTTTTGCGTAGTCGAGGCTTTTTGAGACTGCAGATCTGAAAACGAAAGTACAATTAGTAAACTCAATAAATTCGAACACGGACTATAGAAAACTCTGAACCTTCTTATTGTACCATACAACTGAGAGAAAAATATTCTTTAAGTTAGTTATGACATAGCTCTCTCTCTCACTCTCTCATCGTTTTGCATAAAAAGCACAAGCATGTCTTCATATTACCAAATTAATGTTATTGTTGAAATAAGACGGGTTGTTGAAAAGATACAATTGCATTTTATATCCGATACACGCAAGTAGTATGAATTGCTTACCTATATTCAGATATCAAATTTTCATCTACATGACGTATGTCTACACCAGCCTGCTGTAATATTTTACTCAATTTTTCATAAGCTTCATCATAATCTTGATCTGCCATACTAAAAAATACAATAGTGTTATGTACGCAATTCTTTACGTAATTTTATTAAAATAGCTTTTCGTTTTAATTACCTTTTTAAAGATTGACATAATCTGATCATATTTAAATGTGCCGTTTCTGCCTGTTTTAATTTTTCACGTTTTTGCACCATTGACAGATCTGGCTTCTGTAACTCTTCATAGCACTGGTTACTGAAACGGACACACTTTTATAATAGCAGTATATATTAAAAAATAAATTATTATTTGTACATCAACAATAAGTATCTTAACTTACCAGAAAACTTTAACTTGATAGACAGAAATTCTAATTTCTTTTAATAGCATGTATGTTACATACTTAAACTTTTTACTGCTATGTCTATTCAAATCGTTGTCTATGGCATCAGGTTTAAACAAGTTGCTACTGTCATTTGTTTCTACCATATCCTCCATATCTGCTGTAAAACTGTTATCATCGTCCTGTTGTTGGCTAAGAAATTCATCATCATCCTGTTGTTGGCTGAGAAATTCTTCATCATCTTGTTGTACAGTGAGGTATTCTCCATCATCATATTCTTCTTCGTAATCTAACTCATCATCAGGGTCTTCAAACGTAATCGGCATGTTCTTACTTTTAAATTTCTCCTCATATTTCGCGCATAAGCTAAAGTTTCTTATTACTTTTTGTTGAGTATCTACAGCATTTACGTTTGCTGATTCTTCAATGGGTTCATTAATAACGTGTGAGTTCTTTGTTCCTTTTTCCTCCATTTGAGAGCCTATAGAGATTTGCTTCTTAGGCGATTGTTCCTGAGACTTGTTTAAGTCTTTCGTAAAAACATCATCGTTTTGTCTCAAATTGGAAAAGAATGATGACTTTAAATCAATATTGCGTATAAACTTAACAGGCGACGATTTAATCTAAAATACAATGCATGATTTAGATACCAATAGTTCATCTGAAGTTGCCCTAGCAGAGACGCCGTGAGAACACTAAACCTACTTCGCGATTCGGAGTTTTCGCTGCGTCTAGGTTCATCGTACGGTTATGCTAGACAAAAACTAGTGGGCGAGGGCGCTTAAGTAGGAAAGGCCAAAAAAATACAATATCGACAAAATGTTCTAAGAAACATTCTTTTCAACAAACATTAAATTTATATAATTGAATTGTAGGAGGAAAATATAAATCGTGCAAACCTGAGGCGTATTTGTTTGTGACTCTTCATCATTTAAAAAATCATCTTCGTTTAGTTTGAATGAGCTTAATGTTTCACCTAAGTCAACGTCCATTTCAGTAAAAGATACATCTGAAAAAAGATTAATTATATTTTATCGGTTTACTCATGCGTATTTAACGGGATAGCCTGACAGTGACTTGTTTCGCACCCACCCCGTCCTTTATCATGAGCTTACGCGTCGGGGGCGCGAGTCGAGCTGTCAGGCTATCTTTATAAATACGCGTGACCAACGATTAACAATAACTATGAAATCACCTCACGATAGTTTTTACTAAAAAGATTGTTACCATAAAGGCAATATTATAAAGGTTGTACATACACATCATAAAACATACATTACTTAACATTCAGCGTTACAGAGTGTTTGTTGATGATAATCAAATGTGAAGCTACCTGGGATATCACAAGAAAATTCACATTTGTATCACATTTACATACCATTCCCTTTCATATGAGTAAATGCCTTTGTAAATAATAACGTGAGATAAGTAGAATAGTAAAAGCTGCTTACTATGTTCTAATGTTTCGGTTGACCTTTTTACCAAAGTCTCATTAAAAGTATCATTGGTACTGGCATCTATATTAGGGTTTTTAATATCATCTAGAAGTTTCTTTAGCGAATCCGCTGCAATTTGCAGATCCTCACAGCTATGTATCTGCTTCTATAAAGTAAACAAACACGTTATATAGAAAGAAAGCCAGTGTGTTTCTATTATAATTATAAGTTGTTATACTAACCGATAATGCGTCGATTAAGTGCACGCCATAACTGTACATTTGCATGTATTCATTTGGTTTGATTTCTATGCCTATGATTCCTGAAAATAAAATATTTTGACTTAATAGCTTGAAGAACTAGAGATGATAATAGGATCATTCCAATATAACTTCATCAATATCTTGAAATAAAACCGATAAGTTTAGAGAATATGAATTAGATTACATTTTTAGCACATTCTAGGAAAAAGGATACAAACCTTTACTGTCACTGATATGAAAAAGAATGCTAGATAATTTATTTGCTGTCTCTTTAACCTCACGATGCCTTCCGAATTTTATAGCAATACATTGTGCTGCCTCATGCAAAGTCCAAGGAGGTGGCATAGCCCTATGAGAAAATGGCGGATCTTGTTGCAACACCTGTGTAAGTACCTCTTCCATTATTTGAACAAATCTCGATACCCACTCATCACATTTCCTAATCAAATACTCCTCCATACATTCACTGTCTATTTCATACATTGGTTTTTCGTAATACTGGTCTTCTTGTACCAGCTGTTGCTGATCAACAACATTGTTGCTGTAATTGCTTTCAGAGTCTAAAATACTTTCAGTATTCGATATAATGTCAGAAGTCGAAGTTTCTTCAATGATAACATTTTCACTCTTGCTTGTTGCGATGAGAGTGCTAGAATCTTTACTGTCAATACTACCCTCTGAAGGTCTTATATTATTTTGTGCGATTTTCGGACTAATATTAATTAAGTTCTGAGCTTGTTTATTCAAATCTGTATTTACTGGATTTATATCTAAGACTTCAGTACTATCAGGTTGTAAGGACGTATGATTGCATTGTGAAGTCGTGTGTGTATTAACTTGTGTAGTGTTTCGTCTCCTTCGCCATTTAAACTGTTTCACATTACTTTCCGGGGCAGACACGGGGTTCTGATGGGAAACGCTACGGTTTAGCTTTATCTTTCTTTTAAGAACATTCGTGTCAGAAGATGTAGGTCCCGTAAATTCCTTAGTGTCGTCAGGTTTATTTTCTTGGTCAATAATTATCATACTTGGTATAGCCACGGCATTTTCAAGATCAGTTTGTATTGCAGCATCTGCTGTTTTTTTTGGTATGTCCCTTTCTCGTGTTTCATCTTTTTTTTCTTCCATTACTGGTTCTATAGCACTAACTACGACATTTTGATTGATCGGTAGAATTTCTTCACTAGAGGTACCAACACTACTGAATTTCTTAGAATCATTTGGTACTGTTATTTTTATATGTCTTTCAAACGGTTGCATAAATGGTTTTCTATCTGATGCCAGATGGCTACCAGTTACGTCAAGTATTTTCTTAATCTCTTCAACAGAGAAAATATTTGCTTTGATGCTATTTTTGTACGCCAGTAATTCAGAATTGTTAGATATTAAAATCTAAAACAGATTGATTATTATTTAGGCAGACATTTTAACTACAAAAAATTAATGAATGAATACATTTCACAATATTTGCCATGAAACAAGAAAGGGTTTTTAAAACCTCCAAAAAAATATAATAAAGTTTAAGGGTCTGTAAAGCTTATGGAATATTACAACTTACCACATGAAAGTTGTTATCACACAATGTGACACAAGTAGCAATTATAACTTCGGGAATACTATCCCCTTCATTGTGAGATGGTTCCTCACCTGTGTAAATAAATTGAAATTGATCATGTTAAAATAATTTGATAGGAATATCAGATATAAGTACTGACTCATGTTTAGAAACTTTCAAATCTAAAAAAAAAAATTGTAACACCCTCTTCTTGGCTTACCCATAAAAGTGTACCCAATCTCGATTTGTTGTGGTAGAAACCGTAATATGCGACGGGCTTGTACGTCAGCTGTGCTAGAAACATAGTCCTTGAGTTGAGCTATTACCCGCCTCGGGACCATCAAATAGCACTCATCATCTGAAAATTACTCTTATTTGTTAAGATATAAAGTACATTTTTCATGGACAATATTTATTTATCAATAAGCCTAAAGAAGTGAAGGCCGAACATCCAAATTAATCAGATAGTGCTTACTGCTTTGAATTAAGGCATAAATTTAAAAAACAACAAAGACTCATACTGTTGATTTAAGAGCTGTCTGTTTGCAGTATCATAAAATCCAACAAACTATAGTGCTTACCTGAATCTGTCAGTGTTGTTAGAAATTTATATTCTGTAACCAGTACATCAAAATCTGTGACAATAAACCATGCATCAGACTTGGAAAACATGGGAGCCAGAATTTTTAAAGGTGTTAAATCAATCTTGGATGGTCCTTCAAGGATTTGGGAATCAACCGATCTTTTTTCCTGTAAATGAACATTGTTAATTACATATATTATGTACATATAAGGAAGAATAAAACATATTCTATTGCTTTAACAACTTAAAGTAAATATTTACTCTTTCATTTTTGTTGAAATCTTCATTTTCATTGGCCATGTTGTCAGTATCACGTCCAACGTGTCTATTACTTACGATATGAGATTCTGTAAGAATACAATTGGTAAGTGTTATTATAGAAAATAAGTTAAAGGAACTGTGATGAACATTCAAATCAGCCATTACCTGATGATACACTATGTATTCTATTCTTTACAAATAATTTTTGTCTTAAATCTTTTTGATGGCTATTAAACTGTTCATTTTTGTTCATATGACGCACTCTCTGAACATTACTGTTAAAGTTCCTGGTAAATGCTTGGTTTGATATGTTTGTCACATTAAATGCCTGCATTGTACTATTTGGACCCAAGGGCTGAGTCATAGTTTGGTTAAAATTGTTAAATGGCCCAACACCTGAACCATTTACATGATTCCCAAGCACATTTGTTGGAGGTAGTATATAAGTTTGTGGTGTAAGTGGAACAGCCCACACCTTAGGATTATAAATTGATGTTGTTTGAACATTTATTGCACTTATAGATGGGTTCAGGGGCTCCAAGGTATTCATAACATTTACTGGAGGGTTATTTATCTGGGAAATCTGTTGGGTTAATATTTGATTTGTATTGGCAAATGGTGCAATATTTGAAGAAGGAACAGCCGGATTAACAACAAATGGATTTATGTATTGAATTGAAGGTGGTGTGCTGCTCAAAATGTTGGAGTTTGGTGGTTGGGTTGGTTCCGGACATCTTGTAGGTTTAGCTCCTGATTTCCCTTCAAGGTCTTTTGTTCTTTGTTTTGCCTTTTCAATCTGTAAGTTCATGTTATAAGTATTTAATCATAATATTCACATAATAACAACAAAAAATAAAGTAATATACTTGCAAAATATATCCAGTATTGTAATACTATGTAAAATAATGTAATTTCACATGTAAAAGCTAATTAATGTCTACAGGAATAAGTTAGATATGTATACAGAGGGAGGAGTATAACCTTTAAAAATGTAGTCATGATTATTTGAAACCTCTTGCTATCCCCAATTTTAAAATGATGACTTATAAACTAAATAATTCAATTGCACTTGCGTTTATATTGTATTTTTAATATGCAAGAGTGTATCTCGATTTTTGATTACAATAGTAAAACTTATATCTCATGCAATATCCTCTAAAAAGCAATGTTTGATAGTTACAACTATTGCTGAAATTATTATCTTACCTCTGCACTACTCAAATTCCATACAGCTTCTCCAGTCAAAGTATTAAAATAGTACACAAGTCCTGGATGAGATCTAGAATTGCACACTATCCAAGAATTGCCGACGGAGGTGACTTTGCGTCGAATATTGCCTGTCTTTTGGACACTCATATTATTGTTTTTATTTACTTTTTACAGCATTTATTACAAAATAAAAGGTAAAAAACAAATTTAATTCCTACCGAAGTAAGTCAAACGATAATACCGACTGAGTTTTGATTTTGATATGACAGATCTGACAGTTTAGCTTCTTTGACATTAAACTGTTACAGTTTATTAATTTTCCATTTTCCCTTAATTTTTTATTGATTTAATTGAAATGGTATGTATACTATGTGTATAATTGTATATTATTATTATGAAACGCCTCATTTACACGTACAGCAAGGTTTATAAATTTACTTTATATATTATAAAGAATAATAAAGAATCGATAACTAAATTGCCGTTCCCATCATTTGTGTTCAGTGATTATCGATTGCCGTTTAAATTCTATAACATGATCCATCAGATCAATGAATCAGTTCAATAACATTTTTACCCAACTATACTATGAGACTACTTTTAATTCTATCAAATCCCTACATAGCAACGAAGTATAATTATTTTTTATATTAATATACAGCGTATATGATTTGTATCAACACGAAATCAACTTACCATTCTATGACGATCTACCTATTTTTTTTTTTTAAATCCATGAATACCGTCTTTCTTCTTTTAAGTTAATTAAAGGCTGTTCCATTATATTATTATCGTGCTTGAATTCCTCTAACACACCAATGCTGCACTCTTAGTCTAAACAGAACAACAGCCTTGAAGATACTACCTTTTTGTACGAATATTTATTTAATTTCTGTTTTTTACCTTTAATAGCAAGATAATTATCATGTTAACTTTCCTTAATCTTTCTTATTTCATTAATAAAATCTATATGGAGGATATCTATATAAAAAGGTTAATAATCATGAATGTTTAACAGATTGAAAACTATTGACTATTGAACTAGCCAGGAATTCAGAGGTAGAAATTAAAGGACACAATTTTTTCTTACAACTTTAATAACAATAAAAAAAAACAACTTTAAAAATATCAATAAACCTTAAATGATGCCTAATACTAAATAATACTGATCATTTGAAATATATATTTAATAAAAATACATGATAAGAAAGACATATTGAGAGAAGACTTGATTTGAGCTATACTCTAAAAAGCATGATTAGATTAGATCATGTGTGCATAAATCACTTTTTACTTAATTTTAATAACAGTATATCAGGACTTTTATAATTTGCATGTTGTTCCTCTTCAGGGATTTGTTTAATAAAAAAATTATCAGAGAGCTTGTCATAAAAGGATGTCCACATTATCTTTTGAGCTTCTGTGTGCCTCAGCTCCTGTGTTAGGTAAACAATCGGCTGACCATGGGAGTTGTTCAATAAACATTTAAGAGTATTTATGAGAGGGTCAACCGCCTGCAAAAAAAACCTTTTTTATTTTTATTTACTATTTCATACTCATATTTTTTAAGTTTTAGTTAAGTACCTCTTCATAATAAACACAGTCAGCCAGTAGAACCATATCATATGTTTCATCAAATAGGGGACTGGTTTCACCCCATATTAAAGCTTCTGCTATAGCATAGCCACCCATGCTACTTATTTTGAACTTATTTTCATTTATATTTTTTCTTAACAATGGCAAAGCTTCTGGTAAATCTGTTAAAGTTACTTGTGCACTAAAACAAAACAATTTATTGATTGAACATGTCTTAAATGTTTATAATTTTATACATCATTTATTTATTGCACTAACCCTAATGTAGCTGCAGTTAAGCCAACTATTCCTAATCCTGAACCCAGTTCTATGACTTTCATGCCACTCAGAAAATCAGATTTATTCTGACACATGGTTTCAAGATATTTCGCAAGTACCAGGGAAGCATCCCACACAATGCAATTCACGTCTCCTTCTAACTTTTGGTATATTTTCAATGTTTTCAAACATACTTCAATATCTATTTCTCTAGAGAAGTGATCATTTGGCTGTGTATATGATTTTCTATGCGACATTCTTAAAGGATGTTTTATGTAAATATCATTTTAAACAGATAAATATATAAACTTATTACAAACTTAATTTAAAATAGTTTTAATAACAACATTAGCCTGTAATGATAAATTATCTCCACTTTTCGTTTCAAATTATGAATATAAATTAATAACCGTCAATATTTAACAAATCAGCTGAATGACAAGTGATTAGCGAAGTGCGAACTATAGTGAACTGTCAAGAATAGTACTATTATATTGACATTTTCATGTCACAGTTGAATGTCAACTATGTTTTGAAATTGTACTAAAATCAATAAACTCGTACTGATTTATAATGCATTTATATAGTGAATCTTCTTATAATTTTTGTAACTACTATCTAAAATTACATTATTTGTATATGTTCCATACTAATACAATTATAACTAAATGATTTTAAGTGAATTTCAGTAAAGATATTTATAATGAACACTAGATTAGTGTTATTGACCTAAGACTTAGTGAATCGACGACACAAAGTTTGCTTTAGTGCTGGCGTAATTAAATAATTAAAAATCAATGTTATAATAATGCATACTTCTTTTTATTTTTGTTGTTTGGTTGGCACTCATTTTCATTATGGCAAGACTGAAATCATATGACTGACAGTCAGTCATCACATAATTCCGAACAAAATGGCTGTGACCATGGCTCTGTTTTGGGTTTCTCTGGTTTTATCAGTAATTGGTAAGTAATATTCAACCTAAATTTAAATATTTAAAATCATTTTTCCTATATCCATTACATGTATTTCTTTAATTGGCATTGTTTTAGGAGCCAATGCTGCTGGAGAGTTCACCGTTCTCCATAGCCCATCTTCCCTAAAGTTTACTGAAACCAGCAAAACATACGAGAGTCTTTTGAAAGAAATCTTTTCTGCGTCACTCGGACTTTCCGTTGAAGAGGTAAGTAAAGTAGAGTTTGGATAGGTACATGTTGGGCGATTCTGTGTGCAAGTTTGTCCATTTAGTACTTGAGGCGGTCAGATGATCAACTGGGCGTTATTATTGGAGGTTTTTTTTACCATGTTTAAAATTTATGATGTTAATTACAGAACTCTGAATGGAAAGGACTGTATGTAGCAGACCCATTCCACACCCCAGAGGCTGTGGTCGAGGTATACATTGATGGTGTCTCCAGTCTTGGTGATTCTGTAAGTGTTTTCCATTATTTGGTAACACTGGCGAAAATGTACAGCAATTATACTAATATGGTTTTTCAGGTAACTTCAAAAGCTCAAACTTACCCACTGGTTGTAGATGAGTATGAACCAGACACATATGATGCGGTGAAATTTAGAATTCAACAGCGCTTCAAAGACAGTGGGAACAAACTTATGAAAATTAAGCTTTCAGATCCAAATGAGGTATTGTTTAAACATTAGTGAAAATGGTCTTTGTAAGATAAAGACAAATTATTTTATATTGTTCTTATGTTTTAGCTGAAAACAACCTTTAAGGATACATTTGGTGATGTGGGAGTACCTAAAGTTCCCAAGCAGACTCTTCTCCACCTGAAATATTCAGTCGAAGAGGACTACCAATTCCTGAGTGAACTTGAGACCTTGAAAAGCATTGCTAAAAAGGTAATATAATTTTGTCATATTTAAGGTAAAATCATGATAATCCTCGAGGATTACAGATTATGACAATTTATCTGTTACTTACAGGTAGAGAGTGCTGGTACTGCTGACAATGTTATTGATTTATTCTACTTCCGTTTTACTACTCTTCATGCATTGTCCGACTACCATGGACCTAACTCCCTGCAAACCAAAGAGGCCAAAAAAATGCTTGGTATGTACTAAAATTGTGTAAAAATATAAATGTACTTACTTTACATGTTAGAAATTATGTATTTTCTAACTAACCTCCTTTGTTTATTTAGGTGATGTTCTTAACGACTTAAGCAAAGCATTTGTAAAGGCTTATGATGGTTCTGTATTGGTAACCGCCGTTACTACTGATGTAGCCCACACACGTCGCACGATCCGATCCACTGAGGACGAAACTAAGAAGGTATATTACACAAAACACAATTTTTAGATATATTTTACACAAAAAAAGAAAGTTTGGACAACAATTGTGTTGCTATTAGTTTTTATTAAAAATATTTAAGTAATGAAAAAAAATACTTTATTCATATTTCAGGGTGAAGATGATGACAGCTACTCTGCTGACTATCCTGCCATCTTCAACATCATCCTTTGGTTCGGAGTTGTGTTCGCATTCTCGCTACTCGCCATTGTCTACGCCATCATGGACATGGACCCCGGCAGGGACTCCATCATCTACAGAATGACCAGCACTAGGATGAAGAAGGAAAACTAAATCCTTGTTTGCTTAGAACTTCAAATTTCATTTGAAAAAGTTCTAACAGTATTGTATGTATAAGTCCAACAAAATGGGACTCAGATAAACCATGTTATTGTTCCATTATATAAATTAATAATCATCAGAGTTTAATTGTATATTATTGTGTCATTCTGTGTAATGTGAGGAGTAAAGTGTAAAATAGTGTTATTTTAGTCATAAAGTAAATTGTTGAAATCAATACCTATAGTTATTTATTTACTTACAATGTTTTATTTATGCAAAGATGACTAAAGAATAGGTAAGTATGCACAAGATAATTTTATCTTTAACTTAAGAAATTATAACTAGATATCTATATAATTTCGTTGCTAGTAGTATCATCGTCTTGGGCTAAGTGTGTGAATAAATATTAAATACGATTAAATTGTTTTTAGAGATTTTTGATTTTAAATAGACGCTAAAACCATTAAGTTACTATGTATTATTTTCATAAAAGAATCTGTATGAAATTCATACATATTAACTACTTGAGGTAATGATAATAGTCTTTGTAAGCATCAAGTCGCGCACTATTTATTATACCTTCAGTTGTAAACCATAAAAAAAAACACAATAATGAATATAAGGTTAAAGATGTGCAAATCCTATTACTGCTAAAATATTGTTCGGAAATAAATTGAACATCGAGTATTTACCCGAATGTAAAATGCCAGTCGTGTTACCAGTCACGAATGTTCTGTTAGTAGCAGTATTAAACTGTAATGTATTTACAAATTTGGTGTAATAAAGTACATTCCCTGTTGAAACCAATATTTTGTTTCTATGTCCCTATCTAAAAATCTTGTCCGTCACGTGCGTCTCCTTCACGAACGCTTTTCGCTTTATCTATCGCTTGCAGAAGTTTGGAACGCGTCAAGCGATACTTGTATCATGTATGTACCTACATAATTATGAATTTGTACTAGAGAAGTACAGAGCTTACATAATAAATCATTTAATACGATTCTTTTTAATACAAATTCAAAAGTTTGTAAGTGTGGGAGGATATTGGCTTGTTATTCTTTCACACTCAAACGACTGGAACAATTTTGATGAAATTTCGTATGGAGTTAGCTAACACCCTGGATTAGCATAGGCTACTTTTTAATCGACTCAGTCTTGAACTAAAGTTTCTGCAGCTATGACCGACATTCGCTCGGGTGAAGTCGTGGGTAACAGCTAGTAAGTAATACACAGAAGTCTATGGTGGACCATGCATTCTGTAGTCAAGCTAATAAATTAATGTCGAGCTAAACGCTGAAATTATCTATGGACGCGCAAGCTAATAAGGCTGCGTATCAAACTGCTTATAAATGCACTGGACAATGTAGCTTGAATCCGACACAACAAATATTTGTAGGTAACTAGGTACCTTCAGGATGTTTTTGATATCATGCGTTTGCATCACGTATACGGGTTTGCGTAAGTTTGTCTTAAGACATTACTTACCGATACGCATCGTAAATATTTGTACAAAAAAGGCATTTATACGAGCGGAACAATCCCGCATTTGTAAATGTGCAAAATAAAACCAAGAATAGTAGATATTAATATATTATCATTTTTTAATAATACAAAAATATTAAATGGCATTTATTTTTATGTTAATAATTAAGATTTATGTTAGACATAATATAGATAATAATAGAAATCATTTATTCATTAGCACTTATAAAAAATAGGCACCTAAATATTAGTTTATTAAATCATTATTTTCTACCAAATTATAGTACACAGCTAATACAATCATTTCATTATTTTATTTGTAGTCGTTTTATGCTTAATCTTTAAATTAAAGTTAACTCAATAATTATATTGAGATAAGACGGTAAAACATGGAAATATTTTTTGTACTTATATTGTGTACGCGATTTTAGATCAGTTAAGGCACTGTTGTATCTGTCACTTTAATACTAAAAAGTTTCTTTTTTTTTGTATTTAGATTATTTATGTTATTTAGATTCGTCTCCTTGTTGAATGTGCTTGTTTAGCGGCGGATTGTGTAGTGGTGAGCGCGACGCAGGCGACGCCTTAGTTCGGCGGGGAACTTTTCGTAACAGCGGCGGCAAGCCGGGCGTTCGTCGTACTCGTAGAACTTGCTTCGCGTACTCAACGGTGCGTCACACACGGAGCATGCGAAGTGATGAACGCACCAGGCTTTGTTCAGAGCCGTGAACACTGAAAGTGTAATAATGCATAATTAAATTTACGAATCTGCTTCGGTGCATAGAGTTTGGAACCAGACCGAAACTTACTATAGAAATATTAATTATAGACTAGAAAAAATATCCTTGAATCAACTGAACTGTGAAGCGAAGTTAATATAGATATATAAAAACCTATTACGTGTAGGTGCTTTAGGTACTTACCATCTCCAGCAATAACTTGATTGCATACATAACAGAGGTTTCCGAACAGCTGATGGTAATGCTGTTCGCAGTACGCAAGACCTTTCTTCTCGTAGTGGCGATGGCCGTGGAATGGCTTCTCACACTTGGCACACACGAAGTGCTGAAAAGAGGAATACATTTCATGTAAATGCAATACTAACAGAATAAATAATAACGTCATAAGTGTGAGATAAAACAAGTACTATTTACCTCAACATGCCAATGTTTTCCGAGAGCGGTTACAATCCTTTCCTCGATAGGACGGCGGCAAGCTCCACAGATTGGTATACCCATTTTATCGTGGCAACGTAAGCAGAAGAGGTTGTTCTGAAACAAAATAGGCAAATAACTAATTTGTGGCGATTACAAAAAAAAATATTCAGATATCTTATAATATAGATTCGAGAACAACAAGTAATTGTGCTACTTGTAGCTGCAAAAATCCCCTTTGACGGAGTCGGTGAAAAAGTAGCCTGCATTAATCCAGGGTGTCAGGTAGCTCCATAACAGATTTCATTAAAATTTATCCTAATCCAATTTATTAAAATGTAGATTGAATCCTAGCTGATTTTTGATTGATGGCTGCCAGATATGGGGTAACATAGTTCAGAGACAGTGTTCAATTTATCAATGTTGTCATGATTGCTTACCACATCGTTGGCAGCGTATCCGGGACGGTGCTTGACCTCCCGGGCGGTGTGGTCGAGCTCCACGCCGCAGGTGGCGCAGGTGAAGTGATAGCCGTGGTACACCTCGCCGCGGTAGCGCAGTGGCTCGCCGTCGATAACACCACTACACAGGATAATATATTAATGATCCTCAACATTCCCACAACGCCATCTAGTCTCAAATTAAGTATACGAGAGTAACTTGTGTTAAGAGTACTAGACAACTGATAAACATACTTATATTTCTAAATACGTACATATTATAGACAAATTAAAATGATAGTGCTCATCACAAAACATTTGTCTTGGGTGGGAATCGAATCCACGACCTCCGGTATAGCAGTCAGGATCACTAACCACTAGACCAACAGACCCGTCAGTTAAATATTTGTGAGTTTTTTTACAACAAGGACTTGGTGCTTCTTAAATTTTGTATTTATTATCAATTTACAGTGCGTAACAATGATGACGTCAACTAGAGTATTGCAGTGGCCAACATTCAAGGGTGCCGTTAAATTAGCGGAAAACCGAACCAAAGCAGCGTTTCCTCCCGCTAGTAATTTGTAGGTGCCCAAACAGTCATTTTGTCCGAAATACTGTGCGCATCAACTTTACTCATAAAGCCATTAGTCATTTAGTAATAAAGCCAATCCAGTACCATCGACACGAAAAGAATAAGATCCGAATATCCAGTCACTAGCCCTACAATCTGATCAGAAGTAAATTGCAATTCACTTACTGGCACTTGTGGCACATGTAATTAAGTAGACCATCGGCTTTGATCCGAGCGTTACAAGTATGGCAGAGCGCTCGTCCGCCGTTCTTTATGAACCCTGCATCAGCCAGTTCGACATTGCACTCCTCGCAACGGAAACACGCGGGGTGCCAGTTGGCGTTCATAGCTTTTATCACGCGACCAATAACGAATTCGCCTGAAATAAATACAGGTATTAATGATTTTTAATGCTTTGGCTGTCTATTTGTTAGCAGTTCTGTTATCAATGAACGTAAAGTAGGTTATCAATGAACTTAGATTTTATACAATATACATTGCTGCAATCTTTCTGTGGAGTTTTGGCAAGGGAAAAGGTGCAATATGTAGGTCTTCCGTACTTTAAATTTTATTTGTATTTAATTTGGGTTCAAATAAATATGAATAAGTAATACATACCGCATTTTCCGCAGCATGGTGCAAATAACACTTGGAAGTCACGTTCGCAATACTTGCGGCCTTCGAACTCGTAAAATATACCTTCAGGAAATACTCGGAAGCACTGGGCACATCTAAAAATAGAGAAATAGGTCATGAGAGGTATCAAATATCCTCTGTTACTTAGAATTTTTATCTTCACTCTTAAGGGCAGGGTAAATAGATTTGGTAGGAGGCATTGACATATTTTACTTTAGTAATGTGTACAATTGTAGCGACACAAAATAAACAAAAAAGGCAGGGTGCAGATGAGACGCAGTCAATTTTATGTATCCTTGTCTCTAGTTTCTTCCCTAATACAGTAGAAAAAAATGCATGAAATAAATAGGTAAAAGATTTATTATCTAAATACCATTTTGATAAAGAAAAATTAAGTACTAAAGAAAACATTCAAAAAAGTACTTACACAAAGCAGTTAGTATGCCAAAGTTCTCCATTAGAGTTGACAATTTTTTCATTGGCTTCAAAGCCATCACCACAACGGGTGCAAAACATGTTGTCTAAAGACATTGTCGCTATTCTGAAAATGTAACATATTTTTAATACTACTAGTGCCAACAGAAGCTTAATTCCTTGAACCTGATTCACTTTATGCTAAAACTTAATGTTTTTTTGTTTACATATTTCTCATGAATACAATTTATGGAAATAACATATTTGAATAATAGCTTTGGTTAGAACATGGACGAAATGGTACAGATGAGTGACTCATGTTAATATTCTAACTAATTCTTTAATTTAATTATGGGTATGTTGTTGCTTTATTATAATGTAGATAATATATACCCTATTTTTTCCTCGGAAAGAAAAACCTGATGGTATTCTCATCAGATATTATAATGATATCCAAAAGATACAAAAATAAATTATTATTTATAATAATGTCATGTTTTACACTTAACTACATTTTAACAAAATCAAAGTGAAACAGGTTTATATTCATATCATTCGGTTTTTGTAATGTTAATAATATTAAAATGTTATTTTCCTGATATGATGTGACATAGCAGGTAAATTAAAAATAAATGTTAAATGCTAGCTTGTTCATACATGATGGGCAAGGTTTTAATCAGTATGAGTACTATTAAGTATTGTTTTATTTTTCTGTATAAATTAGATTTTGTATTTCTAAGTATTAAGCTAAACTGTGTACTAAAAAAATGTTAAAATAGTACAGTTAAGGCTGATTATATGGTAACATTAAACAATCATGGGTAGGTAAACTAATGATTTAATGTTATTATCCTTGAAAAACTAGTAAATGAGTATTATTTGTCTCTCATGAAGTCAAAGCATTAATGTAATCAAATTAATGTTTATCCCTGCTATTTTTAGAATTCAATTCTAAGAATTAACTTCCTATTTCATGAGGTTTATTCTGTGATACATAAGCTTATGAAGGTGCCTGTTATGAGCAATCTATACAAGTAGGTTAACCACTCCCACGATTGCAGATGTAGCTTACCCTGGCATTTTTCCCTTCAACTGTTTACAAATAAAAAAATGTGGTCTTCACAAAATGTTCTGTCAAAAAGAAGATTATATTTAAAAACAAACCCGAAAATTATAACTACAGAAATACCTATGAATTGGAAATTGTTGTCCTGTATCAGATGTATCCGTACAAAATAGAAATGATGTAACGGTGTCAAAATAGATCAGGTCGCTAATTAGTAAATAAAAGTCTACTTACATTTCGTACGCTGTTCCGTTAATGAGAATTATAAATTAAACTCCTACTGATTATTATCTCTCTCAGAAATGTTTCAACAGTCAAAACTCTTACAGAATCTCTAACTCAAAAAACAAAATGACATTTGTTATGTTTGACTTTTAAAGAAAGATGAATCATCAGACAGCCCACAGATTCCATTAGATTTATTTTATTTTAAATAGCTTAAAAAAAAATACTTCTCATTACACGTGTGTTAATAAGTAACTAATATATTGCCTAAGGTTTAAATTTATAAACCAAAGTTAAATTGCAAGGAATAGAGATATTTTTCTTTCGATAAACTGTCCACAGATCATCCCTTGTACTTGTATGTTCATTGAAACATTTTCTTTTGGTTTTCCATTCGATCACTATTTTTTTTAAAGAGAAGTTTATTTTACTCATACAGAAATCGTTTAAACACTTCAGCTGTTATTGCCTTCAAGGTTGGGTACTATAAATTACTTCTCGATACCACTAAATCTTAGTTTAATAAATTTTCCAAAGTTTATCATCAAATATCTGTCCATCCGTTATATATTAAATGAAAAATATTATAATATAATACGAGTTCAGTGAATTTATAGACCAATAGTTTAGTTGCCAGTTTTAAAAGAAACAGACAACTTTTTAGGTACGTCAAAATGTAATGTCAATGTCAAATCAGAAAGTGCGGCAAAAAATTAACGACAAGATCGGACAGGCGAATGAAGTGCATCTCAATTTGATTAGATTTATTTTGCACACAATTTTTGCATAAAAATCGATCAAAATGGATTCAGACACTTTTAAAAGCAACTTAAATACAGTCAAGGAACTAATACTAGATGAAAACAAGGTAGTAACGTATGTTTCGCTGAGTAAGGATCTGTGCATTCATGTAAACGATGCAAAATCTTTGCTTAAACGAATAGTGCAAGATATAAGGAAAGATCGACCTTCAACTAAACTCTATGTATGTCATATTATATCTGGTCTGCAAGATAACAACTGTGGAATGACTACTGTATGTAGTGAAGAAGATCTAGAGAAAATTAAGAATACATTAAGATTAGTGTTTTATGAGCATGTGTACTGCGTCAGTCGAGGACTCCAGACAGCAGATAATGCCGTGCTATCGTCATTGAATCGATTCGAAGACTTATCCTTGTGTACTGGATTAATTAAAGGTGATGTTTGCACAAAGAGAACAGAGAATGAACTAGGAAGTTTGATATCTAAAAAGCACACCACTATCATAGAATCTAAAACACCTAGTGCACAACTAAAGAAGTCTAATGATAAGGCGAAAGAAACTGTTAAAAGTAGCATGGAAAACTTTACAAAACTAGGTGCTGTCAAATCAGAACCTAAAATTAAAACCGAGGCTCCAGAAAAAGATGTCCAGATCAAACCTAAGACTCCAACAAAGAACAACATTTCTAAAACACCACCGAAAAATAACAACTCTAAAACACCGCCAAAGAATAATAACAGTAAACCAGCAGCAAAGGGCATTGCAGGGTTCTTCAACAAATCTAATGGTGTAACAAATAAAGCTAAGAGTACAGAACAAAAGTCAAAAACACCTGTTGAGCCAATCAAAGTTAAAGATGAACCATTGGATTCAAATAGTAACTTGACTTCCGAAGTTGAAAAACCACCTGTGAAGAACTCAAAGAATTCAAAAGATGAAACAAACCACAATAAATCACTTACACAAATTAAAAAGAATGCTAAAGTTGATAAGAAACGGAAGCGAGTTTTGCATGTGTCAGATAGTGAGAGTGATGCTGAGGCTGATCCATTTTCCAATGAAATGGATGTTGATCATGAGTCTGAGGATGAGATACCTCCCACACCCACAATTAGCACAGTAAAAATAACATCAGGTATAGTCAACCCCAAGAAACGGAGAAAGATAGTAGACAAAACTTATACTGATGAAGAAGGATATATTCTAACCAAGAAAGAAGAAGTATATGAGAGCTGTTCAGATAATGAGGAAAGCACAAAAGAAAATGATAGTGAAGTAAAGGCAAATGGAGTGAAAGAGAAAAACATTAAAGAGTCTGAAAGCAACAAACAGAATGGAAATAATGAAGTAATACAAGTAGTAAAAAGTGAGATATCTCCTAAACAAAACAAAAAGAAAAAGGTATCACCACCACAAAAAGGAAAACAAAAAACAATTAACAGTTTCTTTACAAAACTCTAATTTATTACTTCACAAAATTGTATAAATCATGGAGTTATTTCAAATAATGTCTGTCCTATTTTGTTTTATCGAAATTTAAATTTATTTCATAAGTTTGTTAAAATACACACTTGTTTTCATTTATTGTATTACATTAATCCTTAAAATATAATTATGTTGGCAGTGTAATTGTGTTTATCTCTTAGTCCCGATGGCCACAACCCACTCTGGATGGACTTGTACATCAACTAGATATGAACATTTCGTGTTGTAGGTTGAGGTCTGGACATCTTGGCTTGATAGTTGTCTGTGAAAAGATAATTAGATCAACATGAGCATTGTCTATCGGAGATCGGTTTACATGGATCATAAGCGATTCAGTTGTCATTTGGGCTTTTCATCCTTTTCAAACATTAGTTCTAGGGAATTTTAGTATTAACAAAATACAAGCTACTGTTATAATAATAATGAAAATTCATTGTCGATGTTACAATTCATTCATTGTTATGATAATTGTTTTATAGATATTTGGTATTTAAAATACTTCTTACAGTTAATAGCTTACAGTTATATTATACCAGTAAACATAAAAACAAAAACACTTACTTATTTTTGGAATTACAGTCCCATACTTTGACTACACCATCCATGCCCGAAGAGCATAGAAGTGAATTATCCGCTGATGCAGTTCTGTTTGTCAGACTAGGTTTACCAATATTTGACCAGTCTAAGGCAGTAACTTTCCCATGATGACCCTTATACTCATGTATGCAAGTACAAGCTGCTAAGTCCCACACTTTAATTTTCTTGTCATCACCTAAACATGTAAAACAAATTGATGTAACTTAAACATAGCATTGTGTGGTGAAGAACAATGGTATTTAGTTACGTAAATATGTATCAAGTAGGTAGTGTAATAATAAATAACACCATTGTATAAACTATAAACCTCTAATGGTTTATTGTAAAATAACTTACCGGCACTAGCTAAGTAGGAGCCAGAGGGTGCAAAAGCGAGAGTTCTTACTACGCCGCGATGACCACATAGAACACGCACCAGTCGACCATCAGATATAGTCCAAAGACGGACCGTTCGATCGGCTCCCCCCGTAGCTATATACAATTCATTTGGGTGGAATTTTACACACTGAAAAAGATATATAGGGTTAATAATACTTACGTCAGTACAATATATGTAAGAACAGGAATATGGCCCTAAGGACATGTTAAAATATTGATAACTTACAGTTACGTCTGACATGTGGCCCACAAATACTCTAATAGGAAATGTTCTACTTAGAGACCATAGCTTTGCTGTTCTGTCATGAGAACCAGTTACAATAAAGAGACCATTTTTCGATACATCCATGCACCATATAGGATAATTGTGACCTCTGCAACAAACAAGAAGTAAAACGATTGAATGCCTTATATAAAAGTCTTTGCCCTTTTCTTTTTTGGTTTCCGGGGCGAAACTGTAATGACTTCAACGCACGCCGAGAGCACGAGTTCTTAATTAATTTATGATAGTGCATATTTTAAACCTGTATATTGCGGCACAGGAATAGTCAGTCAAATTCCAAGCCCTTATTGTGTTATCATGAGAAGCTGACACAACTAATTCTTCTTTTGTTAGTACACAGACAGCTTGCACGGGACCTGAATGCCCTCTCAATGGCAAACCTGCTCCTATTTGCCTGTAAAATAAATAAGTGAATGTCACATCTGGTTATTTATTTGCGTGATATTGTTTAAAAAGTAATTTTAAAGCCTGTCAATAATTGACTCTACCATTGACAACATACATGTCTTGTGTCTAATATGCTCTAAGTTCTACTAAGAGACCAAGAATAACGATTGAAAAAGCGACTTGCAACATAGTCCCTGGGAAATCTACAACAAAAAATTCGTCAATAAGGTTACGAGACTTATTACGAAACTCAAACATACTTACAATGTATTATCTTCAGGCATTAAATCATGTGGTACATGGCATGCTAATTCAACTTCAGAAATATTACGATTTACCCTCCTTTTAATATTATTATGCCCAAGATCCCATAATCGAATTTCAGAATTGCTAAATCCTCCACATAACATATTACAATGTTGGTCTGTTTTTGCACATACTAAACTGTAACAAAAGAGTAATATGGTATATTTATATTATTGTTCTTCAAAAATCTTTGAACATTGCTATATGGGTACTCACTGAGTGTCTGGGGCAGATATTTTGTAAAGTTTCAGTGGTGTTGTAGAATCTCTCACAGCTTTTATTGCATCCTGAAGATCTTTTAGTTCTTTATCTATACTTTGATATTCTGCATGTCCATTGCATTCCGCAAATATATCTGAAATGTAAAAATATAAAGTTGATTTACAGCCATTTTAAATATACTCAAGGTTAAATTTCAACATATCTCCAAACATGATCCTAACTTTAATAGTGAGATTGGTTGATAGAAAACAACTGGTAGATGTAAAATGGATATGGTCTACTTAGCATTGAGTTGCATATTGCACAGTTGAGTTTTACATATTTTGTAATGATTATATTAATTGAAAATGTGATTACCATTTGTATCTGTTATCTTTTCCTCTGAATTAGTTCTTGTAACATTAATCTCTTCTTCCATTTCTTCCTCATCATCTTCCTGTGAATAAAAATAAAATCAGACAGAGAACAACAACATTTACATAAAATTAAAAATGTTAATACTTACAGAGTTCTTTTTATTAGGGTCATTATTTATATCTATGTGGAACCATGTTTGCAATACTTGTATAAGGAGTACATGCCCATGTTTGGCTAAGTATGCCTTTAACATATTTAGAGCATCTTGAGAAAGACTTATGTCATATTTACAAGACCTGAAAAAATAAATAAGTTAAAAAAAAAAATAGATAGTTAAAAGATTTAAAAACATATTAATCCATTTTAAGTCATTTGATGTATGGTAAAGTTTAATCTGAATGTTTTAGATAAGCTTCAATTAAAAAACAAATAGTTTTATATCAATTTACAATTACATAGGATGTACAAACCTAAATGCTGCAATTGAAGGTCTAGTCTCTACTTCCTGCAAGGTATAAATTGAGCCAATATCATCTAGTATTTGATTCATATAATCTTTTTCAGGTGTTTCATTGTCAATAGTGCCATTTTGTAAGGAATTAAATAACTGTTCTAAACTATTTGGCCTATACAATGCAGATGGCAGGTTACCATCTATTGGCTGGTGATACGACAAGTCTTTCTGAGGTAATGTTGCCGAATGTCTCTTCAGGAACATTTGAGCAGGCCCCCCATGACCACCTCGCAGCATTTCTAAGTATAAGTGACAAAGCAGAGGGCATAATAAACCCAGAAGTTCATTTTTTACTTTTTCATTTTTAATCTCTTTAATAAAGGTCACCAATCTGGAATGTAATATATTTATTATAAGAACAATCAAAGTCAGGATATAATAATATCATGATGCAAAAGAATGCTTTAATAAATTTAAGAGCACATAATAAATACCTTGAATACTGAACGTCGTACTGTCCAGAATCGTTATTAATGCAAGAAAACAGGATTGAATTGGCGCGACTTGCTTCACACTGAACTATCGTTGCTACTGCCATTTGTTCAGCACTTCTGCTCAGATTATTGTTGTTGCTAAAAACTTCTATGTCCTGAAATGTACGAGATATTTATGAATAATGGATGTCTACATTTCTATTAAACAACATCAACAGAGTATTTAAAATATTTTTCACTTACAGGATAATTCCGTCTCTCTAAGTAGGATGAGACTGCAGCTTTAATAGCATCATTTCTCGTCTTTTTCATTAAAGACATTAGTTTTTCTATAATAAAATAATTAAAATTAAAACAACACACGGCCAACTATTATGTTGTGTTCAACCAGGTTGACTCAAATTGACTGACACTTGAAATTGACATTTGACAATCATTGATGAATGCCAGTACAAAAAAAAAACTTTTAAGACCTTATAACACTATACAATGTCCAAGTACACACAATGTAGGTTTTTGATTGAGATTGAGGTAATCTTCATTATTTGTAACATGTAAATATTTCATCATGATTTCGTTAGTTTTGCTATAAAACGAAATATCCTTAAATTATAATTGAAACCTTGCCGCTTCAGAATTGGGTTTTTGCCTGCCATGGTAGGTGTATAAACACAAGTATTAGTCCTTACCGTAACTTGTAGCGCTGATGCTTAAGTATGGTAGAAAAGAGGTAATGCATCTTATAATAAAAACATTAAAATTGATATAACCATTACACATTTGGTATGTGTAACAGTTAGATCAATTTAGCATTTATAATATTTGTAAGATGCCTTCAATATCCACTACTGAAGTAGCCGAGAACTGCTTAGGCTTTGTTTAAGCACGACTCGTAAGTGGATATTGGTACTAACATCTAATTCCATTGATGTAATCTAAAAAAATGCTATCCTGATTACGTCCCTGCGTGTGCTTAAGTAAGTCGCAATAATGTATTTAGAAACTAGTATTGAGGTAGGCACATACATAGTTCCACTCTATATCTATTGTTTTAATAAAGCTGAGGTTGTTTACTTAACATGGCATTCATGGGTCGTCTTTTGTTATACTTATTTTGAGACTTAACTAGGTGTTTTGAAATTGCTGCGTGCATAAAAAGAACAACACGTCGTTGAAAGATTAATTCAGTGTGGGGGACGAAACCACCAACCGGCCAAGTGGCAGTTTCATTCAAGATGGCTAGTGTAACACTTGTGTTTTTCGCTTTGTCTTGCTCTTTGGCTCCATTGCTGGCCGAGAGTGACAGTTTAAACTCGGTTTTATTTTCTGGAAATTACGAATTTATAGATTTGACCCACCCTTTTGATAATCAAACTGTATATTGGCCAGGAACCGAACCATTTAAATTTACTAAACAGAAGGAAGAATTTGATAAAGACAACTCGTGGTAAGTTGACAAAATACGTGATTATCATGAGGTTAATTTTGTTGTATTTATCGTTTTGATAAGTGAAATAATAACTTTTTTATCGTCGCTGCAATACAGCTTATGCTTGTGGTACATAGCATAAGTTATGTCTTCCTGTATATTTTTATTGTTATTTTTATGAGTAGTAAAACTAAAATGGTTGCGAAAACTTGCACATTGCAAGTTTAGAACCAAATGATATAGCATAGCGTAGCCAGCCCCGTTTAACCACACTGCCCTTTTTTTACGACAGACAAAAAAAAACTTGCCAATTATAAAACATTTACCTGCGCTTTTTGGTGCTACGAGTTTCAATTTTATTACTGTCGTTTAGGGGGCGTTACCCCATCAAGCGCCAATGTTTTTTTAAATGCGTTTATTTATTTTTTTGTGACTACCTACCTACTTATTACTTTATGGATATTTTTTTCCACCAAGGTACGCAGCATATGAGTTTTCTGCAGGAGAGCATGGTGGCACCCATATCGATGCACCTTACCACTTCTCCAATACTGGCAAGCGTGTCGGGGACTTCCCAATTCATAAACTTATTCTTCCACGTAAGACTCTTACTTAATAGACAAGAATACTATGATGCAGCCTTAAGTAATATAAGCAAAATGTTATATTTTTAATTCGCAAAGTAAAAATTTAGTATTAATTGATTGAAAAATCTTATCGCTAAAAAAGATATTTTCCAAACAACCTCGGGGTATCTTTTACCGTTACACTTTTTTTTTGGGTGTCTCCTGTATATTGAATTTACGATTTGTTTTTGGATGGATTTCCCTGTACGTTCAATATGGTTCAGGACCAACTGTATCGATATGTGTAACGTAAAGTACCTATAGCTACTAGTATTTTTAAAGCGGGAGACAACAGACTGCACCTAGATTTTATCGTTCCGGGCTGTCGCCCTGACCTTCTGCCTTTGGACTCCGACACTCCGACTCCGATAAAAATGTGATGATTTTCATTTACAGTTCTGGTAGTCGATATCAGTGATAAAGTCAACGGTAATCCTGACTTTATTTTGACTAAAAATGACTTGGATCTAAATTGGCTAAACAGCAACACGGATAAACCTTGCCTGTTAGCGTTCAATTTTGGATGGAGCAAATATTTCAATGATCGTCAGAAATATCTGGGTTATGACGAGGTAACAAAATCTATGAGATTCCCTGGTGAGTACCTACCTCCTTAGGTTATTAAATTTACTGTCGATGCCTGTATAATAGCTCCGTTCGTATTTCTTTTTGTATATTTTCGCTGTGATACAAGTACAATCGAAAGCGATAGACTTTAGCGTGTGACGCTCGAGAAAAGGAATTGGGTACTTACTCCATTAAATGATTGATGCTTGTGTTTCAGGTTTGAGTAATGAAGTCGCAGAATTGATTACGTCTACATATAAAAATATAGTTGGTATTGGAACCGATGTGTCTTCTGTGGATCCAGGCGCAACACCTGATTTTGCCGTGCATAAGCAATTTTCGAAATCAGGATTATACAATATAGAAAATATCAACTTCGTAACGCCAGTTCCTGGTGCGTACTAAACCTTTTCTGTTAGCTCCTCAAGCAAGACTGGTGCTATCGTCGAAACGAGTTACCACGTTTCACATATAGAATCATTAGTACCATAATAATTATAATCTTAAGAGCTTATTGTTATTGCGCTGTTTTGAAGTAATTATAAATATTTGTTTGAATTATTACTTTTTCAGCAACGAAATGTACCGCTTTGGCGCTGCCAATGAAAATTGGGATGGGTACAGGTGCGCCATTACGCCTTGTTGCAATTTGTCCTAAAGAAACTGTTCCCGCCTAAATCTACGAGCATTTTGGATTTAGTCAATGTAATCTCGTATTGATGAAATAATAAAACATATCTGGAATATATTAGTTTTTATTCAGTTTATCATTTTGAATACAGGTTACATACTTAAATATAAGTTCATTAGGACCTCAGTGGAAACCTAAATCTTGTCTATAGAAAGTCAAAAAGTATATACTAATGTAAGGTTTAAAATATGTTATCGAGAAAAAGGAAAAGGTATTCTAGACTTAACCCGTAACTGACTAAAATGTTACGTTTAAAAAACAGCACACTTACAAATTTGCAGGATTAATACTCTATAGCGGCAACTCAGAATTTACCATGAGTACAAAAAAAGATGGCTTACGTTCATTCGCACTTCATAAGAATATTTTTTTCTATAAGTTTTGTATAGACCAAATCTCCATTTCGATTTTTTAACTCTACCAAAGGTATATTAGATTCATTATATCGAATCACTTTTACATGAAATGGTCCTCGGTCTAAGAAGGTTTTTGAGTAAGCCTTTGTTACGACAGCGATGTCGACTTCTGGATTAACTCGTATGCCATGTAACTGAGCTGGTACAGTAGCAGGAGTAAGAATAACCCATTTTTCGTTAATCTCTCTAATGTCAGCCAAAGATACAACTGACGTATTACCATAATCTACATATCTCACTTTAAGCAAATTCTTAGTTTCACTAAATTGTAAAATCGACGCTCGATACCAGCGTCCATCCTCGGGAAAAAGAGCAACACACGCTTTATTTTCAAAAATACCATTCAATGGAGCCATATTCGGACTTTCAGTCTGAAGTTTATGAAACATTTGATTATAAATTTTAGTCGTGTCCTTATCAAATATTATACTTAATTGAAATGTATTTATGTCATTAATAATAGAAATATTACATTTGAATTCGGCTTGTAAGCATTTTGGGTATGAAAGACAATTGCCCTCAAAAACAGCTTCTTCCTGTTCAATTATTTTGTTCCAATCTGCCCCTTTTAAAGAGTGCTCAAATGAACTTTGAGTTGTTGATAACTGCTCTGCAGTATTATCAGTTTCGTCTACAACTATATAATCTGGACCAGAGTCGGTTTGCATTGTGACATCCTCATCCTCGGTATTTGTTAAATCTTCAGACGGAGCAAACTTTCTAGTTAGAGCTTTCGTGCCATCCGAATACTCTGCCATTTCGAAATCAACCAAATGGTCGTTGATCTTCAGCTTGTCGAATTTCAACTCTATCGGATATATTCCATTTATTGGTTCGCCACAAACATTTACGCGACACTTTTTTTCTACTATCGATTTGTGTATGTAGTCTAAAGTTTGTCTATCCCAACGTGTGCCAACAGGGCGGATACGGTTTAGAATACATTTGTGTGCTTGGGTTGGTATTTCATGAAGAGGAACGCTTTTTCTTAGATGTTCAAAGGAGCATAATTCTTCATTGCCGTAATCTATGTAGTGGATTACGCAGTTAGAAGCCTCTTCGTGCACTTCCACTACACGGCCTCTATAATACCGATGATCAAAGTAATATAACGCAAGACAAGGCTCATTAACGGCCCATTTCGTGTATGGTGCTTTTGGATCAGGCTCTGTAAAGCGAACGTCAAGTGCTTTTCGAATTACATCCAATGTATCTCTTTGTGATACGTCATGCAAGTAAATAACACCGTCGTCATCTACATAACTGAAAAACAAAATGTAATTAATTCACAAATACTTATTTATATTTAGTTACATAAACTGAGTAATACTTACGTTGGTATTGCAGTGAACTCCTTGCAAGTTAGAGGTTCTGGTGGCAACCAGTCAGTTACGTACATAGCGATGGAACTTTCTGAACTTTCAGAAGTTCTACTTTTGCCGTCGTCTCTCTCTTCATCAGGAACGGGCGAGTTCGAGCTACCAGTACCTTCTGGAGTTTCTTTTGCTACTGACTTCAAAGGCACCATAGGTATTGGTTCCAACTGTAACCATTCATTAACTGATCCTTTTATATTTAGGAAAGATAGTGTATTGTCTAACTCGTCGAGCTTATCCTCAGATTTAACCTGGAAGAGATTAAAATATATTGCAAACTTTTTAATACAAACTATATTCGAGTTGTAGCAAGAAAAAGGGATTAACAAGTGAGTTAAGCTCAGTTGCCAGGCACTAGGAATATAAAATTGCTGGCTTACCACATGCGCCTCGTCAGGTATTCCGAGTCCTCTTTCAATGATGATATTGTTTAAACAACGCCACTCAGACGAGTTGGGTTCTAACGCACCTCCTTGTACAGTATGATACACCCAAATTTCGATCGGCATACTATTATCTTTGAAGAGTCCTAATTTCGTTATAAATATGCGCTTGTAAGAATCAAGAAGTTCTTTTAAGCACTCCTTGGTGACTAAAGGCCATTCTTCTCCGAGAGCTGGCATGACTCCGTACAGATGGCATTTTAAAGCGGCGTCACCGGTCGCAGCAAATTTGGGGGTCAAAACTTTCAAATTAGCTGTCGGGACAGTTTCAGTACACGCGAAATCTCCATAAAATAGTGTTGCTGTATCCTTATCCAGTTTAAGAATGACGGCGCGACGCCAAGTTTTGGATAGGGTACAGAGTGAGCAGCATCTATCGCCCACTTTCCAATCGATTTTCGCTTGGTTTCTATCTTTAGAGTAATATTTTTGAATCGCTTCGGACAATTCATTGAAGATTTTTTGTTGTTGTAGTAATGAAATGTAAATTTGTGAGGGAGATTCGTAATGAAGGATTTTGGCTTCCAATCTGAGAGGCCCCTTTCCTTCAGCTTCACCTAATTCACTATCATTTTTTGTTGATTTTGCTTTTTTTGTTGCATCCTTCGGTTTGGCTGGGGTGTTTTGCGGTTGCGACTTTTTTGTAGCCTCTTGTTGTTTGGCAAGATTTTTGTTAAACCCGTAAATTCTGTAAAAGCAACGATAAGTATTGCCTTAATAATAAAATATATTAATATATACAATCTGTATTACTTGAGTATGTCAACTTATTATTATTTTATAATACTCCACGGTTTTAATGTGTAAAGTAATACGGCTTACCCAAATGGTGTAGCAAGATTGTTTCTGACCATTTCGTTATTTATGCAAACCACGTTATCGCCTTCTTTAACATAAAGAGATACGCCAATGGAGCCCCGGCTACGACTTTTTCTATTGCGGTTGTATTCAACTTTCAGCTCCAACGACTTTCCTTCATAGCGTCGAAGTAATTCAATAGAGGCTCTAGACCATTTCTTGTTAGCCGGTTCAATGCCTACCAAATGACACTCAATAGCCTGTAGAACAAATTCAATTAGTTACTTAATATTTTAATAATTTGATGGAAATATGTTCAAGCGTTGAGTACTGAGATACCGCAGTGATTTTAATGCGGAATTGGCATTACATTTTTGTATAATACTATTTAAAATTGAATTAGTGCGGACTAAAATTTAACAAGTCGGATGCCATATGCTCCGAAAAAAATGTCATTTTTTTGCTTGCCAGCGACAGCCTAGTTAAAATATTATGACAAGTCCTCACCAATGCGCTGGGCGTGAGGAACTTGACCGGTAGATGCTCGATTGTGGTGGCGAGCAGGCCCAACTCTTGTCCTATGTCGGCCAATAGCACGCGCACGCGCCCGCGCCCCGTCACCTCTGTCACTATGCCACGCGCCCACGATACGCTAGATTGTGCCTCGAACTTCGTCATGTTCACCGCACACCCCATACCTAATTTGGTAGAATTATGGACAATATGGAATATGAATCAACCTTCTAAAGTTTTTATTTTAAGTAGGCTTTTGCCTAAGAAACGTTAAAATTACCGACTCTAATTCCAATCAACTTAGCATACATCGGTCAACAACTGGATATAAGCTTATGACACGGACTGAATATGCAAATTGATTTGCAAACTGACGTGAATGTTCAGCGCCCTCTACAATTTAGTGTTCACCATATTTTAGTAGATTCACGGTGTTACTGTTATTATATTACCTATTTCTAATAGAAATGAATGGCATTTTGTTGGGTAAATATAGTTTATAACTCTGATAATATAAACGTTTGTTGTTAACTAGTAGTAAAAGCAGCAGTTTGTTCGACAGATCTCTACAGTTAAACTGACCACAGGCTTTGATTTACCAGTACTATACGATACAATACTATGAATACAGAATAAAGACAGTTAGCAGAGAGGCAGTGCACGCTGTTATTAAAAATAAATACCTACCTAAGTTAAAAATTAGGACTTTTTATCACTTGTCGATATCATAAGCTTAGCGCCAGGAAAAAATTAAAACGAAAATTCCAAAAACGCGACAGTAAGTAGTGAAACAAAAATAATTTATAAATATCAATCTGCCACATGTTAATTATAAAACAAGTAAAAACTATGAAATACAAATACGCAACTACATGTAAAAAAGAAGTACCTTTTTCTGGTAAATATATAGTTTTATTATGAGATGGCAAATTGTATTCCTTTTCTAAACGTCTGCTAAGTTTCTCAAAAACGCCTTGTACATTTGTCTGTAAAATATTAACAATTTATAAAATAAAGAACTTCTTACATAAACTTCTAATTTTATAATTAAGAAACTTACTCTTCTTACGAAAAACTTATCGGGGTCTACAACTTGAGTAATCGTCACCTTCTCCCAAGTGTCCGAATTTAAACTACTTTTGCTTATAATATTCTGTCGAGCTTTCTCCTTTGCTTCCATCATTATTGGACTCTGCAATAAATATAAGATTTTTACAGCAAAAACGGGACCACAAAACAATCAACCGCATGTGTGTGATTTAATAGAAAATTACAATTTAACCCCCAGTTTCTGGAAGGCTGGTCAATTGAATCTGCTGTTAAATCAACTGATCACGACTGTGATTGGTTTACCATAAAACTTAGAACCGGTCACAAAGTTTGACTTGTGATTCGAAAGACAAACCAGAAAACCAGGGTTCGAGAAACCAGGGTAAGTACTATGTATAGGTAAATTGACCCTAATAAGCTGTTGTCAATGATAAATTGCTAACGACAAATTAGCTTCTAAAAGCTTAAAACTATAATAATCTAACAGCAGTTACCACTAATGATGGGTTAAGCTTTCTAGCGCGTTCAAAGTACACTAGGACGTCAGTAAGACTGTTATTGTGTTGGCATGTGATGACGTCACACTCCACTTTAAAGTCCACGTTGGTTAACGGAATCAAACGATGAATATAAATGGCCGTGTCACATCTGAAAGATAGGAAATAGTGGCTTTTGTTTAATGATAAACAAACAAAATTTATTTGTAAAATGCTCTAAATGGACTTCATGTATGGTTTGGTAAAGAATTTTAAATTCGTTTTAAATTTAGGTAGGTACATATATTTGTGTTTAAAAGACTGTGATTCATTTGTTGTTTAATTTTTATTTAATATCGTTTTGTACGAACATGAAAAATGTCCTTAGAACATATGAAACTTCATATGTCAATAACATATGAAATTTCAACAATGTCAATAATATATGAAATTTCATATGTCCTAAGGACCTAATATTAAAATTTTGTTTTGTTTATACACTTTACAACAGCCATATTCAAGAACGACAAATAACTAAGTGACATTCTAAAATGTCCATTTATCAGTATCTAAAGGCGAATACATACATACATAAACGTCACGCCTCTTTCATTTGGGGGTAGGCAGAGATCACATCTTTCCATTTGCTACGATCCTGGCATACCATTTTAGCTTCATCCACTCATCAATCGCTTTATTACTACTACTCCTGGGTACTCCTGACCTACCCTTTTTTTTTTAAAAGGTTATAAGATTTTCAAACATTATAAGAGCCGAAAACGTCGAAAGAAACTAATTTTAGGATTGTGTATAATTATGAAATCTCATGAAACCTCGCACACCTCCTGGCGTCGAATCGTAAGGTTTCACATAGAATTGTTATATTTGTCTCGTTTGACTACTTCGGCTTAGATAAGAGTACGAACCTTGAATTATAATCAATAATAAAGAAAGCATGACTCGTAAGGCAACATTTTGCAAAGCATATTTTTAGAGAGAAATACAGCTGTACGTTTACAAGCATCGGCGGATGAGACATGGTGTAAACTGTACTTGTACGCATATTTTAGACGACAAACGGGACTTATTCGCGATATGAAACGATATTTCTTTTCTCCTGACGCGGCGACGTTTCGATCGAGTTGCACCGACCGTGGTCACGGGTGGACTGATGACTGACACCACGGTCGGTGCAACTCGATCGAAACGTCGACTAAAATGGTGTAAACTGAATCAGAACTTACCTTGCAGTAACTTCCTGCATAAGTCTTGAGTCATAAGGTGTCCAGGCATCAGCGATTGGAACACAGTTGCCTAAAGAACACTTGAAAGCTAGTGGAAAAGGAAACTGTATTTTTGATGGAGGCAAAAGGCGTAAGCTGCAAGAAAGAGATTAATTAAACATATTATTATCAGTAATTTAATATTTACTACATGAAAAGCGCAACGCAGGTAAAAAAGAGTTCTGAGCGCCCGTAGAATGGATATCTTACACATAGGTACAATAACAACGAAATAGGAACTGACAATTCTATCACGTGTCACTTAAAAATCACGCGTTTTACGACCAGTAATTCACGCAGTTAAGACTCCCGGGATTCTCTTTACATGTGTTGACTTTTATAAAGTTATATGTTAGCTTGTATAAACAATAATCAGTTACTCACTTATTAAGAGTTACGAGTTCAGTGCCACCAAAGTCAAAGTAGAAAACATCAATCAATGGATGTTTTTTGTCTCTTTCATCGATACCAATGACACGACATCTTTGCCAAAAATTAGCCGCCTTATTAAAAGCTAAATAAGTCATACCTGCAATGAGGTGGCAAGTCATTACGAAATGGAATCAAATTTCATAACAATTTGCATATCGTATTCTAAGGGTCTGTGCAGCCTGACATTCAAGAGACAACTTTAAAGTGAATGCAATAAAGTTCAATTATGACAAATAGGTTTCACGGTCACGAGATCGGAATATAACATTTTTGCACTGTATTAAAACGTCTTAAAGTCGTTTTTTGATTGTAGTAAAAAAATATATTACTTTAAATTTAGCTTACCCGGCCTAACGTGACTCAGTATGGGTTTGCTGTAAGAAGCAGCATTGCGATACTCTTGAATTATATCATCGATGAGCTCCTTGAAACACAGTCTTTGCACGAAGAAATTGTAAGGATCGGCGATATACGAAATGAAGACCTCCTCATGACCACCTAAATAACAAAAAGTTTGTTGTTTATATGCATTTTTTTAAAAGTTGGAGTGCGGTACTGAAAGAATGTGCTAAGGGGACTTTTGTATAAACACCTTATGGACGAGTAATAACATAAATTTGATTATTGGTACATCGTTAAAAACTGGTATATAACGACAATAATATTATATTTAGACTGTGATATAATGATGTGTATATTATAATTTCAACGCCGACGCAACAATTGCAGATAGTTATATTTTTGACGTGTGAGTGTTGATATGAGGCATCGTGCCTCTGAAGTGGATGAGCCGATTTTGATTGTCTTTTTGTAATATTATTATTAAAAATGTGAATAAGTCGGGCTCAGGACTGTTCTTTTCTACGTTTGATGAAAATTGTCTAAGATAGCCTCTACAAGATGACAGTAAACATTTTTTCATAACTACTTAATTATGAGTATCAAATGAAAGCGCTTAAACAGGGAAAATATATTATATATTTATTAAATTAAATTTGTTATATTGACATACCTTCAAAAAGTTGTTGTGGACGCTCTTTTTTAATCATTAATGGTCGCACTGGATGCACAATAGGCCTCGGATAATTGATATCTAAAAAGGTTTTATTAAAGTCAGTACTTGTACAACATATAACGGTACATAAATAATTCCTCACACATTAATAAACAGATAAAAAAAACTAAGTTGAATGTGACAAAATATGCTTACTTCTAGCTTGGCTCTTATTGGACTTATCACTGCCCACTGAATCAAGGGAGGACACGGATCCACTCTTGCTATGATATTGAGGGGCACTCTTGTATAAAGGTTGTGCTTTCTTACCGCTCTTACCACTCTTATCTTCACTTTGTTTGGTTGTTGATTGCCTTGCATCTAAAGGACAAAATAAACAAAAAATACATTTAATACGAATATGTAACCGCAAAACAGAAATGTTTTTTGCATGAAAAAAGTGAGATAATATTCATTAATGACAAAATATCTCTTCTTCTCAGGCCATACCACTGAAGTGACAGTGCTTTAAACTTCGCTGTTCCACAATCGCAATAGTGTTTCTTTATGGGAGGTAGGGCCATGTTAGGTTTTTATTTAGCTTCCATTAAATAATAAATAAATAGCTTGACAACATCCACACACGGCCGTCTGATCCCAAGCTAGGCAGAGCTTGTGTTATGGTAATCAGGCACCATAGGCATCAATTATAGATAAATCACACCCAGACAGAACAAATGATTGTGCTCATCACACAAACATTTGTTCTGTGTGGGAATCGAACCCACTACCTCCGGCATAGCAGTCAGGGACACCACTAGACCAACAGGCCCCTTAAAATTATTATTATTATTTATTTAATGATTTAGACGGTTTGAAACCAATTACATAAATCATAGAAAAGCTTAAGCTAATAATAAAATGTGTTACGGGGATAATTACATCTATCTTTGTAAGACTAGTAGTCCTAAAATGATAGTGTAACACCACTAACCTTTAGGCAGTTCCGGTGGGCACACAGGAGCAGTTGGAGCTGCTGGTATTTCTACATCACCTAATTCTGACGAAGGCACCAACTTATACACTGACTTCACATTGCCTTCTAATTGCACGTAGTCATTTATTAATGCACATAAATCCTCGTTAACTGTTACCCTGTTAAAAATAACAACAGTTAATTATTATTAAACTTATTAGGAGATTGTATGAGTAATATTAAAAAGAAACTTGCTTAAGAGATTCCTTGTTTGTGTCCTTTTTATTAAGATACCATGGAGTGTCTAGAATTTTTTTTGCTTCTTCCAAAAGGACTGGTATATTCATCTAAAAAAAAAAATATTACTTCACATCTGATTAACAATACAAAACCATTATATTAATTGTTATTTTTTAAGTTTCAAACCTGTTGCATATTTTCATTTTCAGACGTCTTTGAAATCATGTCTAAAACATTTTTAGCACTCTTTATGGCATTTGCTATATCTGATTTAGCCTTTGTTAATGAGTCCTTTTCAGAATATTTAAGATGTTTAATTATATTCATGATCTCATCCTTATGTTTCTGTACTATGGCGCAAAGTTTAGAAAAGTGTTGATCAACTAGTGCCATTGTTTTAGAAATTTCGTTGGCAGATCCAGAATCAGTCTCAAAATTGTGTAGTAAATATCCAATGTCCTAAAAAAGAAAACCGCATGAAATGGATATACATTGAACAGCATTAATACACTATTCAAATAAATAAGTAGGTAATACATACAACCGCAGTCTTAGTGAGTCGCCGAAATATTTCATCTACTTGAGGAGATATTTCACTCAAGTCTTTAAGGAATGTTGTATTCTGAAAGTTTAAATAATAAATTAATTTACACATCTAAGGGTCACTCGGTGCCAATGTCAAGAAACAATTCGGATGAAATATGAGTTGACAAGTTGATTATTGATCTAAATAAAAGTTGTTTTCATCAGAACCAACAGATGCCCAGTAAATATTGAATTTGAGGCAAAATGGGCATCATAAGTAAACAATGTGATCAGATTTTGTCAAATCATGGAACTTGAAGATATGTCATGTTAGCTCATTGGCATCCAATTTCAGTACGCAGTTTCAAATTTCTAAACTTATTATGAAACAGTATTCTGAATATTACAGTATACTGCTAATTTCTTATTAAAACATTTTTGTAATGAAATATTTACAATGGGAAATATTTTAATCTTGGACAGAACTTGAACTTCCTTTTGTTTATTGCACCAGTCTTTATACTAACAAGGTATTATTTATTTGTTTAACCAACAGGTAGACTAGTGGTATTACAAATATTATAATTACAAAAATAGATTAAAATTCTACTTACAATCTCCTGTAAGGGTACCACATCATGATTCTTGCATGATGTCTCACCACCAACCATCATGCAATCCATACATATGGATTTTTTGCAGTCTTTACAATAGTATTCCAATTTCTTTTCTTTATGAATTTCGCAGTTATCTGCCAGTATCTTAGATTCTGATACAATAAACGTAGTTTAAGACGCTAATCATAGTTCATTGACTAGGTTATTTTCAATTCGTAACATAAAGACTATGTAAAAATCATCAACATGAACAGAACTAGACTTTAATTTAACTTAAAGAAAAAATATTACCTAAATTGAAATCTCACCCTAATAAAAAGTAGGTTTAATATCTCTTGTCTCCTTGGTTCACTTAATAAAGTACTATGCCAATAATTTTCGTGAGTATTACAAATCCGTTCAATGCTTACCCATGGGCTGTAGTTCATGATTCTTGAAAATAACAAAGTTCTTATGTGTCTTATTGAAGCATGTGGCACACAAAGCTATGGCACATTGTTTACATATTTTTGTTGTTGTTTTGCGACATTCTGCACAATTGGCTGTAATTAAAAATATTAGTTTACAACATAAGATAGTGGTTAGGAATTGAGTTTCTTCAATTAATTTAATTAATACCTTGAACCTCATGGCTTGTTAATGATTTCAAATCAAGAAAATGGTTCTTTTCTTCAGTTTTATTTTTATTTTCTGAAGCCTGAAAGCACAATATCATACTCAATTTATTATTATATTTTAGTAGCAATACTGCCAAATAATATAAAATTAAACAAACCTGCACAAGATTTATTGTCAATTCACCAACCAAATGCAGATTAATTGGAAACTTTTTGTGGAGTTTTAATTTATCCTGAACCACTTCCTTGGCCTCAGTTTTAGTGATTTCTGCATTAACAAAGCAGACCTTGCACTCAAGAGGCTCAAAACATCTGATAACATTAATGATGCAGTTCTCACACATAGTATGGCCGCATGGCAGGAATAATGGCCAATTGCCTTTAACATTAGATGACCCAACTAAAAAGAAAGACAAAAACATTTCAAGTGTAATGCATTGCATTCAAGTTTTTTGCATTATGTTGTGGTAGTAAGGTGGTGAAGAAGAAATGGTGGTACCTAAAGATAAAATATTTTGTACATCTACCTACATATAAACAATGTCATCATTCATATTCGATAAGAAAATGAATACCTAGTGTGGTTTGCGTATGTATGACGAGTTTTTGACTAACTAGCAGTAGTTTTACGTTCCTTGAAACAATACTTACACTGTATGAAATAATGTTGACTGCAATTCGGACAATACTTCTTCATATCGTCTGCCATAGTGGACATTATAATGGTAAGACTAAGATGAAGCGTCGGTTATTATCCAAAAAATTACCATTTCACGTATAATATTGTTTATAATAACGAGAAAACTGCATAAACAACAAGATTAAAGATCGTTTCTTGCTATTATGATTCGTTCTGGCACCGGCAACCGGTATCAAATAAATCTTAGATGATCAAATGTATCAATATCGATCGAACCACAGACTTACGAATAGGGTATAGCCAGTTTGACATTTTATTTTAACTGGCAAGTCATTTAACGTATGTTAGTAAAAATTTGGTAGGTATAATATTATGTTTCTTTACATGTGTTTTCATAAGTATATTTACCTATATAATTTATTATAAATCATGTATCATGATTTTGGATAGCAAGATTATGTCAAATCATTTATTTAAGTGTTTTTATAATTGACGTGAAACTGAACGTACTGGCGCGTAGCTTGAATGATAAAACATTTATAATAAAAAAAATGGGAAAGAAATTAATCTTCAATAACAAGGATTGTTATATCTACTTATATATAAGATATCAATTAATGTTTTAATGGAACATAAGTACCTACGATTAATTTCTTTAAGTAATAGTTTCTTTTGTTAACAGTTCGAGAAACGCAAGCTGCCTTTTTTTTTCGTACGAAATCATCAAATTACCCCGCCCTCTGTGGGTTCAGCGGGAGCGAGTGTCAAACTTTTACTGACTAAAACCCACTATGTTCCTTCTGGAGCCTTTTGGGTGCCGGGGTCGCGGTAACTCTCACGAACATCCCGCAGAACGCAAGCTGCCTAAGTATCGTTAAAAATATTTTTTTAAGCTTTTTGACCCTTGCGAATAACATTGTATGTTTTCTAATTAAGAAAATAATAGAGAACAGTCTTCTAGTTTAATGCCAGTCAAAAGCTGAAATGGTATTGATAGGTATCATTGACATAGGATTTTATTGCGATTGAAATAGGATTATCCACTACCTATAATTTATAGCTGTTTTTATTATTTCGGCTATGGCTACAAAAGCATTACCTCTTCTGACGCAGTCGGGTTATCATTGATTCAGCCATTTGAACGTCAAAAAGTAACAAACATCCATCTATACTTACAAACTTTGGCGTTTATAATATTAAGTAGGATATTGGAGTTAAGTACACCAAAATGTATTTACCCTTTGAAAGTATCTCCTGAATTTTATAGAGAATGATGACTTACTTACCAATGAAAGGCAAGATCACGGTTGTAGGTATTACCTTTCCACATAAAAAGAGCGTGTATTGCGGAACCAATTAGCCATAGGCAAAATTTCAGTCACTTGTCCTCTAAACCATGCCCACAGCTTGAGGTCCTATTATCAATATTAAATTAATACGAAATATTTGAAAGGACTGTTTTGTCTTAAGAATATTCCCATGGTGTCGTCGAATAAGTTTAGAGGTCAGCTACGATTCTTAGTATAGAATCTTCATGTTATGCGCGTTGCATGAGCATTGCGCGCTCGGCTGCCTTCGAAAGCGCACGTCACACTGTACCGCTATGCAAGAAAAATAAATCCGTATACAGAAATTCGTGCCCGGCGCGGTTATTAATCAACCAAGAGTAAAAAAAATATTACGAAATTCGTCAATCCTTTTCTGAGACCTTCAGTCTACTTCAATGCCCACTGAAATCTTTGCGATCGTGTCACGGCTGAGTTAAATATGAATTTACATATGTTTTGGTGATTAAGTTTGTACACAAGACTGTTTTTTTATCCAAAATGTGTGGAAGTAAGGCTTTTAGTTCATTTTCTTCAGTGTTATTTTCATTACTCGTGTTGACCGGTAAGCATGTTCTTTGTGAATACTTAGTTTAATTTTAATATCTGTTTAGTTGCGCTTAATTGTTGTTTTACGCTAAACAAATGGTTTCCAAGTTTCATGTATCTTTACCTTACCTATTATTTTCTCATATGTAAATGGTAAAAAAAAGATACATTTGATTACTACAAGTATAAATTAAATAAGCCGAATTCTAATATCCAAGATATACCTATAATAAACAAATTATATTTCAATTTACAATAAATTTTATAAGCAACCAATTCATTAATGATGCACTAATTTTATTTTTCATTCACAAATTGAAATTATGTTTAATTTTTGACATTTGCCGGGTTATGAAAACAGGTGGTTCAGAAAATGGTGGACGTGTGAAGAGAATCCGGTCGCACAGTGATGCCGTGGCCCGGGAGCCGGCGCAGGCGCTGGACGCACCGGAGCCCGAGGCGCCCTCCGTGCCCGCCCCGCCGGCCTTCCTCAGCCCCTCCGTGAAGGAGTACCTGGAACTAGGAATGGCTATTCCTGGTAAGTTGAACATCAATTTTGAATGTTAAAGAATTATTTGTTTGGGTAGACAGCGAAGTGGTAGTCTTCATCACTTATTATTGCGAAATATGCTACACAAGACACATATAATTATTAATTTGTATTAATTTTATTTATAGTTATTATTTTATTTTCCAAGTTGCCAAAAAATATATCAAGAACGTTAGATTCGCAATGGCGGGACAGGTTTTATCCAAAAATACAGAAGATAGTAGTCTTAGATCTTAATTCAAAAGTAAACTTTATTGGCAATAGACAACGCTCCTAATTTGAATTGACTTCTGTTAATACAGATAATGAAGCACCACTGCATTCTCTCATGGCTATTGCTATTATTATTATGGAATGCAGTGTACCCACTGAGTATCATTACCAGCAAATTTCAGTTGACAAGTATTAACTATTAACCAAATTACGCGTTTAAATTTGAATCCATAATTTACAAATCCGATTAGGTGTTCGTCATCAACGTTTTTGCGGTTGTTCCTAAAGGCCTATTTATCTTGCTGTAGTGTTTACCTCTCATTAACCCAGAGGTCGTAACCTCGGTTACCTAGCGAGAGGTCTTGGTTTATCTTTGGCAAGTTGACATCATCATTAATTTTTTAATCGATACCCTGACACAATACATGTAGAATAGATAGGTTCTATTGATGAACTTGACTGGTGGAGGTGCTGAATTTTATCGTTTTCTTTTATTTAGTTTATCTCTTCAGTTTCTTGCTATTCAGCCTGTTGTTATTTTATTGGTCTTTTTTTTTAGCTCTTCGTCTTAGAGTAAACCTGGTACAGGCAATTGTCTGTATAAACTATCTTACAAAATAAATCCCTTTATTCGAGAATCTGTGCGAAAAAAACTCTCTCCCTTTTTTGCAGTGCTAGCTTCAACCAATGGCAAAATATTATGAATAATATTTTGTCCAGCATACCAATCATACCAAATTGCTATCTCCTTACTTTTATGGGCAAGAGAATGGAATACCAACTAAATAAGGTAGACGGGTATCCGCGTTCAAATAATACTGCGATCTCTAACCCTATAAACCGCGTTGCACTGTCTTTCGTAAGATAGCTCTTGCGGTCTACGAAGGCTCTTGGTAAAATGCCTAGACGTATAAGTGGAATAGGTATTAAGCATACCAATTTTCTTTTGGCAAATAATAGTCATCTTGTAGAAATTTAACTTAGCAATTTGAAGCATGGGTTAAGAAACTACTTAGGTCGTTACTCGTTACACATTAGAAATATATAGATAATCAAACCTCTTTTCTAATAAGGTGCTAACGTCAGGACAGTCAAAAACATCCATTTTTTTAATAAACTTAGTTAAAGTTGCTAACTACTATGCGGAGATATACATAGAGATAGATTGTTACTATAAATGGAACTAACAATACCTTTCTTTTTGCGATTTAGGTTATAATTCAGTCTCTTTAATTCATGGAATTAGTACGAGCAATGAGACTACGATTTTACAGGTCTTTATTGTATAGAAATCGTAACAATACACAATGCTAAGTAAAACAATTAGATATCCATAGAGCAATGTTCTACCGATTTAGATTACAAGCTGCTTAGGTGTTTTGTTGAGATAGTAAATGTAGAAGATTGAAATATAGATTTACAGCTAATTTAGCAATGGTAGACTGGAACTAGTTAAGCTTTACCAACAAGTAACTATTAGAGTTGCCACGAATAGTGAATTAGCCGAATACCGAATACCGAATATTCGGCAATGCGGTCGGCCGAAGCGCCGAATGTTCGGCCGACGAATATTCGGCACGAAAATCATGCTTGTCGGAGGCGCGTTAGCTGGATTAAGACAAGTCGCAACCTGCTTTCCTCGTTGCGTAGGCGCGCAGGCGACGAGGGGTGGAGCGGGGTGCAAATAAACACAACACATCGTAGGCGAGTATTGATTCAATTGCGAGTAAATCACGTCACGGAACGCTTTGTCAGTGTAAAAATAATACATAAAATAAAACTTAATTACTATTTTGCTAAGAAGTTTGTTTTTATTCATCATAACTTACCATTGGTTAATTTTAAGTACTAAAGTGTTGTAATTTTGGAAATAAATACATAATTTTGAGTAATATGCTTGTCTTTTTTACATAGTTTGGTATTCGGTATTCGGCCGAAAAGTATCTATTATTCGGCCGAATACCGAATAGCAAAAAAAGTGGCCGAATAGGCCGAATAACGAATAGTTGCCGAATATTCGTGACATCTCTAGTAACTATTGTAGCATCATTTAAAAAAAATAAATTAAATTATAAATAGAAATCTAGTTAGTGAAGACATAAGCTGAGATTAGAGGTATTCATCCAGTAACACGAAAGTAGAGCAAAATGAATGTTAAGACAGTTCATATAAAAACTTATTTGTATAATATGTAGTTCTACCTTAACTACCTTTGCCTTATACGGATAGTCTGCCGAAAACGACTTACGTGCATTTTTCTTATAAATTATTAAAACATGCGAAGTGAGAGATTTGAGGTAAATCCTCATTTGTCCGAGTCAAACAAAACGAATTTTGGAATTTTGTATCCGAAATCTTTTTCAGGTTCGGACGAATTGACGTGAAATTATGAGTTTAAAAAACTTAGTAAAGACGTGGCGTCGAAACGCAGTCGCAACAACTATTCAACTGGTATTTTATGTAACAAATAGATAAGTACTAAAATAATTATCACGTATTAACATCTATACGTAAAAGATAGGCATAATGTACCTCAACAAATAAAGAGGTACACGAATTTTTGGCCTCGACATTTAAAAAGTTTATTGACATGTTCGCGGATCTTGGATTATATTATCTAAGTCTTGTATTATTATAAGATAATAACATTTTATAAAATTATAAAGTTCAGATATTAATCAGTCACGATATATAAAAAAAATCAATTATTTGGAATAATTTGGAAACGTTATACGAACACGATTTTTTATTAACCGATCCTCATTAAATTACTTTGGTATATAAATATTAATACATTTTTTTAAGAAAAATAAAATAATCATATTATTTCGGACAAGTTAAACAAGCTTATTATAACCTTTCAAAACCTTCAGCCACTTCTATTAATATTATTGTTTTCTACATAAAAACTACAAATATAGTAGTCGCTCCTTTTTGACATAATATACCCAGTTTTCACGGCTTGTTTGTGGTAAACCAGATTTAACCGATCATTCACAAGATCAATTTAATTGACTACTGCTTCTGCCAATTAAATAATTTCGGACTCATCGATTGTAATAGATATTCAATTCGTATATTTTTATATTGCGATCGTGTGTAGTAGATAGATATACTTACGTATGTTTAGCAGCGTGTGCAAAGATGTTACGGTCTAATTGAGGTCATATCGCTCTGACCTAAATGTCATTTTACAAAGGAGTTTTTACTAGCTACAAATTCATTCACCTTTCATGCGCAGCCTTCGTAATTATCTAGTCGATAAGAATTGATTACGGGTATTATTCACGGGGTGTTTAGTATTCTGACCTTCAAATACTATTTAGAAATGATTTTAAAGCTATTATTAATTACAACTCGTTTTTAAAAGCTTGTTTCTTTTTTACTAAAAACATCCTTTATTTAATTACATACTAAATTATCTAGTATTTTATTATCATACTAGCTGTTGTCCGCGACTTTGCGCGCGCGGTTATGACTGCAAAAACATTACCCCCCTCTGATAAAGCCAGTTAAAAAGTAGCTTACGGTTTAATCCAGAGTGTCACCTGACTCCATACACATTTTCATCAAAATTCCTCCGGCTGTTTGATCTTGATAGAGTAACAAACATCCGTCTATCCATACTTACAAACTTTTGCGTTTATAATATCAGTAGGATTCTTTAACGGAAAATATATCTACATATAAACTTAATGGTACGTTATAATACTAAGGTACCTTGTAAAATTAGTTCATTAGAGTCCAAGTCAACCACCTCCTTGCATTGCACCACTATGCGTCGTGCTAACCGCATGCCTACCTAAATACGTAATTAGGTGCTCGTATGAAATATTAATTGTTACTACATAAGTATTGTTTCTGTATGCTTTTGCTTACAAATCAGTTGACGTTTACATGATTTATTAATTATAATTACAATTAGGTGTGTTTCAAAATTACGTGTTAGTAAAACAAAGTGTTAGTTTAATATTAGTTGCGAAAAAAACGCAATGAAATGATCGAAGTATCAAAGAAACGAAATGCCTTTGGGTGATATCGTAAGGTTTTGAATTCACGTTTGTAACTAAAACATGAAACGAATAAATATAACTGCGAAGGTCTTACGTCTTGCTTATGGCACCGTGCGTTGCGCAGCCTTGCTCTCTTGAGATTTTGAGTGACTCTTACACTGTATCTTTGCTCTTAATTGTGCTAACAATCATATACATATGCATAGGTATAAACGAGGTCGTAATCATAGCGCACGGCTTTCGGCAACGCACCCAGTGTTAGGTTATGTAACTCATTAACATGGCGTATGGGAAAACGATGAAAGCTTGCGTTTCAATAGCGGAAAATTAACGTATAACTAACAAAAATTTACCTTGTAAGTAAGTTGTTAATGAGTTGAATTCATAAGTGTGGTTTACAAATTCGATTTTATTGTGATTTTTTAACTGTTAAACATATAAATGGTTATACGATTACTTAAACCATAATAAAAAATATCTAATTGTTATTGTTTACAGTACGTAGCTAACAACTAACATTATGTTTTATGGAAAGTGAAAGTAAGTAGATTAAGTACACATACTTGTGATAAAAATGTGGAAGGTAACTCGTATGAGTTAATAAGAGTGGAATTACATCGCCACTAGGAAACCAAAGAAAGCGACGAAAGAAATCGTATAAACAACATTGCGAACGTTCTTTTACTAAACATGGTTAGATCCTTCATTGGAAATTCAACGTGCAACTGCATTTGCGTGCATCGCGATTACGAAATAAGAATTTATATTGACAGCTTACACGAATTTTAAAACGTGCGTATTTCATACAGTGTATTAGAGGAGTACCTATAATAGGTCTTTTTGCATCACTAATTAATTACTAATTATTAGTACATGCGGTTAGACGATATCAATTAAATTTGAGCAACGAAAAATATTTTAAACTTACGAAAATGGTAGGCAAAAGTTCCACCTACAATGTGTGGAAACCTGTTGCTACTATGTAATAATATGTGTCATTATTTATGTATTTTAAGTATAATATGCAAGAAATAGCAGCATATCTCATGGTTTAGATGTACTGATATGAGAGTGACGAAATTGTTTTTTCCCCGCTCTCTACTGCACTTGCCGTTTTGGCAACTTAAACAGCAAATGCGAAGCGACGAACAAAATTTTATGCACATTTTTATATCTTGAACACAAAATTTAAATAAAATTTATTTTTGAGTCGGCTTAAATAATGAAAAAATAACTAGAAAAGGATTCTGTTACGCGAAATAATCAACGTAATTCTTAAACGAATTGTTAAGTTAATTAATATTTAGGTACTCAAGTTGATGGTTACATAACATAAAATATGTACAATTCTAAACACTCTAGTTATTCCGAATGTAGAGTTTCAAATTAATTAATCTTTACACGTATTACACGCAATTTTTAATTAAATCACTCAATTAGTTACCATTGATGTTTATCATGATATAATGTGACATCTGAACGAGTTTACGTTAGTTTCACTTAGTAATTTAAGAATAAAATCAATGACAATCATTTGTTTTCATAAACAAATGATTATATTCTAGTATATAATAATATGTTTTCCTTTTATTGTACATCCCTCATTGTACAAACCGAATCTTATCTGTTTACGCAATCTAACCGTGATACATAAATATAATGTAATTAACAAAATTCTTTAATTGCCGTAGGAGAGCTCCGATTACTTAGATTGTGGCCGTTTGAGCTAATCGCCCTGACATTCTGTACGTGGCTTGAGGTCGGCACGAAGGCAGTCATGTGTGTGCATAACACTAATCCGATATACATCCATCAACACGTCTATTTAAGTTAATAGCTTGAAGTCCTGCTCCAAATCTCTTTATTAAAACCATTTAAATGAATACGCGATGTAATGCCTCTATCACGCCTTTTAATGCAAGTGGTTCAAAATCTTTGATATTTTTAAGTACATTTTAAAGTATGAATAGTATTGAATTACTTACAGTTGTATTCAAGAACATCACCTTTAAAAATCGACGTAAAATATCATGATCTCTTTGCTATTGTCAAAAGAAATGTAGAGACAATTAGGCATTTTCGAATTGTTTGAATATTTCTTGTATTTCGTATTATTTTATTAGGTACAGTTACAGACTATCAGTACATAAATCTGATGTCCAATTATTATTCTTCGTTAATTTTAATTTTATTATCCTTATACGGCTAATAGTTTTAGTTTATTGATGAGATACTTATAAACTACTTATTATAAACATGGTACTTGTTTATTGTTTTATTTTACATAGCGGCAAATTGTGCCTGCCTGCGGACATTACCAATAATGTTACATAATTATCTCCCATACTTATTGATGGCACAAAGGTCCTGCGAGTGGAGCCACGGGCGGTTATGTGATTAAATTAACGCGTTTGACCTTCAAACTAAGGATAATTCCAGACTTATGAATCGTTTATCAAAGAAGTCTTGCTTTTATTGGGATCCACGCAGTTTTTATGCTTGTTTAAAATTAGCCGGTAAACAGGTTTTCATCCAGCTAGACTGGAGTTACTGGATGAGTTTGTGTTCTTTGAATGTATTCAAAAGCTTCTCATTGTAAAACAACCCTTTCTTTTCATGTTGTCGTCTGGAATTTTTTGTTGGTATGTTGTAGAAGGGAGAACAAAGGTACTTATATCGAAACGGTTTTAGTATTTATTTAATCTTGGTGGAGTTACATACTTAATATTTGCAATGGTTTAAAGATGAAAGCTCAGTATTTCTAGTCTCTACTACCATTCTGGAATAATTTAATTTCTGTCCTGGAAAAAACAGGTTCAAAGATTATTAGTATCTATAGCAACAGATGAAGAGAGTAATGAATACATACAATTCTTCATACAATTATTATATTACTACAATAATAGTCACATAACAGGAGATCATACTTACGTAAGAAATAATGTTCTACAGCTAGCACTATTTTATTTAACAATGGACAAAGCAAAATAGTGTTCTGTAGATATTGTTCTTTTAAGACTATCGATCAATGACCGTTTTTTAAACCTACACACCACTAACTCTTAAAGTATTATTGTAGCAGTTTGTTAAAGAGACGAAGCTATAGATCGTATAGTTCGCTGTCACACTTCTATAACCGCAAAAACATTACCCTCCTTTCTGTAGTAGTCGAGTAAAAATATTACTTTTGGAGGTGGTGGTATATAACCTAAAGGTCGTCACATGGGCGGATATAATATATGCCTAGAAGCTGATAGTTGATGATAAATCACAATATGAAGCCTAATAAATAAAAATTGTAATCCCTTTTTTCATATAGAAGATTTACTCTTTTGTATGCAGTATTTTTAAGGTTTAATAATTTTAAGTGGATATTTTATTATCAGCCTGTGATTATTTTCTGCACCTGCTAACTATGTTCAGCCTCTCCCAAATGCGCCAATTTAAGAAGTAGTGAAGTTAATGATGTTTGATATATATTCACGCTCAAACGGTTTTTAATGCAATTTGAAACAGTGTTAGCTGACACCCTGGATTAACACAGACTACTCCTAACCGAGATCATCAAAGATGGGAAAATTTCAACGATAACTGACATTCGCGCGGACGAAGTCGCGGACAACAGCTAGTATTTTATACGAGAGCAAAAGTAAATCATCTGTGTAATATTTTACCCACCGCTAATCCTAATTTACATTTGCAGTTTGCTTATGACTTTGAACTAAACACAGCTCTATATTGTGCGTTTGAATTTCGAAACTTACAAAGCCGTTGTGTGACCAAGGCTAGTTTTTTAGGCCAGCTACATTGTTGACATTTACTAGGACAATAGTAATTATTTCCTGCGATCATGTAGTTTTATTGAATGCTTGATATATTGGTTTAATTGGTTAGATATAGCTTTAGGGCCTTCCAATTCCTTTGTGTGAAAGGGATGCCGCTCTATACCGAGTAGTGTGTTGTCACGCTTCCACAACTGCTTTTGCGATGGATCCCCTGATCCTAGATAATAGAATGGATGAAAATATATTTATTACGAGAGCGGTATACCTGTTTTATTATTCATGTAAATATGAAAAAAAAAGTTAAAAAAATCCATCTAAATGTTACAAAACTAGAATTCTAATCTCGTACAATAATATGTTATTTGCAATTATAATCTAGCTGCTTTCGTCTGGTATATTATTCTAATATCTTGATTATTTAAATATACTAAAAAAAATATGAAAATTAAACATTTCGTTTTTTTTACTAATGAATATTCTAAGAATCTAAATATTTTAATTGGCTACTACGCTCAAAGATCGCTTTGTATCGACAATATTTATTTTTAGAAAATACTTATTACAATACGTATTGTCTAAAAATAAATAAATATTGACATAACAGAAGAATACTAGGTATTACAGCATTCGATAGAAATAATCTTTCGAACAAAATATCTTTTAACATTGAACAGTAAAATTGTAGAGTCAAACATTTCTCTCTGGCTAGCGGCTTAACGTTATATAAATGCAGTTTTAACTAAAACCTTCGATTCAATGCTTTATGACAAGGCTTAACTCCGTTAAAAACCCATCGGAATTAATAACATATTCATTAGAGAAGCTCACAACATTTATTGATGTGAATTGACCGTTTCTTGACCACTTTGATAAGCGACCTTCAATATAAACCCTTTATACATGTGAATAGAATTTAAAATGCAATGGTATTTGAATAGATTTGGTTTTGTCTAGTAAACGTCGCCGTCGCCGCCTCTGCGCTTGCGCCACTGCGTTATAACCGTGTTGCGACACACGCGGGTCATATGCAGCTATTATTAATGATAAAGATAACGGTTAGGCATTGCCCGAGCTTTTGTATCTACGTTCAAAACGGTAGACACATTTTTTTAACTGTTTCATTTATTTTAAACTGTTATTTTGGCTAAATAAGCCTCTTTGGTTTTTTTATTCAAATTAACGTATACGTATGAGTTATTGAAATTGGGATAATACTTTAAATTGATGTATCCTTTTATAATCCGATTAACACATATACCATCTAAATTCGTTTCTAAATATAGCTTTAATAATGATTCAGAGTACATCTTCGGATCCTGTTGAGCCGGTTTCGAAGATGTACAATAAACATGAATATTGTCTCGCACATCAGCAAGGAGGTTTTACTCGCGACGTTTTAAATAGCAATGTAATCGAATGAGCAATATTTAACGAGCACAAACACTGCACGCGTTTACCATTAGATGTTGCGTCGACGCGGATTATATCTTTCAATGACTTGTTTCGAATGTTATATTGCATATTAATGAATAACGTTTCATCTTTACATATAAATGTAATTAATCGTCTCTCTCAATTAAATAACCGCTTAAACATACACACGTAACGGTTTGTTTGTATATCTTCATATAAAACATGAACATGTTATGACATTGATTTATTAATTAATTGGTTTTAATTAAATGTTACGTTTATGGAGTAAAATGTGCATTTATCTAACCAATAATATCCGGCATACAGAGTTACATAAATACAGTATAGGTATATTATGTTTTCATTTTCATTGTCAATGTTAAATATATCCCAATATTTGTCAGTTGTTTTATCTCGTGTTGTTATGTAAACGTTGCTGGCCTTGTTTCGACTTGTCCTCGGCGGCAGTAACTCTGTAGGGTCAATTCATTTCGCACTTCGATTACGTGACATTTGGGGCCTTTATATGTAACTGCCGTTTCCTAAATCCCGCTAATATGATATACGTGAGAGTTTCTGAGTATAGGTGGATGCATGAACGGATGATTGTTACTCTTTCACGCTGCCAAACGGTTGGACCAATTGTAACAAAATTTGGGATAGAGTTAGCGAACACCTTGGATTACCCATTTTTAACAAATTTTGTCAGAAGGAAGCCCCCGTTCCCTTTGACGTAATCGATATTAAAATTTTTGCAGCTTTAACCGACATTTACGCGGGCGAAGTCGGGGGAACTCATGTAATATAGTAATGCCTTCTTCAGTTTAGATAGTTACATTATAATATTGATAGGAAGTAGGCAGCGAAGTTCCCACGTTCATATAACCTTGTGTCAAGAATAGGTTATTCTCTATGAAATTAGCTAATGAATATTATTAATATTAGGATATTTAATAACATCAGACAAACGCAAAAATATCCCCGTATTTAATATTGATTAATGTATTTGAAACGTTTAACTTTTGACCTTCTTATGTCGTCTCGTCAATCACATTCAAATTATTCATGTCTCGATGAAAAGAGCTTTTGCTGTCAACTTTAGAAACAATATCTATCATTCACAGTTGAATTACATTGAAATAACTACTAGTTTAATATATACGCAAAAAGATAACCTATTTCCATCGTAATAATGCCTATTTTGTCTTTAAATTGTACACAGGTTTCACACACAAGTTTGTCGTCTAGGTTAGAACTAATTAAAGGATCAGAAGGAGCCACCATATCGTATATAATAACTATCTAGTAAGGATAAGCATTGTGACTATATTTTAAAGTTTAAAACCTGACTGCAGCATTTCAACAATTTAATAATGTTAGATCGCAATCACTCTGATGATCTTATGCGTTGGTCCGTAAATTCTTTGTTGGTCACGTAATATTAGAACATCTTTATGTAACGAAGAAGGATCTGAAGCTAAAGGTTGGATGAGTATTAACCATAAATAATAAATTATGAGTCGGAGACTTTTTTGTTGTAATCCTTATATGTTAGTTGTCTAAGCGGTATCATAAAGCGTTCGTTCTCAGGCTAGTTATTATTGCCAGATCGAGAATATGTTTCGCACTTTGACCTTTGCAGTCTTGTCAGCTATATTTGTATGTACGAGTATCACTTAATTCACATTACACACACTTCTAAGGCTTACATAATTTTGGTCTTGCGTAAAACATTTATTGGTTTATTTAATAATTTATTAATAGTTTAAAACAACTTGCATTGCAAAACTAAAACGTAAGTGAAGTATTTATTAATGTGTCAAATAGTAAGTTAAAGTAGTTCGGTAAATGGTAACGCCTATTTAATTGCAGTGTACACGGACTGGAAACGTAACACCATTTGTAGATCTGCTCTAATAGCTCTATTCCGCCACAATCATCACAAGATAGAGGTACAAGTTATAATTGACGCAAGAAATGAGAGAGCGGTAGAGTTTAAGCATTTTGTTAGTGCGAGCCAGGAAAAGGTCCCGCTGCCTGAACATTGAAAGACATCCAAATAAAAAAATTATAACCGATTTTTCGGACCGGACAGTAAAATCTGAATGGATTAGGTATAGGTTGTTATTCCACAAGATATTTGGTACGTGGAGATGTAGAGTTGTAGCCCGAAGGCTTAGATACTCTCGAATCTAAAGGCGACGACGATTGCACACGTTACAAAGATTAATAAAAACATTTAATGATGCCTCAGAACTGGAATTAGACATCTTGCGTATTTTTACAGGATTCTAAAGTCTTGTCTAAGTGCCAAGTTTTAATAATAGCTGTTGCGCATTGTAAATGTGAACATAACAAACGCATAAAAATTAAAAATAAAACTACGAAATAATGTGAATTTATTTTATAACCTTTTAAACTTAGAGGCATAAAAAAATCTACGATACGTAGAGATTTTTTATGATAATTATCTGAAGCAATAATTCCAGCCACGTATTAAACTAATATCATCCTCTTACTCATTACCTAGTAATAAAACATTTAATAATCTTGTAATTTATTTTATTTTACAACTAGTCTCAACTCTCTGGTATACAAGGAAATATCAATGCTTACGTAACATGTGGTTGCAGACTCGAGTGCCCGACGTATAATGCAGTCAATACATGAAAGATAGGGTTAAAAGTTCGCCCCTCGTTTTCAAACGACTAATAAATCCAGACTAAATGGTTAGGCAATGGATGAATAGTTCGCACAATCGAGAATTGATAGTAGTTGTGTCTCAAAGTGAAAGTGACCACAGCAAGCGAACTTTCGTTATCTGTATTATAACTACCGGGAATGGCCTAATATGAGAGGCGGTCGTGATCGCGCCGGACGAGCATTTTCTCACGATTTTGAGAGCTGTACACTATATCGATGTAATTCCATTCGAACAATTATGTTTGATTACTCGATTGTTAGCAGTCAATTAGAACTATTCTGAAAAGAGTAGATGGTTATATTTTAGGTTAATGCAATGCCCTATTACGAAACTCTACCTTTTTTGTAGAGTTTTGACTAATTGAGTTTCCTTATGACTTGAAAAATCACTAAACTCAAATAATTTTATTATAATGACAAAGTTAGTAGTCGTTTTGAATGTTGACTATTTTTTAATGTACAGGAAATGGCCATGAAAATATAGTTAACTTAAATTGAGTAAAAAGTTAAATTTAATTGGATAACATTTATATGGTGCGGCGTACTTGTTCATGGGGCGTGTCGATCCGTGTGGGAACTAGGCAACCGGATACGTGATTTATTTATAGTTATAAACCTTTAACCTCTAAAACATGTTATCAATATTCTACATAAAAACACTAAACCAATTAAGCTAAGTGCTAATATGTATTGACCTATATTTCAATGGTGTTAGTAATTTAGTATCCTTTGTGAGTATTTTTAATGAATGTATAGTTTTGTAATAATTACGCTAGAACTTATACAAATTATACAACAATTAAGTACCAACAACATAATTCGTTTTAAAGTTTTCTATATAAAAGACATCAACGACATCAAATTATTTGTTACTATTTTTTTCGACGATATTTTACAGAATTACAATTTTTTTCTCATCTTGGACCTACATGACAACTTTTGATAGAATAAACTTTTTTTTGCATTCTGTATTCTTCAGTTCAAGGCATTCTACCTATCGCTGTTCCCTTCGAGCCGAATATTTGGTCAACGCTCGGTACCTGTAATTTTTAACCTTCTACACATTCACAAACCTTATTTTTCTAATTACACTTTCCAGGCAAGCCCGGCACAGACTACCCAGTCCTGGGCGCGGTGCCGTACACCAACTTCTACTGCGACGAGCAAGCCTTCCCCGGCTTCTTCGCTGACATGGAGACACGCTGCCAAGGTAAACACCAACGGTCCAACAACCCAACGCATATGTCAGCCGAACAATGCTAAATAACTGCGATTGTTGCAATCCTTACTATTTTTCTCACTAGCCGTCATATATGATTTAGATTTTTACCTAACGTCTAGCCTTAAGCGCTAAAAACCTGTCGACTTATCTTGTATTTTGTCATGAGTTTGCATCAGCATTAATCAGCGTCATGACATTCAATTGTTTATTTATTAACTTCTATAATCGAATCTAATTTGGTAATGGTACGATAAATTTGATGATGTAAAGTAGGCGGCGTTTTGTTGAATCTTTACAAGGAACAATATATTATTATTATTCGGTAAGAAAACTGACAGATCACAATTAATGGCATGCGGCCTACGGGCTACATCTTTAGGCTTCTATTGTCTGTACCTTTGCCATTCTGTGATCGAGACCTTGGCCGTGCCGTAATTATTTATTATTTTGACCTTATGATACATGAGTTTAGATAATTATAACATAAAGTAACCCGGAAGATGTTACTTGAAACGCCGGGTCAAAATCGTGATCTCCTTAAAATAATTTACAACGAAAACAGCGAGTATCTTTAACTTGAATGTAATCTAGTCTATAAAGCATTAGCAGTGATTAATTATCTTGATAGATTTATTATAACACGCAAAGGTAATTAAAAATATAATACCCACGTAGAAAATTATGACTTCCTTGTAATTAAAGTTGAAAATTAGCTACTTAAGTTGACAACATTAAAAATTAATTGTCAATTATAGGTTTTTGGGACCAAATTAACAAGTAAATTGAACAAGGTGTTAATTTATTGTCTTATTTACCTGTTATCAATACAAACCGGCAGTGGTTTTGTCTTAATTTTATACCCTCAAGCGATTAAATGATAAATTCAGTTCAAACTCTACATTTTAATCCAATTTATATCTGAAGTAGCCTTTTGTAACATGACAGTAAAATTATATGTTTCCATGTGTTTCTTTTATAAAATGGTAAAATAATTGTATGAACCGTCAAATAACATTGAAAACATAATCATGTAGTCTCTGTTCCGTACAGCATCGGCATACGTTTCGCAAAACAAGTATGTGACATTTCTCAATGTTAATCGCTTGTATCTGGTAGTTTGTAGGGCAAATAGATTCCATAACCTTTCTTTGAAATACCTTTAAACCTATTAAATACTTTTTTTAGGTTTGCTGGCATCACTTGTACTTCGACCAGGTCAAATGACTAAGTGACCAACCTTCAGAAACTAGTATACCCATTACTGGAGCAACTAAGGTCATTATCAAATTGATTGGCTGAGCATACTCTACTGATTTCATTTCTTAAATTCTGTGGATTCTTTTACCAAATTCAAGGATCAATCATTTAAAATTGCCGCAGTTTTAATTCATCTGCACTAGAATTCTAATTGAAAATTGTTTCACGGTCAAATCGAAAAAGTGAATACTCTGGACTACTACTACTCAAATTGGACAATTTTTTTGCATTTATTGTTTTATTTTTGTTGTTTCTTACGTAATTCATACGTAGTTTTAATAGTTATACCCATAGGTTGAAGTTACACAGTGACGTTTTCAATGCCATACTTTGTAAGGTATTCTAGGACACCACTGAATAATTTGAAGTTCCATAAATAGCTGTCTTGACCTCCGAGACTGACGTGAGGCTGAGTTGTATAAAGACATTTTTTGTGACACATGCCTTTGAATATAGTACTTAAGTAGTATTTAATTGTTTAAATTATTGCGTTAGATACGTTTGACTGTTTGAGTAACTTGCATAACTATATTAGCTGGTGCGATATAAATATCTCTTAATAGATTTGTAGAGTACTAGTGCATTATCAATATTTCGGATATGTTTATACCCTAAATAGTAGTTTAATATTTAAGTAAATTTGTCATATTAAAGCTATTAAATATGATTTGCAGCTGCTGGTTGATTTTTGGTTACAGTGCCCACACATTCTGTCATACAACCTTTCAGATACCATCAGTCCTCCTAGTTATTACGAGTATATGTATGTTTGACATTGATATTGGACCATTAACATGTTTTGTTGTAAAGAAATTCTATATTACGTAAATAATAATATCAGAAAACACATCAAAAAAAGTTATCCATAATTTTACACAAAGCATGTATTTTAACACATTTTTCATAAAATAACTTAAAATACATCCTTGGACGTTTTTTTTTTATATTAAGCCAACTCTATAATATAAAAAGCGTTTTACACCCGACGTTTCAGTCAGTGCCACTCGGCAGAAACGTTGGAAGAAAAGAAATTTCGAATTACATCGCGAATACGACTCCTTTGCTGTTTAAAATATGTGTATAAATCGCGAAAGTTTAAAAACATTAATACCAAATCTATATGTACTCATACTGTCACGCTCTACAAATTATTTATTTACAACATATATTTCCAGCGTGGCACTACTGCGACATCGACGGTCGTCAGGCCTCATTCCTCTGCCCGAACGGCACAGTATTCTCGCAGGGCGTGGCCTCCTGCGACTGGTGGTTCAACGTAAAGTGCGCCTTGTCCCCCGCACTCTACCCGCTCAACGCGAGGCTCTACAGGCGAAGGAAACCGAACAAGCCGAAGGCACACCGCATGATAGACAAGACACTCATCGAAACTATCTTCTTGTAGTCCCGAGGTGCCAATACTTTATGCTATTTGTGAAATTGTGACGTATTTTGTTTTGTAGAGTTTGATTATTAAATGTAGCGACAGTAATTTTACAAATAAAGTTTAGTAGCTATCGCAATAACATCGCCTAGATGATGTAACATTGATTTACAACAGAAAACGAAAGGAAAACTTTAAATCAAAGGGAATCACATTCATTTTCTACATACAATGGGACTTTGACTTATCATTTCAATACATTCGGCCGTTTCAATTAGTGTTAGTGTAAAATGGATAAATCGTATTAGTAATGTTTGGGAGCTACGACACCCAAAATATGTATGTACATATATGTGTTTCGTTAGGGTTTAAAATTATTGCCATTAACGTAGTTTTACGCCACACTGGCAGTCTACCGCCACCTAATATTATTGCGAGTGTGGAAGCGTGATAGAGCACTACACGCCGTAGCACTCTACGGCGTGTAGTGCTCTATCACGCTTCCAGTGTTAGCTTAGAGTGGAAGAGAGAAGCCGCTGCTTCTCTCTTCACTAAGCACTAAACCAACAGGCCTGTCAAAAATGAAGTAATTTAAGCGATAAATGATTGTCTATTTGTGACTGTAGTTATGTGTTTAAAAGAAACGAAGAAAAAGATCGACCATGTAATGCATAGGTATCTTTGTAATCGAATATTATTTTGTACAGTAAATTAGAAATATGAAATAATATAGCAGCAACTGTGATGGATTGTACTACAGTTGTAAACACAATCGGAATTACAACGCCTTTGTAGATAAAAAAATACTTTAGCAATTTTAAGTGATAATTGTATGTTGTATAAATTAAGTGTAAAGTTTATTTCAATTCCAATGTATATTGGAAAATTTTCGTCAGATCTGTTGGTTATTTATTTGATATTACGAACTCCTACTTGCTCAGTTTCGCACGAGTGAAACACTACTGATGTATTATACATATTAACCTTCCTCTTGAATCACACTATCTATTAAAAAAAAAACCACTTCAAAATCCGTGGCATAGTACTAAAGATTTAAGCGAACAGGCAGATAGACAGACAGAAAGCGACAGCGACTTTGTTTTCTACTGTGGACTGATGAAGATTATAAATGTCACTTCAAGTGTCAAGGCTAGTTTTATGTAAACAGATCTGTAGATATTATCTGATTTCTTTCGAAACTCTATACAATTTGTGTACCTTAAGTAAAAAGCTGCTTTTTGATTACAATATGAACCCATATTATAATCAAAGAGCATGCTTAGGTATACTTTTTAATTGTAGTATGTCTGTTCTTCATAAAGTTTAACTTATATTTACAATACATTACCGTATTCACAAACGATACTTTACTTACTAAGTAACGTTTTCCCGCGTTTCGGAAGGCACGTAAAGTGTGAGGCCTGCGCCTGATCTCTCTCCGGTCGTGTCGGATTGCCGTCCCATCGGGCTATGAGAGTAAAGGAACAGAGAGTGCACCTGTGTTTGCGCACACACTTGTGTACTATAATATGTGTCGCGTAGCTGGCTGGTGTCATAGTAACCAGCAGCCGTGGCCGAAATCGGTTCATTATTATTATTAAGTAACCTTTTCAAATGTCTATTCGTCTCTATATTTTCCTTTACAATGGTAGAGATAATAATATAATGATTTATCGACATGTGACTTTCAACTAAGTGTTGTTTATAAATATGGAGTTTAATCTATTGTGTACATTTCTTACTAAATGATTCATCTCACTGTGATAATGGATTATAAGGAGTAAATGTATAATATTCTTATTTATACTAAACTATAACTTTCGTTGTAAATAGGTAAGTGCTTATTATGGCACGACATATTCTCGTGTCTATGTTAAAGTAATATTGAACTTCGTGTCTTCGTGCACAAAGCTCAATATAACTTATTGATTTAATTTCATTAGCTGAATTCAGCTTAAATACAAGCGTTTTACTAGCGCATTTTTTGAGGATGTCCGAAAAGTTTTTGCCATACAAAAGTCTCATGTAAGTCTTAGCATAATTCCTATTGTTATCATTTACATATCTTTTGAACTTAATAAACATTAAAGTCAGTAACAATGGCTGGTTTAATCAGACTTTTAAACGAAATGTGAGAATAAATATTCAAATTAAAATTTGAGCTTGTTTTGGGCGTTTCAGAAAAATGCGACTGAGTAAAACATTTGCACATCAACAATTATGAATAGCTGTGAAATAAGCAGGTCATTAACAAACCGTTTTTGAATGTTTTTTTATAATAACTTTCGTGAGGATGATTCATACTTAAAACGTAGTTCGACTCGCGACCCCGCCGCCGCGTCAGCTCATGATTAAGGACTCCGGTTGGGTCCGAAACTAGTCGGGCTATCCCGATAAATACGCGTGAGTAAACCGTTATAACGTTTTAAGTACGTTTTTGAATGTCCACACATCAAACAGCTACACAATAACTATTCTACAATTCAAATTAATCATATAAACTTAATTTATCACTGTGATCTGATAATAAGCTTTATATGCGTTAACTAATTGCATGTATTGTACCTACATTGATGCCAAGCAATTTGTAAGGCACTCTAATAAATAATAGACATTTAGTACAATAGGGAATAGTGAAAGTTTTTAGTATAGTGAAACCTCCTTATAATATTAATTGAATGTTATAATACAATTATTATATAGTTTCGATTCGTAAGGTGTTTAAATATGCCTTGTATTCTATAGGCATCATTTGGGTTGCAACATGTTACAGAGCATGTTGCATGTCATGGTAAACGACTCTACTTTAAAAAAGAAACATTGTCTATGCATAAAAAGAGCAGCAGTTCGCGACTGGTCTGCTAGTGTACTACCGGAATTGTAGCGTTTCACGTTCCTTTGCTTCTTGCAGACAAAAACACATTAAGCAACAACATGATATTCGCAACGTTACAGTATAACGTTGTCAAACTTAGTGAGTGCAACGTGTTGCGTATCAAATGTCGCCGAGTGGATACGAAGATTAAAATAACGTCGATGTAAATCCTCCTTACGTGTTAGCTATAAAAAATCAATGTAAATGTACAGTTTGTGTTGCTTCCCAAATATATTGAAATAAATGTATTTGCTAAGTTGGTTTGTATTTCATTTCTAATTTTTTGTTAAGTAGATTAGTTAATTGATTAGGGCAAAAAATGTATAGTTCTGCGATTGTGTTATTACAATAAAGGTTATGTTTTTTGTTCTTTGTGCTCTAGTGACTTAGCTTTTTGTCTTTTCCATTGATAGAGCTCGAGGCTGAGTCTAACAAGTCCCTATTGACATTACCTGTGCGCTAATCTGTATTTTTCAATGTAGGTAGAATTGTTTTTTTTTGCCAAGCTGTATATTTTAATAAGCATTTGTCTTTTTGAAACTAGGTACTAGAAGAATGGAATTCACGAAAAAAATGTGACGACTGTGTTTAGTAAAGTCAACGTCACGTAGATACTATCTGTTTATTCTCCGTCCATTCAGTAGTAAACAATGAGTACTTTTTGGTCTTTCTATATTAGGATAATGATTCATGCCTTTTGTTTACTATTTTATTCACTGTTTAGATAAAAGTTTGCTGTTTGTAAAACAATCCTACATGAATAGATGAATGCACTCGAAGTATTGTACATTCATTACGATTTATTTAAGACAGTAATCGATTTATAAACAAGCCTATATTCGAGTACTAATTATGCAACATTTTTCACTATTAGGTATATTTCTATTTCAATAAAAGCTTACAAATTTAATAAAGTACCAAGGTACTAAAAAAAGTTGGCTAACATTAATCTCTCATCTATAGAGCCTATATACAAGCATCCGATATAAACCGTATAAGCGAGATATCCTTGAAATAAAGGTAGATACAATATACATTAAATATGAATAGATCGCCCGTCACTTTCAATATTCAGTTGTAAATTGTTTCATTGAAATCTAATCCCAGTCGGATTGAATTTAATTGTAATTGAACACCGTCTCTACATAAATGCTTCTATTGATTAAAACTTTCAAGCAATGTAAGTGAATGGGAATCTGTAAAGTCCGTTTAATTAAGTTGCCGGCAACATACAACATTGTGTAGTTAAAGATCTCTTCTTAATTAAGCATTATATACAATTGGAACTCTAACGAAGTCCATACAAATGAGATGTAGAGTAAAATAAAACAAGCAATCGAATGGCAAGAGGTTGTCTTTGTTTACACAATTAGATTTCTTTTGTTTCGGTCTTACTACATATTACGTTCAGGAGACCTACTAGATCCTGTTAAAGTGATATTATTGCAGTTGTGGAAGAGAGTCGCGACTCTAAGCAGTGTAGCGCGCTGTCATTTCCACTAATACAACATTACTCAGTACATAGAGTAAGTATTCCATTAGTGTTATACGTAATAGTTAAAATAAATAACCGTGATTAACAAATTCGTGCTGTAAGCTTTAGGCAGAGTATGTGTAGCTGCTAGTACTCAATTAGCTAATGAGTTATTAAGGTTTTATGCTCTGCTTAGAGTAAGTAATATACGTACTTAATATGTAAGATTATGTACCTGATAATGTATTGTGATTATGACCCTTGCTCTTGCCTTATTACAGAAGAACGTTTCGATACGTATCGTCCTTATTGGTGTTTCGTATAAAGGTAAGTATAAGAGTGACTGACTTCTTTTATACTAAGAAGGCGTGGCGTAATAGGATACTTCTAAATAATAGCTTTGTTCATAATAGTTACCTCATAGAAAATCCTTGACCAAAAGATAGAGCGGGGAGCTACTATCACATATATGGCTATACAATCTCATAAGAACAGACATTTAATAACTAGCATTGTTCTATACAAAGTCGATTCATAGTCAAGGGTCGTCGATATGAATTGCCAACTGTTCAATGTGTGGGAAATCTTTCTTGGCCGCGCTGCTTTTTTATTTTAGTCTATAGGGTATAATAACCTGTTGCTCTACGCCGATCTCCTAATATTTATATTAGAATTCCAGGTTCAATCAAATAGTCATATTACAACTGATTTATATCAATAAAACATATCGATTTACACAAGAACTTTTTACCAAATAATCATACAAAAATACATATCTTAGCAAGCTGATGGTTGGCCGTAAACCTTTTTACTAAATTTAATTTATACCTTACAGATTAAATATAAAAAAATAGGTATAGGGAACCTCCTAGCCGAACCTAATTCTTAACTTCCTAGAATTCCTACCCTGGGTACTTATAGGCTAAATAATAACGTTAATGGAACCTTATCCGTATACCTCACGAATGAACGTCCCGTGGAAAAATGATAGTGTCTTACATTATGACTAATGTAGAGTTCAATTGTTACTCAGACAAAAGACCAGTTTATCTTCATTTGTTAAAGAAATCCAATAAAATCTCTACACAATATCTCTTTGATATATAAGATCTTACGAAACGACCAATACCAGAACAATTAATTTGCTGCAGTTGATTTGAAGAAATGTAGATAGAAACTAAATTACCGAAAACGTTTTGTGATTAATACTGCATCATGTAATAGCACACATTTCTCATTGCATATGCATTAGGATACATAGGAAGAAGGTTTTATACCAATGAAAAATTGGCTGTACGACGCGTTTCTCAAGCCTTGCCATGCGGTCATTCGACATTCGTATCGCGAAGCGCGCCGGACGCACGCGCGTGTTTTGACGTTGCGTTTTTACGCGGGAAATATTAACGTCATTGTTTACGTGCACTTTATTGTATGAATGACTGCCGATAAACATTTATACATTAACAATGGATTACAAAATGGAGATAGTTGCGCTACTAATATGCGGTAAGTACTTTAATATCATGCAAAAACTAATAACAACAAAAATAATTACGAATATTTTAAATATTTTTTCAATATTATTACCAAACAGATTGCATTTATTTTTGATTGGTTATAAGTAATAGTTACACTTCCTTTGGATATTAGGTAATAAAAAAAATATAATGCACTGCACAATAATATGTGTATACAACGTTGATAAAAGCGAGAGGCATTAAATGAAACCACATATTCTGTATATCATTATAAGGCTACACAACAAAAATCAAATCAATGTAAGCAATATTTTTATAATAACTTTCGTGAGGATGATTCATACTTAAAACGTTATAACGGTTTACTCACGCGTATTTATCGGGATAGCCCGACTAGTTTCGGACCCAACCGGAGCCAACTAGATAACTATGCCTATAAAACTTAGTCACCTAATCAGGAAGATACAGCATGTTCAAACTAAAAAAATATCCTGTGACTAAACTATTGCTTACATTGATTTGATTTTTGTTGTGTAGCCTTATAATGATATACAGAATATGTGGTTTCATTTAATGCCTCTCGCTTTTATCAACGTTGTATATATATACAACGTTGATAAAAGCGAGTCTATAAAACTTAGTCACCTAATCAAGAAGATACAGCATGTTCAAACGAAAAAAAACTAAAAAAATATCCTGTGACTAAACTATTGCTTACATTGATTTGATTTTTGTTGTGTAGCCTTATAATGATATACAGAATATGTGGTTTCATTTAATGCCTCTCGCTTTTATCAACGTTGTATATCTTTTAACGGAACTGTGAAGAAACGATAAGATTCTTTGCTGAAAATATTTGATGTCACAAGCCTCATTTGCATTCGATAAGCGCCGGAATCACGGTAAATATACCGCAGTTATTTGCCTTTGTTGCGTTTAATTATGCTAATTGGATCGGACCTCTTTTTATTGGGCAGTTGCAGTATTACCTCACTCACAATTCTTATAAAAAAACTGTAGTGAATGCACATTGTTAATGGCACTTGTTTTTTTCTCAAAAGAGGTTGTTTTGCGTCTGTCGTGAACTTAATTACAGTGTGTAGGAAACTCAATGCTGGCTGTATAGTTCGCGCACACAGCCAAGCTTGAAATATTGTTCTTACTTTTTTCCTTGAATTCATAAACAGTCAACACTTAGACAGACTAACCTTGTAATTATTTTAAATTGTGTAATATTTTGCACTAACAGTCATTATTGTAACAATAATTAAAATTGTGTATAGAACCACAAATGTTTTAATGCAATTTTACGCTGACTAACAAACGCGGTTTCAATAGAGAAGAACGTTTATTAGTATTCGGAAATACGAATTAAGAATTAAATTTTCTAGAATTTTAATAGCGGTCTATGTAAAATTGCATTACCTATGTATGTAACAACTGTTATTGCTGTACCACATCAAAGCTATAAGTTCTACTGGTAATAGTGTAGTTTAGTCATGCATCTAAAATATTGGTAACCGATTTAAATGTTAATGTTACACACCAGCGGTAAATCTGCCGAGTAAGTTCCCTACACTTACAGACCTCATTTATACTGATGTATCTTTGGACAAAAGTAAGAGTGATCTTAAGGTCTGTATTACTAAACTGCAAAAGGGACAAAACTTCAGCTTTGCTTAGACAAGCCACATTACCATAAACGGCATAAGCGCTAATGCTGTGTAATCGCTCAAATACATTAAATCGATATGTCAAAGTCAAATGATTTGTCGAAAGCATTGACGACTGTCTGTTCAGTCATTTGAACAATTCGATTCGATAACCTGCATACAAAATGTAAATTGTCTACAGGAGCAGCTCATATAACCACAACTAAAAAGAAAAATATGAACAATGTCGCCATTATTCTGAAAATCTTATTAGCTATTATTGTGTTGTCAGAAGTAAAAACTACCACTCAATGTTACTTGTGTAATATATTACATGGACCGTTCACAAATTAGTGTTTCAGGATATAGAAATATCTCCCATAATATAATTTATGTTGAGATATAGGTTATGTTCTGTTATTGCAGTAACAGATCGTACGAAACTTCGATAAATATTGCATATTATACGTATAGACATTGATATCAGTTTATAACGTTACTATGTACGAGTACATCGATAGAAAGCTTTTGGTACAGGATGTAGTCACGTGTGGAATGAAGAACATGTAATACAAGAGCCGATAATTAATGGGTCTGTGTGCGATTGAAAGTGTTCTTTTAACCAATTATTTATGTTCGATCGAATCTTTATGTAAGTGACTGCAATAAGGGAAAGACGGTTCGTAATTGGCATGTTCGTATCTGTCCTTGTGACATTTTTTCTTCTAATATTCTCTTGATAGCTGACAAGATACAGAAGAGAGAGGTAGACGCAAATCTTGTTTGTAATATATAGCAAGAATTATGTTAAAGCTTGTCATAATTAATATTTACCTAACTTAACAAGTGTAGCCAGTAAACAATTTTACGTAAATACTCGAGCTTAGCTAACACGTGTTACAATAACTTATTAACAAAATCAAATCGACCTCAATAGGAAAAGTTTATTAGCATATTATTATAAGTGCACAATATATTTACATAACGCTTACCTGATACTCTGTTGCAACTGTTACCTATGTGAAGATAAAATGCAAGTAGTGGGAGGATAAACTATATCGCAATTTCAACGCCAATGTCTTTTTTTACTGGACTGTCGACATCTCAAGATATGTGGTTTCGTATAACGTTAAAAATTCGAGCAAGACAATACGTTGTAAATATATTTTCTGTCGTCATCAAGCAACGGACCAAGATCACGTGTTTTAATGTACTTGCAAGTACATACTTATTAATTTTGTCGAGCATTTGCTAGTATTTAGGTAGGACCTGCTGTTTGTGAGAACTGATTGCTAAATAATTGCAAGCGGCTTAGATATTTTGTATATACTTGAACGTGTGCTGAAAGTAGTTTTATTCTGGTATAAATTAAGCGAAAGATTGCACGGTTTCGATTTCTAAATAATACAAGGACGATTTTAAAACAAACTTAGTATTAAAATATTTTATAGCTTGCTTTCGAATATACCATACTGGTATTCTCAAAAGCAATATTTGGAAAAATCTTGCAAGCCACACGTGATACTGCAACTTGTGACCCGCGTCTTACACACAAGGTTATCAACCTAACTAATCATCAGCCATGATAATGTATAAATGATTAATCACTAAATCTTGTTCACCAAAAGATGAACAGTGACACGTGCGTATTATACTGTAATTACGTGTGGTAACACTCGATTTGTCACAGTTGTGTGACAAAAAGCCATTTAGGCTCTGATGAGTGAATAAGCAGAAAGATACAGTCATTTACCTGTATTTTGATGACATGAGAAAAAAAACGAATTTACGTAATCTTTTAAGCAATAACCTTTAAAACAAATCGTAATAAAAATAATGTATTTCATGTCGTAACGCCTTGGTATAGGAAACGGATGTAGGCTTTCGGATGTAGCAAATTACTCATCTATGTATACACCCACTTGTCGTATAGGTACGTTTATCTACAGAACATTAGGCGTCTGATGGACATTTCTAAAGCAAGGAAATGTTTTTTTCCTTTTTGTCCGCAATCTTAATGGCTTTCTCTTGCGAGTTAAACGCTAAGAATATATTTTCATTTCCTCAATTAAATATCACACGTAGAACCTCCATGCACGATATAAAAATACTCAAGTCTACAGTAATCAATTGTCGGTAGGTGATAAATGATAATGAGTTACAGTACAATATAATAGTAGGTACTCACAGGATTACTAAGTCCTTCGCTGTATTTACTTAAAAGTCCAAATTTCACTGCACGCATAGCCGAGTGGTATAAGGTACCATGCCAATTACTATTGTGCGCGACGTGTCGTGGGTTCGATCCCCACGCAGGACAGGACTTTGTGCGATCCACAAATGCTTGTTATTTGTCTGGGTGTATGGCATGGAAAATGTCTGTGAAACCCCCTGCGATACAAGGATTAAATTCACTTAGTGCGGGAGTCGTTTGTTAAAAAAAAAAACTACGTATGAAATGCAGATGCCTACGTATAAAGATTATAAAGCTATATAGATTTACGTCCGAGTGTTACAGTTTAGTTAAACCGCTTGCGAAATTACAATCAAAACTTTACGCAAAAACTACATCAATTAATAAATTTATTTATAATTTCCAAGTGAAATGCTCATTACAAAGTGAGCTCCTTATGAGCTCATTATGTCACGATTACTTACACTTTTTCTTCTTCTTATATCATACTAGTAATGTAAGGTAATGATCGCTTACCTTATTAATACTACAGTAGAAATAAATACAGTAGTACACCTCGGCCGTTTCTAAGAAATGCCTACAGCCACGCTGTGCATAACAGCGACTTAACTGCGGCATTTTAATACTGTAGGATGCTGAACGGATGCCACGATCCAAAAGCGTAAGCACAACCTGTGTTGCACCCGTTTACATAAAGACATCATACTGTATATACTATTATACAGTACTAATACCAAGCAATAAGTATTAGGAATGTAATCTGTTGTATTTGCCTCGATACTTAATAGCTCATAAGTATGTAAATAAGTATAATTGTTTTAAATGGTCTCCATTAAGTGGTTTTACTTTGAGGGTCACTTGGTGATTAGTTTTTATGCAACGACAAGTTGTCTAATGGGTGCAATCAGATGTAGAACATATTTTATAAGATGTTAAGTCATTTTTTACAGAGACAAGTTTTAGTTGTTGAATTATTTAGTACAGTTCGTTGAACTTAAATAATGATTATTCACATAAATACTATTAGGTAATTAATTTATTAAAACAAGCTTTAATTAATTATCTTAATGCATATTTGGTATTCAAGTAGTTTATTTTCTAATGAGAGTGTTAGTAAAAGTAATAAATATATACGGAATAAGTTATTAGCTGGTCGCTGAAGAGGTGAAACGCACAAAGTCATTTGCTCGACGTTGCATTTCTTTTTTTCTAATGAGAAACTAGGTATTTTCAAAATCTTTTTTTTTAAGAGACTCTATGGAATAACCAATTTTCTTTTACTGTTTTATTCCTGAGTCCAACTTAGATGTATTTAAAGATGTTCTTTATTCTGATGCAGCGACGCACAAGCTTGAAGTGATGCAATCTTGATGCAACGGTCACGCAACACGTCTTCCGAATAATTATAAGTAAATAGGCAGGCATGTGAAAGACCGTACGGAATTTAAACGGACAAGCAATCAAAGGTTTGTTTTTTTATTATTTCAGCAATTCATGCTATCATGATTCAAGCATGATGGAATAGCTGTTACCCGCGACTTTGTTTTGCGAATTTTGGTTATAGCTTCAAACATATTACCCCCGTCTGGCGCTGTCGGTTAAAAAGTAGCTTATGTACTAATCAAAAGTGTCAATTAACTCCATACTAATCACACTTACATACTCATACTTTTTCATTTAAAATATTAGTAGGATTATACCAACTTGTTTTCACAAGGCATCGTTTAAAATCGCATTCACGATCCACGTTCTGATTGAGCCGTTTAAAACTAAAACAGATTGCAGGCATTCAAATAATAGTTCAAACAATTTATATACACTTAGGTATATATAAGTAGTAGTATCAATATTAACATACATAAGTAATCCAGTGCAATAAAACTACTGGTTCACACAAAGCTCGCAGGAAATGGCGAATTATTCAAAAATGTGATTGGATAAGGAAGTCTTAACGAACAAGAAATACCTATATTAAAGAGAGAAAAAAAACCCTACTTTAATGTTTACATTGTATTAACAGGTTTAAATTGTAATGTGCCTTTGATTGAGTTTTAATGGACTAAAAGGCTTCTTTCAAAATGAGTTCCGCGATTATTATAAAGGAAAAATCTTAGTAAGCAACTCTATTTGTACTATTTTAAATTCGAGTTTCGTTTTTTTTTGTGCTGTTATTGTCTTATAATTAGAAGCTTTTAAATATGTACGTGGTCCTTTTAAGCGATTGGATACAATACCATATTGAATGTGTACTGAGACGAATGAAAAATGATTTGTTTGTTGTAAAACGAGGTATGGAAATATTTACCAATTTGTGATTGGGTTACTTCAATGAAAGTAGAAATATTATGGTATTGAGAAATGTGGTATTGTCATTCCATCTTTCGTTTATCCCACGGTTGATCTGTGTGAAAACACTCAGATATACAAAGTAAGTATTTGCAAATACAAAATGTTTTGAGGTAACCGTAACTAACATTTTGATCGGGTTTTCGATTCGTTTTTAAAGAGGTTTTAGTATATTTCTACAACTTTATTGTTATTTGTAATAGTCGTGTTGCTACTGCTCTTAATCCATATCGAGATATTTTGAAATCGTAAACAACTTGATTTAACGTATCAATTGACATTCCTTTTAGTAAATACATAAAAGTTAATCAACTAACAAAAAAGAAAACTATTGTAAACATTTAAACACTTAAATCATTTCAAGACTAAACTTATTATTTTAAGAGCCGTATTTCAGCGGATAACTAGCGCTGATTAGCAGTATTAGCACAATTAACCGTCTTAATTCGATAACAATACAACTTCCACGTTTTTTATCGATCGTGAACCTTGCATGTGGTCGTAATGCATGTAACAGATAGATTATAGTCTGCTGGTATAGTGTTAGATACGGATGGCTTTCACTGTTCGTATAAGTGACCCTTCCGACCTGTGACGACCACAAACTGAGCTGTCATTTACCTCATTATATCATTTCGTGGTAGAAACCTGACAAGATATTTATTAAGTCTTACGTAATCACAACATACGTCCCATAGTTTCTATATTGATATTTAAATTTAAAATGAAGTACGAACCGCTGACTCACGAAACGAAACTTGGTATCGGTTACGGAATTGCATTCTTGTTGTTACTTCCGTGTCTCGTTTAGGCACAGACAATTCCATTTGTTCGGTTCAGTAGCTGACTTCAACACGTGATTGATCTGAATGGTTGTATAACAAATGCAAAAAACCTTTTTGCATTAAAGAGGACCAATCACAATATTGCTTTTTAAAACTAGTTTGTGTTTGGATTTGAATGTTGGCAATATGTATTGCAGCTCTACTTTCAACATTGCACCCTTGATTCTTACGACCAATTATGTGTAGGTAAATGTCTTGTCAAGCCAGCTTTCAAATTAGATCACTGTACACGATACGAAACAAAATGTTGACTTTTATTCAAGATATGAATTCAATTAGTTTACAATCACAATTGATTATGATATTCATTCAACTATACAATCAACAAGTTACGAGATAAACTGCCTAATAATGTAATAACTAACTCGTGAACTTCGTTTGAATACATCATTCGAGGTACTGTGTAACCAATAGTTCCAAAATATTTGACTTTATGTTAGTAAATCAATTTTTAAAATAAAAATAAATAAATTACAAAAATTAAAAAACCCGACTGCATAAAAAACACTTTAAATAAAAACTGAAAAGTAAAAAACAAGCTTAGTCTAAAAGTGTAGATAGCAATGCTATTACCACAAAATTAAATAATTTCATAATCAATACACAAAAACTAATAATCTTATGCGAAACATAATTGAGTGTAACAGTCGGGACCCATATTGAATGATTTTAGTCTAGTTTATTTAATGGGTCCCGACTGTTACACTCAATTATATTTCGCATAAGATTATTAGTTTTTGTGTATTGATTAGGAAATTATTTAATTTTGTGGTAATAGCATTGCTATCTACACTTTTAGACTAAGCTTGTTTTTTACTTTTCAGTTTTTATTTAAAGTGTTTTTTATGCAGTCGGGTTTTTTAATTTTTGTAATTTATTTATTTTTATTTAACACTTTTTAGTTAGTTATAATACGGCTATGTGTTTCTCAAGATTTCACCCGCGACACGAGAGAACTACTTCCAATACCAAGATATTCCCTATTTAACGTTCAGCAAAGCGAGGGCGGGTCGCTAGTCCTTTATTTATAAATAAATTCATTGTAAATAATTTAGTTTAGACGTACTTTTATTATCACTTTTCACTTTTAAGTTCAGAAACCGCTAGTCAACCGCGTCGCATAACATACGAGTATTTAGTTTGGATAATAAAGAAACAATTGCACATAGTATTTTTTTTCTATATGTCAGTGATATACCATTTTGGAATCGTCATGATGAGCTCTTTAATTTGATACCCATATTGCAGCAAATATTTTTTTTTTTTTTTTTTACTTCTATCTACGGCGCCTCACGGCCGCCATGTTGGTTTTTGTTTGACGTCACATATCTAAGAACACTTGGGTAATTAAGACGAATCCAACGATGCCCTGATTGTCGAAATCCATCAAGCCGTTTCGAAGAAATGAGGTAATAAAGAATATTATGCTCATACATACATACATACAAGATACGCGCGAAAAACATAACCCTTCCTTGGCAGTCGGGTAATAATTAGTTCAGTAGTTATTTCAGAACTGCATACAACGTCGTAAACTCACAGGCTTTACCACCTTATAATATTAGTATAGAGATTCCATTCATTTTAATACATGTGTATTCTATACAGTTAATAGCTGTCAATTATTTAAGATGCAAAATGACGTTCAGACAGGTTTCTTCTAAGGAGAAATCATGTCATCCGTCTCGAATCTAATCTTCACAGCTAAAGTTATCGCTTTGTGCATTTACTTGAGAACCTTGTGTATTCTGCTAATATATGCTAGGTTGAATACCGACCTATTTAGACACCGTATGTATGAATAAATCTTGTAAATTTTACCTAACAGCGCTTCGCGGTTTTACTCGAGATCCCATGCCATCGGGAATATGGGAATTAAATATAAACTATCTTAGTCACTGATGAAGTAACTTTCCATTACATATATTAATTAGGAAATTAAGATTGCATGCAAGAAGTTTGTTTACCTTATAAACTAATCAATGCAATGTAAGAGGTGTAGAGATCAAGATATTAGTAAGCTTCGATTGTTGATATTTAAATTAATTTAGCAGAATAAAACTTCAAAATTACGTAACTTTGAGTTCACAGTGATGCCTATGTCTTTGTCATGATTAAGCATGTATTTATTCAATTTGTCGTCATATGTTGACCAAATAATAAATTCGTGATATTTCTCAAAGATTTACCAAAAGTTGTATGCAAAGGCGAGCTACTAACCTTGGGATGATCTAGAATGAATATAAACATGAGTTGTGTGTGAAGACACTACTGATTTGCATTATAAAATGTCATAAGGAAGTCTTTACGTAGACGCAGTAAATTTAATAGTCATAACTTGCTATGTACAAACAACCACCTCTACAAATTCGCTGCAAAGTTACAGGCCGTTTTATTATACGACTTTTTGAACCATGACCGCCATTATACCGATGTTAAACGACGTTGCTCTCACGTTTTCCTCAATACCTAATTTGTTCCAGTGAACCTACTACATCCTCTTAAAGTAATATAATTGCTGTTGTTGAATAGAGATGCCTTCGCGCCGTGTAGTGCGTTGTGAAGCTTCCACAACTGCAATACTTTAAGACGTGATTATAGGATTCCTGACATCTTTTTTTTGTTACCCGGTGGAAATCTTCATAGACTTCCATCGCCCTGGGGAAGGCAAAAGGGTGTGACGGACTCTTACCAGCTAAAACCACCAGAGCGGTTCTTAGGAGTCCCGATGCCGACTACTATCGCTTAAAGTTATATTATCGCGGGTGTGGGTGCGAGATAGCGCACTACACAGCATAAAGCTGCGTCCCTCTTTCACACCCGTAACAATATTATTTAAAGCTGTTGTGGTAGGCCTTCTAAATTGAGTTATCTGCCTATGCAGTTATAGTTTGTATAATTTACACCTTAAAGTAGAGCGTTGAAAATATCGCTGACACAGATATGATAAATAGCTATACATTAAACAAGTAAGTTCTCACGGTAACTCATTGTTAAGTACTATTATAGTCATTAGGCTCTATTGACGGCATTTCAAACGATATTTGCGTAGATTCCCTTTAGATAGAGTCGTTTGTATTAAGCAACTTGCTACCTATAGTTTTTTAATAAAGTAATTCTATAAATTAATGTATCTGTCTCAAAAGTAACCTTGTCAAATGATACCGGATTAATTTAGGCATTTTCGATAGCATTAAAATAAACCGAGAAGGTTGTACTAAGTGTCGGGACAAGAACACGCTAAAGTATCAACTGAAGCTCGAAGCCGTATTTCACAAAGTCTTTTTGAAAGAGAATTTAGTGTTTTTTGTAATCACCAACTTAATACGAAAAGAATGTCTCGTGATAAATGATGTTGAAAGAAAATTATACTCCATACTATGTAGGACACAGTTGCTCAAAACGTCTTTTATGGTTTAAAAAACATCATAGTGATGTGATTTAGTTCCATAGTTGCAAGTTTTCGTAAACAAACATTACCTTGAACTGCTAAGTGAAGCGGTTGACACGCGTCTGTATACCGCTTAGTTATTAACGCGGTTAATTACGTGGATCCGTAAATGTAAGTGTGCGCGTGGATTCGCGGGTAACATCCGTTTTGATACTTTTGATTGTTGAGACATCGTCGTGTAACCGGCTGCGGGGTCAAATGTCAAAACTGGAAATAATTTTAGGTCCTGGTAATTGTGCGGCGCTATTAATGTTGGTACTGTAATAACCTGCAATAAAGGTTCTAATTATTTAATGATGAGGAACAAAACCGACCCATTTATAGGTAAAGTTAGTTCTTACTTTGATTTATACCGCAATTAAAACCAGTCGCTTAAATCAATGAAGAAATGTATGAAATTTTCTTAGAACATTAAGTAATTACACCTATTACTGAAATACTCTCAAATAATATTTATGTATTAGTAAATAAACATTGCGCCTAGAAAATAATCCGAACATAAAATCTTTTGTTACAATTACTAAAGTAATCACGATTTATTAATGACCAGTTCTTGCCGGAACTGTTTGAAGGATGTAATTATAATAAATTGTTAATGAATTTAGAAGTCTGACGAAACCAGATTGGCTTAACATTATAACCAGCCTGTAAACACTTACTGTATTAAAAGTAAAACAAAATGTTACAAGTTCGTTAATAATTTCGTAATGCAATGAATGTTATAAAAACCAGCGTACGGACGCAATAAACGACATAACACTGCCTATCCTTATTGGGAAGTTGATTCATTAAGCTGACGTTGAAATTGGGCATGTTATTTTGCAGCTTCCTAATTATTACGTGGCTACCGACTTGATATTTGACGAATGGTTTTTACAAAACAAACGAATTATGCAACGTCTAGAAATGAATGGATCAGATACGCCTTTAGAATGTATTTTACTTACTGGATCGGTAAGGGTTTGGTGTTGGCCTACTTACAGTATCTGCCATTACAAAAGGTTGGACACAGCTGGCCGTCTCGCAATAGTTTCAGATTATGTGGTGTATTTAGACCAGTTGCCCTTTTATATTTGGACCAAGTTACTGTTTGTTCAAATTGAAGTATAAATCCAAATTAAATTTTCAGAGAAAATGAGAAAGAAGGTATACGTTATTATATTATGACAAACAATAAATGATCCCAGTGCATTCAATAACTTCAGGAAAGACAATCTACATAATTTATACTCTTCGAAATTCATAGATCAGCTATGCTATCCATTTAGATATACCTAATAAATATAGGTACTTATTCACGTTTTTCGTTTTATAAACGGCTATTTTCAACCATGATACAATTAGGCATCACGCTTCGATTGTTTCGCGTGTATCAAACCAAATCGTTTGCCATGATAATTATGGAGGCTATTCAAATAAAAGATCTGATTCCATTGTAACCAAATATGCAGTCAAGGTTCATGAATAAGGCTTCGATTTCAGTGCCTAATTACCATAATACAGTTAAGGAAGCTATAGGCTGTAGGTAAAAGAATACCAGTGTTTCAACACGACCAAGAAACAATAGAATGGGTAGGGAACCGGTGAAGAAACGGTACACCACACATTGTTGGACCACTTGCACCTATCAATTAACCATTATTAAAAGTGCACGCAGACGCTACTTATGAAAAAGTATCTCACACACAGGTTGTTACAATCATCAATCAGAACATGTGACAGAATAATGGAACAGGTAATTAAGTGCAGTTGGGACATCCTTGGAGCTTACCACCACATCTTAAACTAATATCATTGAAATAGTGGAACGGAGACGGCGCCCTACAAGGCGTAGAGCGGCGTCTCTCTTCGACAGAGGCAATAAAAGGTGTTGCTAGGCCCTCGGTGTATTTATTACTGACTGCATCGGATGAGTAAAATAATTTGAACAAGGTATTAAGATCTTGACCCAGTTAACGGCTACATGTAATACGTTTACATTTCGGAAGGCTGTATCGATATTACAAAACAGCTACAGAGACTGCGAATACTCGTACGTAAATGATGTTTTGTTTTTTGCACAAATAACAATTATGTATGGATAATTGTCTTAATGGCTAAGCAGTGTAAATATGTAGGTAGTGTTTGCAGAAACAAACGAAAAGCTGTCGATTTCTGGAATTTAATTATAGAGGTATTACCGATCTCATGAATAGATAGACATTAGTATGGTAATTTTGGAATTTAGCTGTTGATGTGACGATCTCTATCTTAAATACATTCATACAATATTAATAAGCAGTAAAGAGTTACCTTGATGAATTAAGTTGGGAAATTAATATAGACAATGGGTAAGTGCGGAAATACTTAAAAATAAGCCGGCAGCGGCAGCCTTGTTGTTATGTAACACGATTGGCTAGACTCTCGATAACAGTGATTTTTAACTGAAGCTTGTTCGCTTCGATAGTGGTTAATAGATTAAAACTGGTAATAAACTCTAGACTGCGGAGAGCTTTTGCTTCAACAACATATTGTAAATCAGATGTGGTAGAGCCGTTTTTTGCAATTTCATAATTTTGTAACAATTTGTGGTGTTATTATAAAATGACAAATGTAGTCTACCTTTGTGATATTGCACTGGACAGTTTGATGATGGCTGGTCTTTTCATATTTTACTAAAAAACCTCAATTCCCGGGAATGACTGATTTACTTTAGATAAAACCTAAATTAAAACTATGATCCTACTGATTGATTTGTATTGGGTACCTTTTTACCACACACCGTGTACCTTCAACACTTGGACGTTATTTGCTTTACTTCCCACGTTAAGAGAGATCTTATTATCATATTGGTACGCGACGTGCCTGCGGTATGGTCATCTCGCGTATGTCACGCGGCAGTTGCGGCTTGCACGGGTCGTTGCGTCCGCCACACAATCTCACCTAATCGGTAAACAAGACGCGTTTATGTAATAACTTTTGGCGTCCGTCCCGAGCAATGTGGTCGGGTTTCGCTTTCGCCATAATAATTTACTTTCTCGACTCAGTTTTTGTTTACGGTATATAAAGCGACACGAGGATGACTTCAGATCACGCCAATTTTGATTTAAAAGACTTTTAAGTCGTGTAACTGTAACAATACTATCTCAGGACCGGATCTTCAATGCAGCTATCTCTTCCGTACATTATGGTGAAAATAATGAGTGTGTTACTTAAGTAGCTAAGTAAATAAAGTACTTCAATATAATGTACTCATAGAACCTATGTATCTACGTATATACTGAGTTATCAACACCTAGATAATAAAGGTTTTCTGTTATACGTTGATTAATGAAGAGAAAGTATCGTTGATCGTGGATTTGTTTCTAAGTTGCCGTTAACGACCACGATATATTAATATCTTGGCTAATCTTCGTACAGATGTTGATGACAACGAAAGGAAATCGATAGGTACAATGTTTAGTCGAAACTCGTTTTAGCGAAAGTTTTTAAGCTGTTTCGGATGTGTTATTTCCTTAAGCAAGTAGTTTGTAGGTATTTCCTTTGCCCCCCTCATTATACAATTAATCTGTGTCATGCAAGTTAGCTGCATGTCTAAGATAAACTGGTCGGGAAACCTAATTACCATATTTGGTAATTACTAGATTAATTCTAAAAATATACTTCCAGGGAAAACATAGGAGAGTCAGTGGTTATTGTAGAGTAATGTAGAGCCATTTTATTGACAATAATGCAGTTTCAGTTTTTATATATACCTAAATATAATTACTGTACTTAACTCTCTTTCTGTTCATAAATGAAGTTATAAAAACGATAAAGAAAGTTATAAGCGCTATTTTTATACTTAACGGTTTGACTCGTAATTTATCGAAAATGCAGTTTTATTTAAAAATGCAACATGATAATGCTCTTGACCTGTATTACTTATTTTTAATTTAAAATTAAATCTAGATAGACTAATTTGTATGAAACTGGTTTAAAAGAACATACTTAAAACCCGTTATGGAAGAGCGTCATCACTTGACCGCTTGTCGCTAATTCAAACATTATGCACATTCTGACATCCAATAAGTAGCGACACCAGCTGACATTGGACTCGCAAAATGCACTGGACATATGACGTCGAGAGTTAAGCTCGGAAGTGTTTATCAAGGCCAATAAAGAATGGATATATGAATAAAAAGAACATATTTAATCAAACTATATAAATATTTTTTAATACTTGAGCACCAAATGTAAAAATAATTTTGGACTTGATTAACTTTTAAATTGTCTATGCATTGAGTGCTAAAACGACTTTAAGTAGAGTCGAGAAAATCATAATCTTGATGATGCAGATTGGCTTGAAATCGCATGAATTTAAATAAAGAAAAAACATCTAGATGTAAAATAATGTGACGTGGGTCACAAAGTAAATTTGAGAACTCATTTGCTGCTCAAATCCGACGGCTAGTCTGCGTTTAGTCTAAACAACAATTGACACCTTGCAGGGTTACTTTGAGTAATAAAAAAAAATAAGTAAAAAAACTTTTTAAGAAAAAGCTTTTACGCTCTAAAAAGAAAAAAATAGAATATTCCTTTTGGATTATACTAACAACTCCTCATTATACACAATTTATCTATACTAATATTATAAAGAGGTAAGCGTTTGTGAGTTTGTATGTTTGTCGGCGCTAATCTTCAAAACTACTGAACCGATTTTAAAAATTCTTTCACTGTTAGAAAGCTACATCATTCCGAATTGCCATGGGCTATATGAAATCACCCTACTTCTCTCGGTTATCTTCAAATAAGGATATTAGTCAAGTAAGTCGGAAAAAAATTACCGCTAAATCACTTTTATCGCGTACGCTGCCGAAATACTCAAGTATATATGAATACTATGTACTACGAAAATGTAGGGCTCCAATAGACCTACAAAAAATTTCGCGATGTCCTACATCTATCTTTTAGGGGAAATCCATGATGAGGCTAAACAGATAAAGAAAAATAAGACATGTTTTCTGAGCATGATTTTAGTACTACCATATTAATTCTTACGTCTTAAACTTACTTTAAAAAAAAGGTCATATCATGGAGATAATATTTGTCTTTTACAGTTTATAAATCGGATGAGTAGTTTCTGATATATCGTGAAATTAAAAAGTACACACGAATATTTTTTGTATTATTGCACATGGCACGCGGCTCTCGAGGCGAGTTGCAGTGAGGGGCGCGGGACGAGGTACCACGACGGGACTTGCGATCGCGCGTACCGAGGTGTTAAACCCCGCAATAAAATAGCTTGATTTTTCACTTTGTTCTTTAGTTGCACTAGGAAATTTTCGTTGTTTTCATTGTATTTGTTGTTTAAATTGATCGTTGTTGTTTGTAGGATACATACAGTGACGAAAAAAAGGTTCTTTTCAGAACTTCTTTCGCTGTATATTTATGTTTATTTCTTAAAACTAAGTTATTTTGTTTAATTAGGCACTTTTTTATTTATACTTAACTTCATATCTGTTTCTTTTCTATTATAACTTCTTTGTATTGTTTTTTTTTCTCATTGATTCATATAGATATACATTTATGTTCGTAGTTCGTAATATCTACCTTTACGTATATCTATATATATAAAAATGAAACCCGTTTTCCTTGGTCACGGCATCACGCGTGAATGGCTGGACCGATTTCACTAATTCTTTTTTTATTGTATTTGTTATTATTAGGAGAAGGTTCTTACGGAAAAAAATATTAAGAAAAGACCTTGGTTTTTTTGTCCCTTTACCACGCGGGCGAAGCCGCGGGCAGAAGCTAGTTATTGATAAATATGTATCACAATAACTGAGCTAGCCAGTGATTTGAAATTTTCACAACTAATATGTTGCTATTTGAAGATACCTACTGGTACAGAACCCTTCGTGCGCAATTTTACTGCGACTCACAGTTTCCGATTATTTAACTAACTCTATACCTACCTGTAAAATACTGGACTAAAAAACCGAAGTGTGTTAGTGCACTTACTGAGTGTTTTGCGCTTTATCGAAACACATTAAGCGTTAGACGTTTAACGCGAGTGAAACCGCGTGGCATTGCTAGTATATAATAATAAAGGCTTGTCGCTCGATTTACCACAAACTATTATGATATAAAGGAATGTTGATAGGTATGTAAACCTCGCGACAAGCTTTTATTATTATATATAAATTATGTATAATGAGGAGTTGTTAGTATAATCCAAAAGGAATATTTTCTTTTTTTCTTTTTAGAGCGTTTAAATAAAAGCTTTTTCTTAAAAAGTTTTTTTACTTATTTTTTTTTATTTTTTACTTTTTAGTTATCGCTGGCTAGGTTCCTCAGTCTGGTCATCTCATTTAATGCATCATTATTGCAAGGACGTTTGCCGGTTAATTTCGAACAGTCCAGCTCTTCAATCAGTAGACCTTCTAATGATGTTACCCTACTTAAGGCCACGTATGCTTGACCAGCAGCAAAGAGCTGTCAAAGTTTATAAATCGACCGTCTTGCATATTCCACCATATTGGATTTAGAATAACGACACATTCTTTTTTCAAGTTATTATTATTCTCAAAATGCCCTCTCATTTGATACCCATATTGTAGAAGTAGACTAAAGGTAACTATTCCGCCATCCTGCATGGTCCGCCATATTGGATTCAGAATGACGTCATATTCTTTTTCTAGTCACTCTTAACAAGCCCTTTCATTTGATACCCATATTGTAGAAGTAGACTAAAGGTAACTATTCCGCCATCCTGCATGGTCCGCCATATTGGATTCAGAATGACGTCATATTTTTTTTCTAGTCACTCTTAACAAGCCCTTTCATTTGATACCCATATTGTATAAGTGGATTAAATATAACTGTTCTGACATCTTGTATGATCCGCCATATTGAATTTAGAATGACGTCACATATCTTATCATATATTGTCATCCATACAAAATGCGTCCAAAAAATTTCAGCACAAACGGTTGAATATATCTACTTCAAAATTGAGTTCAAAGATTTCACCCGAACACACAAATATCCATACATTGCAAGTTAAATAAAAGCTTTTAATAAGTAAGTAGGTCCCTCTATTTGCTTTGATTGTTTCACCATAAGCGTGAGCAAGTTTTACTATAAAATCAATCAGAAATGTGCAGCCTGCAGGTTGAGTAATATCTAAGAAGATGTTTGATTCGCCTCTCCAAAAAAGTTACCAAATCAAATCGATCAGATATATGCAGCCTGTGCGACACATCAACTAAAAACATAAATTCCCAACAATCAACATAGCGCCCTACATTCAACGATATACCTACTTACATTATTAAAGACGTTTACAGATGTCTCCGTAGATCTAAACTACATAACTCGTGAGACGTGCGCATTGTGCACGGTATGTCGTGCGAGCGCCTGAGCACCGTGACCGAGAGCCTATCTACGGCTGACAACTTAATATTTTTTTACACAATTACAACTACGCACTGCTATTATGTCACGTGGTACTGTTATGAAATGTGTGCATTGTTCAGGCATACCAGCCTGTCGGAAGTTTCAAGAGGGTAGAGGTACAAGTACCATTACGTATACTAAGTTCGCTACAATTAATACACAATTGTAGAGTCTGATTGTCATGTTCACAAAAAGTACGTACGTTCCAAATAATCATGGCCATGGCCTATCGTTGAAAAGGGGAACAGATTACCCATGCTTGCCATTTTGGTATTAATTATACGTGCTAGGAAATACAATTAATCAATAATTACACCTTGAAATTATCGTTGCAAAGAATCAACCAAGAAGACAAAGCGCAGGATTGTTTCACACACTTATAAAGCAAAACATTTTCTACAATAAGCTATGGAATCGTGACTAATTGAGACAATCGACGATCATTATAGTGGGATAACTCACAAATGAATAACTGATCACGACTGATCTCGCAAAACCTTCGTTAAACCTAGAAAACCTTTTTACCCGACTGTGCCAGAAGGAGGGTTATGCTTTTCGAGAGTATGTATGTATGTTTGTATAATTGTTTGGCACGCTCTGCAGCCTAAACGGCTTGATGGATTTTTGTTTTTTAATAATTATTTTATTGCATATCACTCTGTTTACTATTTGTCAATCCGTCCTCACTGTACCTGCGTCCTTGCATATTGTAAACTGTGCCAAGTTATATGAGCATGTCGGGTCGTATAATTTGTTTTATGGAATAATTATACTGACCTTGGGTAGGCACTAGACTAAACTGAATGTTCTTAATTCCGCCATTCACGACATAAAAATTACATTCACCTTTTGTATTATCGTAGAGTTGAGTCAGCAAAGTACCTACGTACATTATGTCCTGTTTCACCGATCTGGTCAATCGACCTCACGGCTCACGCTCATGAAATTAACCTTTGTTGTGGAGATTGATTGAAATTGATCTGTCACTAAATCAATATCCTGTCTGGGTTTCGAATTTATAGTTAGATATCGAGAATCAAAGGTCGGTGTCGAGTGACATTCAGGTTGGGAAACGAGGTTTTTAATCCGTTCTGTTAATCAAACATGTTATCCCGATCCATACTATAAATTTTGAATTGTGAAATATTTAACACTAACTTAAAAGTCTGTAATACAATACGTACTTTATTTGTTACGCATTGTCTTTATTTAGTTCCGCGGTCATGAGGTTTACCGAGTAGGTTACAAACAGTTAAAGGGCATTTTCGTGCAAACCTGTGTCGGCGAACAATAAGTAGTTGTATTATGTTGGTATGAATGGTCTAAAAATCAGAGGACGCTATCATTATCGCAGGTCAAGGTGCTTTGCAGTATCCACCGAAGATAGGCATGCGCTAATCGTTACGGCTTCTAGTTCAACTTAATTAGTAGCAATCTTACAAGGAAAATGTAGAGATCTTTAGGGTTTCTCGCTCGCTTTCTTGAGTCATTAACCAGTTAGATATCTAACCCGTATATAACCTAAACTAATTCTGAAAGGAGTTGAATTATTTGTTGAATAATGTTGTAATAATAGTATCGTATATTATTAAATCAGAGTGAACAAGCCAGCAGTCAGGATACGGATCTCCGTGTGTATTGCCAGTCACTTCTCCAAGGCTCTACCCGTATTCGACACACGAACGATCCTGCCTTTCTAAAATGCTTACCAACCATTTATTTCGTTGTCGCTTTGCACACAATCCGTTATAGGGCTAATAAGATTTATCTAAGAGACACTTTACTAGTATCTGTTGAGAGTCTAGAGAGGGTTTTGCAACAGTAAGGCCTTCTGATTAGCATAAGTAAAGAGCATTTTGTAATTAATTTCAAGATCTAAATTCAAGTTAAGGAAGTAAACGCTACAGTGCTTGGCCATATTAAATGATTGTGTTCTGTTCGAAGAAAATGTATCTCCTTCAAATTCTTGTAATCATATAGGTAAATGAACGAATAATTTTAAATTTGTTCACGTTTTAAACCTTAATCCGTTTCGTTTGACGTTCGTGAACTGACACATACTATTTTCCGGCATTATTTTTATTAGGCAGCGATGATTAAGTAGTCAAGACTGGAACGAATAAATCTACGATATCAATTTCCATCCATTTCAAGTCTCACATTGAAACATTGTGCATGACGATATGATAATTGATTGCCTTCGATTGCGCTGGCGACTGGGAACGATCCCTTTGGTCACGTTTATAAAGTACCGTTTAAACAGAGATTACATCAAGTACATCAACTCTACTTATCATGATTCAAGATCGATCTGCGTTACATTGGAATAAATTCGAAGTACCTATTTCCGCTCTTACATGTTTGTATGCTGTCGGAATCGATCATAAAATCAATGATATGTTGTTGAAACATACATAACAATCCGTAATCCAAGCTATTCATTAGAGAGCGATTGTATCATCATTTATCAGCTATTATGTTTTGCGTTTAAAACGATGGCATAAGGGTCAGTGCGGCGAAACTATGACGAGAAAGTGAAAATTAAACGCGACGAAAATGTTACGCAACTTACGATTAAGTGTATTTACGAACTATGAGATAATAACTGCACCTGTTGAGAACTTTAGTACCGGTTCACTGCACAGTCGGTAGCTAATGTCAAGCTTGTAATTAATACACTAAAATTATAATAGTTCTTACAGCAGATGTCCTCACCTTGTTCTCGTCAGATAAGACTCAACTGTAGGTGCAAGTTTCTTTAATACCGGTACAGTAAGCATCAAATGTCAATATGTTCATTATTACTTAATTCATTATTACTTAAGAAATTCATAAAATCCTCCTTATAACGGGAGATTTTATTGCCGTATGCTAGTCAAATGAAATCGCCAATGTAGGTACTTAATAAGTAATTAAATAGTGTTACAAGTTAAACTTCATCATAAATGCGACGCTGATTCAACCTAGCAAATAATAAGACCTACATTGACATATTTATGATTTCCCTTTTTTACAACTCACGACGGATGGCAGCGAGTGGCCGTACCTACTTAATTGCTGTTATTCATACTTTATAGCAAAAAATTGTCGGTGCCTAGAGCTACTATGATATTTAACAACCGTAGATAATTATTACAAGACAATAATTGTCAACGCATCAGGTCAATGAAATTATTAATAGATGCTAAACGATGTATCTAGGTAGAGAGGGTGTGTGCCGACGAATTCTAGCTAAATTTAGCAAATTATAAATAAATTTAAATAATAACCAATGTGATAGGAATTCATGTTACTACTTTTTTTTAATGTGGTGGAAGCGTAGAAGCCCGCTGCGATTGATTAGCCTATTATTTATTTTTCCTTTAGCAAACATTTAGGTTCGTACATACAGCGAAAATTTATGATACCGGCACAAATGACTTGCTAATGTTAATAAATGATAAATGGCAGCTTCTTCGGTAACAGTTACGCCTTACAGACTGTGACAGTGTGATTAAAACACAATAATTGTAAAACTAGAGCACATTTCATAACACAAACCTAGTAAGTACTAAGCTGTTCCGAAAGTGGGTACTAGAGATTTATTAGCCTGTAGGCACTAACCGTCGGCATCGTAACAGGAATCTAGCTTGTGAAAGTAAAACGTATTCCAACATTAATAAGTCGATCGACTATTCGTTACTTAACAGACTTCGATAGTTTAATGGGTCATTGATACTGATTTAAATCATGATTGGACGCAATATGATGATTATTTCACAACAATATGATGAGTCTCGTTAAGACTACACATATATGCAACTGACAAATAGATGGGTGCGCCCAGTGAACGCTTTCGTGTTTCTAAATTATTTTGCAACTTTATATTCCTATGCCCAATTAAAGAATAATTTAACTTTAATATCTAATATTTATTTATTAATTTAAATCAATCGATTGGTAACTAGGCTTATCTGTACTAGATACAACCTATTCATATATTTGTGTTCTTAATGATTTTTAATTTCTGTGTCGACGTTTAGAGCTTAATTGAAAAAAAAAATGTATTTGGTGTATTATCTAATCATTCATTCATTGGCCTGTTGAGCTTACAATATAATCTGTTAATCGCTTCGGTTTTTGTAATATTGCTGCGCCGACGGCGACGCTTACTGAATAACAATATTCGGTACAATGTCAAGTTGAAAAGTAATGTTAACCTTGAAGTAGCCGCATTGTCTTTACGTTGGGAAATTGTTCTTACACTACAACCAACCGATGTGGGTAAACCCAGCTATTTTAATGAGTATGTTGCAGTGAGAATAACATCCATCTTTTCATTGTTACAGTTATACCCTGCATCACTTCTATCACAATAACGTCGAATGGGAACAGTCCCGAAATCAAAATGGTGGGAGGGATGATGGTGGACGCCCAGACCGGATTTGTGCCAATGGAATCTAAAATCGAAGAGACTACTGTAAAAGTTAGTCGCGCAAAAAAACGTAAATCCAGTAATAGCAACTCCACAAGATTATCTATCAATGAAAGATATCGAAGACTGATACCATACATGACATTTTATTATGCTAACGATTTAGCCACACCCACAACCGATAATGTCAAGAATTTCGAAGTGGAAAAGGCAGAAATAGTGGAGGCCGGAGGAATAGGCCACGCTGATCAGAGAGAGCCAAAAAAGGTAGTTTACCAAAATAGAAATATCCCAAGATACCAAGGAAACAGATTAACTCAACACAATATAGCATCGGCGAATCCCTCTAAAGTTTATTACAAGGGTGGGGTACCAGTGTATCAAATTCCAAGTAAATTATCTCAAAATCATAACCCATTATTACTCTCAGAATACAACGTTTTAGCACATAACGACTTCGATACAAGCAGAATTGTTCATAAGCACATTCCTAAATCACCGGGAATTCCATTTTTGTCAGCGACGCGAAAGCCCTACTTAAATCTTTATGATGAGGATACACCTAATGTCCGGTATTATTTATCAGAAAAAGAACAGACTCCTAAGTATAAATTAGTTCCTTACGAGCAAACACCTCCTGTAAAAGTTCCCGAAAATGAAAATGTTTACGAAATACCAAAAAAGCCAGTTCCAGTACTGATACCTAAAGAGCCAGTTTACATACAGCAACGCCCGGCTCGACCTCACTTCGTTTATGAGCATGTAAACGTCCAACCAAACATTGTCAGGAAACAACCGACGATTGTGTCTGAGAGTTACTACGAAAAACAACGACCATCAAGCGGTCTAGTACAACCGGTCATAGAAAGTGGATTCAAACCAATCCTCCATTCCCCACATTACACTCAGGAACCTGCAATTTACCCAAACAGGGAACCAGAAACTATAATTTCAGAAAATAACTACCAAAAACAGCAAGAAGTTACAACACAATCTGAGCCAAATGGAAACTACGAAGAATTTAAACCAAATTACTATCAGTATGTTGTAGAGCAGACGACTTACGCGCCCCCACAGGCGACAACACCATCAAACAAAATACCGTTGGCCACGTTACTTAATTCCTTACAGTTGAACAAATCTATACCGAAGCCCATCACCAAAGAGAACGTTGGATCTTCAATCAGAACTCTACTGCAAGTGCTAAACATTTTAAAGGCAGTGCCGCAACAAAATAGTGCTGAATCACCAGTATTAAGTACACCTAAGCCGTTTGTGGCTCCTAAATTAGTCAAAATAGGGCCAAAGCCAGTGATACAGATAAATTCTGAAACCGAGTCTGCTAGCGATGAAGGTTTACACGAAGAACCTTATCTGGCACCAGTGAACCCCCCTTCTCAGCACCTTGATGGTGAGTACTAACAAAATGGTATACCTAAATGGTTAAATTAATAGATCTGGTGGTGCCTCTCGGTAAAACTTACTTACCAGAATGTTTTATCACAAAGGAACTTACAATTTATTCACCTTCTTACATCAGGTATACTGATAATGAAGATTTTGTGCGTGAATAAGGTTGATATATCATTTTGACGACATAATAATACCAACCACTTGACCTCGTTGTAAGTGATCTTGAGTATGTAAAGGTTAAAACACTTTGTGACATCGAGCGTGACCTTTTTTGCGGGCAAAATGTATGGGTTTAAAGTATAGCCCAGCATAAGACATGGTATTTATGTCGTATTCAAGTATTGTTAGTAACGCCCCCTGCACCCCTCTATTCACGTAAATCTCATTCCTTATGGACTTGATGTAAAATTGTCTGGATTCTAGATTTAGTGTCATGTGTAAGGTAACCTACCAAATTTCATATCATTAGCATTTTAGTTTTTCATAGAAGAGAATTTAAAACGTTTTCATAAACTTTGAATAAGCAGGGCTTTAATTATATTTGCCTAATGTTATATTACTTACTTATGTTTTCGCTTTTTCAGAAAATCAACATTCTAGTGGCGGATCCAGCCAACAGTTCCCGTTGCAACAAAGCTCTGATGAAGAAGGAGGAACTCCTGGTCACCCAGGCGTCGATTATCCGATTCTAACCACAATCCCGGAAACCAGCTTCAACTGCAAGACTCAGCGATACAAAGGTTTCTTTGCAGACCCCGAGACACGCTGTCAGGTAATTAATTGGTAACACATAAGAATGTTTATAAAAAATCAGGGTTACATAGGGAAAGTAGGTCGGCCAACTGTCGGCGTGTCTATGCATATTGCATTTGTGGTAATCAGTTGCCTACCCTAAAGGATGTCTCCCTAAATGGACGAAGTCGATAAGACTACTTTTTAAGGTGTCATATTACTTAGTTCTTGCCTGTGTGCATCGTAATTAGATAACTGCCTACTAGACCTGATTGACTGACGCCATTTTTTATCAGCCTATTAGCTTACCATAAAGCATATGGGTAATCCTGTGACTCTTGTCCTTGGAGTATGAACTTTAAAAATCCCTAATTAGAGTATTGTTTCTTTCTCGCAGGTTTGGCATTACTGTGACCTTAACGGTGGTCAGGCGTCGTTCTTGTGCCCGAATGGCACGATATTCTCACAGGCCGGATTGACGTGTGACTGGTGGTTCAACGTGCGCTGTGCACAAACCACGCAGCTATATGTACTTAATGAGAGCCTTTACAAGTACATCCTACCGCATTCACCCAAGTTCCCAGAGGATTACAGCGGGCCATTAGTTGACAAGTAAGTAGCTTAATAATTCCATTAGAAGAATCAGTTCTTCATTTTACAATTCCAAGTCCACTTATATACTTAGGTACTCAGCGCGTGTTGACCTAAAACTATACTTACCACCTTTAATGTAAATTTTCAGATACCTTACTCTCAAGTTCAAGGAAATGGAAGAGGAATTTAAGAAGAACAAAAACAAGAAAGGGAAGACTGACAAGGACGACTCAGATGAAGAATCGGACGAATCTAGCGAAGATTCTACGGAGAAAGATAATTCTGGCGAATCAAGTGAGGAAACTGACAAAAGTCAAGAGGAAAGACCGGCCAGCGAAGTCAGTGTCATAGTGGATTCTCCTGGAGAAAGCGGGAAAGTGGAAAGGTTGCAAGATTAATGGATCAAACTAGATTTTAAGTTCCTTAGTAATAAGGATTTAGCTATAGTGCTGCCACTTGCAGATCTGTTTATTTCAGAAAATCTCATCTCAAAGCTTAATTTCTTTTGGGAAATTTGAAATCATGAAGAGACGTTTTATCGTCCCCTTAAGAAATCCTTAGAGCTTTCTATCTGTAAGGAAAATTCTAATTAGGTCATGTAGTGAAGCTTACTTTTAAGTTATTTCTACCATTTATGCCAGTTATTTGTCTGCTTTATAGTGAAACCTAGCAGACGTCAGTATTTTATATACTTAATCATAGTAGCTTTGTTTTTTAATCGTACTTTGCTCTGCTCTTTGTCAGCTGAAGTCAAATGATTTTACCTTATTAAACTTAACCGTAGCCCTTTTCGGGGATACTTGTAGACCTTGCAGACATAAGCCTCTGTCTTTTCAAATGTAAATGTATATAGAAACAAAATAATCTGTGATAGGCGGAATTCCGTGTAAGTATCTGACTAGTTGATTTCAACAAGTGTGACTGATAATGTTGCCAGCTACTAGTGAATGCAGATTAATTTATAGATGTGTAGTATTGCCATCATCACTGTATACTTCTCTCATAAATTATCTTAGTGATAGAGAATTAAACTTGCCATATGTTGCCATGTTTAATTCATTTTGGATGTGTGTGTGAAAATTGTTTTGTGTCACAAGTACGTATTTATAATGGAAATGTTAGTATTTATAGTAGAATACTCATAGTGATATTTGTGCAATGTATATATAAAATCACACTTTTTGTGTATTTTGCCATTAAAGTAATGAATAAAATGTGCAATAAAATATTTTGTATAAAAGTTGTTTGATATTTATAAGCCAAAAGAAACACCGGTTTGAAGTGATGTAGTTATGTATTTATTTAGAGTAATAAATTAGTGAAATATTTTTATAATTATGCTGGTAAAGTTATTACTTTACTCGTAGAACCTTAAAACATTTTATTATAAAATCAGCTGCAAACAAATTGAACAATAAGAACGAGATAATTAAACTATCATAATAAAATAACGAAAGGAACAACACATGTCAACGACAAAATAATATTAACTAGAAATTGGGTGACTAGCCAAGCACTTTATAACAGGTGACGTTACATCTCGCTATGTTAACTAACCTACATTCTTAGATTGGGACTTATGACATCGATTAATGACTACCTAGTATATCGATTCTATAAGTATAATACTGATTAATGAATGACTGAAAATTTATGAGATTCAATGAAATATCTGTACCTACATCAATATGACATACAATTATTACGAATGTTATATATGTATTGGACCATTAAAAGCTAGATAATTACTTAGACAGATATACAATGTGTTAAATTCACATAATTGTCTCAAAGTATACGACATTTACACTTACATTAAATTGTAGAGAGATAATCTATGTACAATAGGTGTTCGACTTAGTTAACAATAAAACATGATTATGATGCATAGTTAAGTATGAGCATAGACACTAACTACATTTTATAAAGGTTTAAGCCTTAGCGAATATGAACATTGTTATTATAATCAGTAGATTCCAAAAGTCAGAAAATCTGATAGGTGTTTTCATGCATTTTGCCTAAAAATGAAAACCACATTGTCTACTCGTAACGGAATGTTGATATATTACTTAATAATTATGCATGTTAGGAGTAGACACCTAAAACTCTTATGACTATGCGATAACCGCTGACAATATTTATACAAAAATATAATTTATAATACATAAGTAGGTCTATACTAACATCGTGTTTGTAAGTTAATTTGAATTTTGAACACGCATTAAGTTCCAAGTTTTTATCTACCTAAAATTTTGATAATAATTATTATCGTTAGTCAGTTTACAAATTATTTACATTCAGACCATACCGTCTCCGTATTAAATTCAATCACAAGTTGTTACCATTTCAGTCTTCACATCCATTTTTTTTAGTTATTACTTGCAAATTATAACCTTATACACTTACCTACACAATATAAATAAGAATATTGTTAACATCAAGGGTGTCCAATATATAGTTTCAAAAAAAAAATACAATCGCTAACAGCTGGTTGATTCACTACTATTATGAAAGAATACACATATTTACTTAAGCACATAAAAGTTTATAAATGCAGAATTATCTTCCTTCAAAGAACTAAACTGTGCCTCGAATCGGTAATGAGCTTTCCAGTAGCTTACCGCTTACTAAATTTACCCTGTTAGTTAAAATTAGTTGTAACAAAACGTTTCATCTTACGCATAAAGAACAATATAAATACAACGCACAAAAACGTGCGGTAAAACACATTAGATATTATGACTTATCCAAATCATGCTTGACGCACGTCGATGTAACTAAGGACTACTCACATTCAACAAGAAAAAGACATATATGTTCGCTCGGATGTCGGGAGCGAGGCAGGGGTCGGGGGGCGAGAGTGTGGCGATGGTATACTTAGTGTTTGAGCAGCAGCGCGGCGTGCTTGAGGCGCAGGTGCGAGCGCAGCGTGTCGATGCGGCTGTAGGTGGCGGGGCAGTAGGGGCAGGGCGAGCGCTGCGCCGTGTGCGAGTGGAAGTGGTGCCAGCGGTTGGACACCTCCTTGCCGCACGACTTGCAGCGCCACAGCGCCGCGCTGTCGGCCACGGCCACGAACATGCTGTGGTACGAGTAGGGCGGCGCGGCCGTCGCGTGCGCGCGCTCTGCGAACAACAACGCATCACGCCGCTACTCGCGCGCCCGCGCCACACGCCAGCCACGCGCCCGCCCAGGCGAGCCACTGGCGTCGCTGTCTAGGCTACGGCGGGCCGAGGCCGGACTATTCACGGGAGTGAATACGGCCGCACTTAAGGGTTTGTACAGTATTAATGCTATACTTTGCGGGTGGGTGTGGAGCACGTGATACGCACAACTGAAACTACACGGATTTGTAACATACCACAATTTAATGTAAAAATTAGTAATAAATACAACAGATAAATGCAGGAGTTTGCAACATGTTAAAATTGCATTACATAACATCAAACAATGTGAAAAAAAATAAAATTGCATTAACTGCTTGCATAAAACAAAAATTATTTAAATTAAACTTTTAACGGAGGCATCAAACCAAGACATCAAACAAAATATTCATAAACAACAAATCGTTCATAAAATTTCATGTAATAATATAACAAGACTATTAGTCAGGTGTGAGGTACACGATTTGACACCCCCTTCCTATTAGTATTACACTATTGTGATATACGACACTATAACAAATTGGCTAATGTTATAAAGAAGAAACAAAATAAACATAACTAGACCATTGCTATCCTGAAATAACCTTTAGAGCTCATCCTGCACTCCATTGATTCAAATGATACGATCACATTCTTGTGATACAAATGTAAATTTTATTATACAATAAATTGGAATATTCAATAGATTGGCCAAATAAGTGACTAGGTCTACAAGACCTCAATTTCATAAGACTAAATTTAGTAATTCGTTAACCTTATGTATAAAATTCCATATGGCATAAAGTTAGCTTTCATTAAGTCCGAATGTGGTCACCATTACAATTATTAAGTTGCATACTTTTTGAAAGCTGAAAAGAGATCAAAGGTAGATATTTTCTGAGCCAAACGGTGTGATACTCCAAAATATTCTGGCCAGACACTATCATAGTATCCTAACCTAAAATATCTAAAATAATATTCTATGTTACTAATCAATCAATTTGCTATAGCAAATTCAATATTAAAAATTGGTCTCGAGTGATAGTTATATAAAAATGCATTCACGATTAGATGAAGCGTTTAACGCGCGGGCAGATCGGGAGATCAACGCGATCATCGACTCGCAGGGCAATGGGACCCGTAACGGATAGCTATGATCTATTTCAACAATAGACTTTAACTTGCACGACAATAAATTATTAAATAGTACATAACTATTACGATTGGCAGAGGTAAACAAGCTAATTCTTAATATTACCAGCTATAAAACCTGTACATCACCGTAACCCAAACTGCGATTCACTAAGTAGAAATAGACATTAGGAGTAGTTCACTTATGTAAATACAAATAGGTAGTTACTCTCTTTCAATGATATTAATTATATACTTTTTAAAATATCATTTAGTTTGGTTACGTAATTAAATAACTAGTAATATTGCACTGAGTATGAAATGCTATCAAATAATAAGCGCCCACAATACTATGAACAGTAGGTATAAAAATCTTTGATATCCTTAAAGTAAATATAAAATCTTTATGGAAGAAATGTTTGGTGACTTCATATATACAGGGACGCATGAGCTTCGTGCTTATATATATATATATCGAGTGGGCCCCTATATTCAATAGTCAATTGTATAATCTAGCTATAAGTTATGACTATTTTCAAAAAATTGCACAAGTGGAATTGCATGTTCACAGCTACTAAACAGCACTAACGCCACAACTAAAGTTATGGGAAACAATCACTGATTCACTATCTGGATGTGATAATTCCTAACTCCATCATGAACGTTTTATATTTGGTAGGCAAGGATCAGATTCATATATTATGTAAATGGTGTCTTATCATTATTCATTTATGTACTAGTAAACTTGAAGATCTCTGAAAAAATTAAGGTATAATCTCGAGTGATACTGTAATCTCTAGGCGTGTACGATCCATGCATTATTTACCCGTTGACCAGACAGATGTACCTCAACTGGATGCTAGGTGCCTTACATTTAATGCAAAGTAACTAATCATTAAAACATTAATAATATTATAATAGGAGTCGAATCGTAGCGTGTTAACACTCTTGGTTCTCTAGCACCATTCCTTTTTATCACATTTCAGTTACCGTACCACTCTAAGTGTTTAGCTAAAAATGTAACAATCTTAAACCTTAATTGAAAAATACATACATAAACGCTAGGTTAGTCCCAATCGTAGAATGCCAATATTAGTTACTAAATGCGCAACCTCCAAACGTTCCGTCCTAACTTATATTAATTGATTGAAAGAGGTCTTTGACCCCAAGCACCGATCACACGAGTGGGCGACGACCGGGCCGGGTCGCCGTTACCACAACTAAACACCTACCAACGATAAAATAATAAAACATGTTAACATCTCAACTCGATTACTTTTAACCGACAACTCAACATAAACGAAATCATTGTTACTATATGATGAATCGATTAAAAACAAACAACACTAATAAATCATATTATATATGCAGTTATATAAATATAAAAGTATATTAAATCAGACAATAGAATATATCTAAGTATAAAAAAAAACAATCTCCGTAAATAGATCAACTAGTCTAGTATAAAAATCTTTTCGTATGTTTCCTTAGGCGCTATCCTTTAATACATCACAAATCCTTAATAATTATCCATCTTGCAAAGGCCTCATAGAGTTACAAATGCATCTACACTGAGATTCAGTCAATATTTATACGTCGTTGACTAACGACAAATCACAATCTCTTGCCAGTCCCCAAATATCCTTCTGATGTCGTTCCATACCACCCACAGGATTCAATAACATAAATACAATTAGCTACAGGAAACTCATAATTTCCTATCTAATGAATAAATATAACAAGAAAGTGTGGGCCCTTGTCGGGGCCACCGCTAATAGCCAGCATCACTTCGCGGTCGCACCGCTACTCGATATAATGTATATTCTTAATATCTTAAGGTTCCTATCGATACAATATAAAAAATAATATGGTAATAGTAAAATTAACATCATATTATTGCTTTTGCCCGTTCCCGTATAGCGATTGGTATAGAAAAAAATTTGCTTACCTACTATATACGCTTCGAGTCATTATTTCAGTAACATCGACATAGGTACATTCCAGACGAGGAATCTTATACAAGATCACACTGGGGCAAGTCAAACGCACAACCGAGACGATACTAAAACGAGTCGCCCGCCGCGTGCAGGCTACTTCAAGAAAGGCCCGTTTAAGTAATAGCACTTCAGCTTAATCCTAAATAGGAAGCGGTTTTGACGCGAGACGGTCTGTTAAAATTTGGACACATCAACAACGACAGAGTCTGAGCTGGCTGGGGCGAGCGCGCTCACAGAGCGTCGAGGCCGAGCCAGTACATGGACAATCAGTCGAAGCCCGCGTCCAGCGGGTTGGCGTAGAGCGGCGCGTGCGGCGGCGCGGGCGCGGGCGGCGCGGGCGGCTCGAACTTGCGCGTGTCGGGGTTGTACGCGGGGTGCTTGAACTTGCAGTGCGTGCGCAGGTTGTCGGAGCGCGTGTACGTGGCGCGGCACAGCGGGCACTCGAACCGCCCCGGGAAGTGCACGTGATAGTGGTTGCGGATGTGCGTCACCACCTTGCCGCACAGCTTGCACCGGTGCAGGTTCAGCGCGCCCGCCACCCGCTCGAACGTCAGCCGCATGTGCCAGCCCTTCGAGCCTGCAACCAGCGATGCGTCACTCCCACCACACACACACCGCTCACCGTCCAATGCCGCAGTGCCAACGGCCACGCGACCGATCTCGCCTCTCCGACGCTCTCACAATCGCGCACCGATCGGGTGACCTAAGTTGGTACTGGGGCATTTGCTACGTGATGCGATTTTTACTGAGGTTACAATATACTTTTTCATTATAATAAACTAGTTGAAAACATTTTGCAAAAACAATAATCGGTTCAAACATTTTTTACATTAGTTTAGTAGCACTATTTAAGCCTTATTATTAACTGTTAACGCTGTACTATGCCTTTCCTATGACTATTATAATATAAAAGCGTTAATAATATTTAATAAAAATTTAAAATAAAACTTTCGAAATTATTGATTTGTAACAAAATATTAATATTCAATGGAGATCCATGCATAAATGAATCAATGATACTGAAGAAATGGTGTTAGTTATTTTCTGTGTTATATACGTTTGCATGAGAATTTGTTAATTACTGTCACCAAGCCTGTAAATGCAGAAGGCGATTTATAGAGAGAAATAGGTCTGCTATATATAAAGAAAGCATGGATAGAGGATGAAATGAAAAGAAAAGTGGTATAAATAAAGGAATATATTTGCAACAAACACACAATAACGATAGACTTACATACGAATTAATCGAAGTAATGGGAAATAAATTAAAATTAAGAGGTATGTTCCTAAATCACAAGAGAGTCAGTCTTAGACATCAGTAGCTATTACCGATATCAATTCATTATACTACAAGGAACAATAAGAGATCATAAGTTTGTACAAACTTCTGGGTGGAAATTGATTTATAAGGCACCTCAATTGATCGGCAATCTTGTAGACGACCGAGACCTCAAAATGAGTATCATAAGTAGCACGCAACATGTGTGTGTGTTCCATTAAGAGGACAGAGTCATCGTGTCTATTATTCCCATTAATCATGTTTAAGTAAACTATAACTTTTTAAAAGGTCTGGAAATTTGACTACATAACATTCCTCTAAGTTAAAATAAAAGAAAAAAAAAGTACATTCTATAAGACGCTGATCACTTGAGTTGGTATGTTAAATTATCAGTTACACAATTTTTACTTGGTCACAGCAAGGAAGCTGTTTTAACTTCTAAACTATACAAATACTAAAATAAATAGTAACATACATGGTTAACACATTTTTTAGCACAATTTATATAACAATACACGAAATTTTGGTTAATTTAGGAGCTCATAGGAATTATTTTAAAAGCTAATGCATTTTTGCACCCGAAGTCGTGAAAATGATATTGATTTTAAAATTTTGAGCACTACGTTCAACACTTGTTCAATGTGTATTGTATGTATTTTATTAACCTCATTTTAAACGATGTAATGAATTGTAGCTTGAAATGCGTGCTGTGTTGAACGTTACGCATCCGATAAAGGCACTTTAGAATGAATTTAGGCGAGAAGTACAATTTCATACATTAGTATTAAAATGACTAAATTAAGATTCAATATTTTCCTCAGAGAATGAAAATGATAAACTAAACATAAAAGATCACACCACACCTTAATTCTAATTACAAAATTACATTTGTTAGATCAACCGAGTCAGCGCTTTGGGTTAAAATTTGCAATCGATTAGTAATAAAGTTAGTAGAAAAATTTTGCTACGTAAACATTTAAGAGTTAATGAGTATTAAAGAACATAGTAAAACTATGAACACATGACGTATGATATGTAGTCGCGTGTAAGATCGTTGTTCATATCTAACTAAACAAATCGATTCTAATTTGCTAAGCCTAATAATCTTTAAGTAAATTCACATTTATTTTTGATATTTTCCAAATTATTGGATTTTAAAACAGAACAATGTTTCATGCGTAGATGTCTCTTCAGATTATCAGCACGAGTCAGCGTGATAGGGCACATGGGACATTTGTGCTGTTCTGGGTTATGAGATTTCATATGCTTTTTCAAATTATTTACTAATTTACCGCAAACGTTACAAGATTCGGGAAGACTGTAAGATCTGTTGTTTAATGTCAAACCGAACGATTTGACAATATTTTCAACATTCGCTAGTTTACTCGTGAAAGGTTCCCATGGTTTTTTATTTTCATCAACGCCATAATTTTCACCTGTAAGATACGTAAATATCTTCATGACAGCATAATATTTTGGGGATACGGGGCATGCTTGATTTTTCACTAACAAACTGTACGCGATCTTCACAGCAACCAACACACTTCCGTAACCATTCAAATATACTCCAGATCCCTTATACATGCAACCCACAGGCTAGCAGATATACAATATTCTAAATGACTAGAGTAACAACAGTCTTGGTTTTCTTAAAATTACAAGTACATATACATTATGTACGGTAACCTCAACCCTGAGACTTAACTATAAGGTCTAATAAACTAGTGTAAATATTGCACGACCTATGACCCTCAGGGGGCGCCAAATCATCATTGGAAAGAAATTTTATGACACCGTTTTCTTCATAAAATTAATAAATAGAAACTTTCTAAAAGCATACCATATTAAGAAAAGAATTGAGAAGCGGCTATGGTTAGTGCGACTTTACAATGGATCAGTAAGCAACAAAGAGTAACATGCTGCAGATGTTATCAACATGCATACTTTTAGTGACCTCAAGTCCAGATATTTCATTGAATATTCGTACTGATGTGACTTCGACTGTGTAAAATTTCTGGACTTATTTTGATTATACGAGAAGCAAAGGCAAGGGGTTAACAAAAGCTAACACATAGGCTACTTTAAACCTGTTGTCAATTGTTAATATCTGTTTATATGTAAAAATGACTATAGTTGTTTTACCACAATGTCGATACAAAATTTGGACTAGATTTCTGGCGTCTAAAATATATTAAATAAACCTGTTATGCCGACGTGTATTTAACATCTGACAACGATTTATAAGCACACAATTATGTTGACGGTCACCAACAAAACAAAGATGAGCTTGATTGAGTGATGAACTTATGTTTTCGAATGTTGATGTAACAAGATTGTATAGCAAACTCTATGGTTAGTTGGTGGTCGTGGTTAGAGAAAAATAACTCACCATCTATGGTGTCTGTCTGGTCAGGGTGTGGCTGCAGCATCGGTTCGCTGTCGTTGCACTCGTTGCCAAGACCTTGCTGGGTCAATATTGAGGCCATTTCATTTACTCCCATACCCTGGAAGATCAGCAATCGTTATATAAAACTTTCTATGTATTTTTTAAACACGAAACCAACCTGAGAAGGTTAAACACAGTGAAGATCTTTTAGACAAGAGAGGCTGTTTAAGTATAAACTTTCAATTATCTATTGGAATATTTTGGAACAACTCTGAATATTATTTTGTATAATTTGTGTTTTTTCTTAGATAATTAAGCAATCGTTGATATATCTCAGTGGTACGACATTCAATCTGTGATTTTTTTTGTTTTTAGTTATATTTAATGTTAGCAAAGGCCCTGAACTTCGTGGAAAAGGATGGAAAGGATAAGGTGATTTTTTTGTACTTCGTTGTATACGAATAAATAAGACGGTTCGCAATGGAATCATTCGTTTTATTCCACAATCAAGAAAGTTGTATTTACATTAATTTGTTAACGGTACTGTATTTATTATAGCCATAATAGGCTTCCGGGTGTAATGTCAAAAGTCACAGAACGATTAAGATTGTTCTCGAAGGTTCTACATAAACAATTGTATTAAGAATGCTCGCGTTCATGACAGTATTTATGCGCTTTACATTTATCGTGATGATTAACTATTTCTAGCCTAAAATTGGCGTTGCCTTCTACAAAAGAGGTTCGGTTGACCGTAAGCTCGTGTGACCATTTTCTGCAGTAAGTGCAGTACATTGTGTTTCGAGATTTGTCATATTGCAACCACGGGTAAAGTGATAACCAACTAAACCGGAATTTGCCGGTCTTCTTAGATTTATGAGGTAACTGCCGGGCAGGTTTTTTAACTGGTGGAATTTGTTGGGGCGGTAGTGCGAGGATCGAAGCGAGAATGTTGCTACATGGCCGATTAGGACTGAGATCCAAACACGAGCGGTTAGATTCCTCCGCGTCGGCACCGCGAACCCAGACTGAACTCTGCCAACAAAGAAGGAAAGGCTCTGCTTTAAATTTTGTGACGCCATCTTTTAAATCGGGCAGATCCCTTCCTTCTCAGTCACAGATTCGCGGTATGCTCGCAAAGAGTTCAAAAATTATAGAAGAAACAGATCATCCGTATAAAGATGAAGAAACAAAACTGCATTCAGAAGATTAGAACACATAGGAAATCGTATCATGGTTATAGTGTGTTTAGTGTGTAGAAGCTGACCTGGAGGTGCGTCTGGTCGAATGGCGGCGGGTGCAGGGCCGGCGCCAGCGTGGCGAGCGGCGCGTGCGGCGCGTGCGGCGCCAGCGGGTACGGCGAGTCCGGCTCCTGCTTGACGTGCGGGGCCGGCGTGTGCGCGGGCGAGCGCGCCACCGCGCGGTGCGGCGTGTGCGCCGGCGGCGGCGTCGACGGCTCCGAACCAGAACCCGTCGAACCTGCCTTCGCTGACTTCACGTGCCCCTGTACCATGCACACGATATTACACACTTTATACAACTTCAACCTAATAGAATTATACAACAATACCCAATCACAAAACAAACAGTAAATTAAAGATAAGGCATTTATTCTTCATGTTATGATTGCCCTGAAAAATATGCAAAAAATTAGTCTCGATTAACAATAACCTTTACGACGCAATTTTCAAGTTATTGCATTTAGCTCGGGCAGTTTACCTCATAATGCCTGTAGGATAGGTCGACGTCATCCCGGGGTACGGTGGAGTTCTTTCTGCGGCGCTTCTCGGGCGGCAGCGCGTGCGAGGGGTGCGAGGGGTGCGCGGGCGGCGCGGCCGACAGCGGCGTGTGCGGCGCGGGCGGCGCGCAGTGCGCGGCCGGCGGCGTGGCGAACGACTCCGACCGGGAGAGGTTCTCCGCGCTCACCGACGGAGTCGAACGATCCTCAGACTGAGAAATATTTTAATACACCCTTATTACTATGCCACGATTACAATCGACCAGATATTATGATGAATTGCCACAATACATGTCTTTATGGTTTGTACGCTTGATACTAGTATAACGGTAACACTAACAGGTAAAGAAAGTTAATTTCACATAATTAAAAGAGATTTTATTTGCGGTTTCCTAGCCATTTCTGTTAACTAGTTTTCTATTCAAATCTAATATACCACCAATAACACCTCTCACAACAGCTTGTACCTACCTATTCCAACGGTTTTCATCAAGTTGATGCGTTTATGGATGCATATTTTTATCTCGAAGCATCGTAACGGTTTTATGACGTCATGTCTTTAATTTCGAATTAGGTATAACTTTACGTACCTAGTATAACGAAGCTGAACATGTTAATACCGTATTTTGAATTTTTCCGCTTGTATTAGTTTTTGGCAAAAATTTAAATTCCTAATTCTGATCTATTAGTAAAACTGCCGCTCTATCAAAAATTCAAGGTCAACGGGTGATAACCAATAAACTGTGTAACAGTTGCGTGCTACTTTTTTAGGTGTAAATCGAAATGCATCCTATAAAGATCATAATATATGTAGCTACTAAAATGATGGACTCAAGAGGTTATAGAATGTAAATCGACCATTTTAATAATGTTGTCATAGTAACACTTTGTTGTCCCATCAGGCAAAATCTAGATCGATAAAGTGACGCCGACGGATTACTTATTAATTTTCTTTTGAAAACCACTTCGATCGATATATTACACGTGACAATGCTTACCTTGGGATTCAATGTATTATTTTCTGTCAAACCTCTAACTTGTAAACTTTCAGCAGTTTTTAGGAACATCGGGAGCATATTTTGGCCAACATTCACTTCACCCTGAAATAACCAAAATTACAGTATACTTATTTCGAAAAAATGGACTCACAAAAAAAAATAAGTTTATTGAAATACCTTGTACATGAAATCCAAAAGTGATTTCATTTCTGATAATCGTACATCTTTGAGAAATATTATCGGGTGTGGATGATTGTTCTGTAGGAATATACTTTCAAAATATGGGGAACATGCGGAGAGTATCGTCTGGTGTGCCTGAAACAATTAAAAAAACACATTTTCACAAGTTTGCTTTTAAAAATAGCATGTGTAAATTAAACAAAAGAAATGATGCAGAGCTATGTGAAGGTCTTTACGATTCTGTTAGCATTATATAGAAACAGTGCATAACTGCCATTTTGGCAGACCTATTGTTATTACAATTAGTTAGTAAATGTTTTTTCATGGACTAGGTTTTCAGACACAAGTTGTTGGTTAATATTTGCACGGAGGCCTTTGTGAGGAGTTTTATTTTATATTCAGTGTTTATTCTGATAAATACTGCCGAGAACGCTTTTAGCGAGTACAAAGTACGATTTTATTCATATCAATCTAAAAAATTAAAAAATAGACTAAGATGGTTCTATTTTCCCATCCCGATTATAAGCCGTTTGATTTCGTCGTGATTGCTATGATAAACATTATATTGTTATAACGTTGGCATTTACTTTAGATGTATCGTTTTCAAGGATTAATATTATATTTTCGACCTTGGTGACAAAGTATGAAGGTATTATTATTTTAACGATCCTATTTAAGTTAAATTTTAATACAAAGAAAAGTTCTTGTTGCTAATACTAAATGCTGTCATTACAAACGAAGAAAAAACACTTGAAAAGCATATTATCAGTATTGTTTAAAGTATCAGGAAGTATTTTTGAAATAGATAACATTCATATGGATTAATGTCCAGTTTATGACCGAAAAACTATTTGTATATTCATAACTTATAATTGATTATTATGGTTTTCGTAAAACGAAACAAGAATTTTATGTATGACCAAATGTGCGTTGCTAATTGATGGACATATTTAGCTTTTATTGAACCTACCCCGTACATGGTTCCTTAGATCTTTAACATTTTACACGAACAATTTCTACACTATAATAAAGTATGGTTACTTTATTACCTATAGTGAAAGAAATCTTTCAGTGAATTGGAAAAACCAAGCATTGCAAGGTAGTAAAGTTATAGAATGTTGAGCTTAGATCGCAATTTCTCAGAAATGTAGTTGTTTTTACTTTGTAGTTAAGACGGCTATCAAACCTGTATCGTTTATTTACTGTTCTCCGGTATTTAGACCTATGTATGTCACAGGCCACTAAAGATTTATAACATGAAGCAGAGTTATAATGCCCGAGTTCATATCCGGCGCGCTTGCGCCTAACGTAACGGATAACTTAAGTAACTCGATATAACCTGAGCGCAAACATTTACAACTCCTTACACTACGGTAAAAACAACACCTAGGTCTTTTGGAATCGAACTTTCGCTTTGCAGTACTATTCTAGATATAAAAACCAACTTTCACTAAGCTTTTATTTATGTCTGTGGCTTACTAAGATCGTCCTAGATAACATGTGACTTTGAAGTCTATTTCCTAGGTATGTTCTATTTTAATGTACGCTATTTTCACACATCGCACATTACCCATATTGTTGAAAAATAAATGTTCGATTCTAAATATCGTTTGCTGTAACACATTTGCTCTAAGAATGTGGTGAAGTCGATAGCGGTATCTGGCTAGACTGAGTAGGCAGCAGGTTTGCTATAGTCCTGTCTCCCACAGACTAACGCTACACTTAATTGATATTTCTCCGATATTAAGTACAAAATCAAAGTTTTTACCGGACCTAATGCTGTGGAACAACTTTCTTGGGATTTCGCAATTTTCTTGTCTTATACGGCAATTTTATTTCGATGTTAAATATGGTTAGTCATCGTAATGATTAAAAATGCATCATGTTTTACTCATAAAATTGCCGCGAAATGAATTAACGCTTTAAAGACTACTTATAACGTACCTAGCTACTAAAAAATGAAAGAAATCATGGATTTCATGATATACAGTTAGTTTCCAGTTAAGAAAGGTAACGTTACTGTTTTTACCGTACGCGCGCGGTACGAAAGGAACCCATAAATGAGACTCTCGTCCCTCCACCTGCAGTTTTGAGCTACATTCGTTAGTATTACATTCGTTACTATTGGAATGTTTAAGCTTTTACACAAGGAATTTTTGTTTTTTAATTTACTGCCCACATGTAGCCATAAAAAAAATATTTAAAAATCAAAATAATTTTGATAACCGTGTTTAAAAACAAGTTAAAAGTAGACAAAACAGTTTGACTAGCCAGATAATCTTTTGAGACAGTTTCTTATCTGCGGGGCTTGTCCAATGTTGTTTTATTTTTAGATATATTTTATAACGGTAGATATAGATCAGTTTCAAGAAAGAACAGAGAGTTTATGACTATGAAAATTGTTAATACCTAATCGTCAATCTAGCCTAGGATTTAGGTTATCTAAAATGTTCGTCGGTCGTTTGGGAGCGAGATGGGTCGACGACCAAAGCCAAGGTTTCGGGTCAGACGTGGGTAAGATTGGCACAGGCTCGGTGAGAATTGCAATTCTAACCAAAGACTTAGCTCCAATAGAGGTTTAATAAGGACTATAAACGATGATAACTATGTTTCGGATGTAGATGAGTTTGACTCTAAATAATCATCACAAAAACCATTGAAAAATGTAGCCGGGAATAGCTTTAGAGTGCTAGCGCACTGCTGTCTAATTTCGATTAGATCGTTCCTCAAATACGTAATACAATTTAAATCAATCAATTCGCGGACATGTTTTTAACGGCACAATCACCCCTGCCTTCAAATTATGCGCGTATTTGACTTATATTTTAGTTACATCTTCGTAATTTCGGCATAAGTATTTATTATCATTCAGTTAAATATGAAGCACTCTTTGTAATACCGAAACATTTCACGCATACCTAGCCAGTACCTATATTAAAACATATTTATGTAATGTATTTAATTTTTCTGCGTGTTGCTCTACTGACACATATTTTCAATACCTACTTACTCAAACAAAACGTAGTAAATGAGTGATTAATATTTTATCAGTCAGTGATACTGGCGTTGCGACTTAGCCAAACGCCTTGGTAGTGGGCTCGATTTTTACATGACCTAAGTTAATTCTAAGGATCTCGTAACATTTATCTGCAATCCTACTCTGCGAATTACACGTAAGCTGCAATGTATTACAAAAATCTTGCAAGATTTGATTCAAACATATTCACTCTAAAAATAGTGCCAAGGTTTCAAACATTCCTAAAAAAAGTTATACTACTAGACCTAGCTAGCCAGACATAATGCTATTAATATGTCTGCAGAGATCTAGTCCCTAAAACCTGCTCAACCACTATAACAAAAAATTAGAAAGTTTAAAACATATGCAGATCTTCTACAGACTTTAACCTACCAAACAAATTGCATTTTATTAGCATAAAACTTCAGCTTTCATAGATAATTGTTGAATTTAAATAGCATATTAAGGAAGTGGCTTGTTCACAATACCTTTAGTTTTGTATTAACAAGCCTGTATTCTCTTCATTACTTTTAAACACTGAAGGGCTCTTGAATTCTCTATTAATTCATAGAAACATATTTAAATTGAGGTTCATATAACAAATAATGCAAACAATGTATAAGTTCAGTATTAAATGCTGTTTAAATTCACATTATATGTATTTAGTCATGTCATGTCTAATTATATTCAAAATTATAGGCATTAGCTTTAAAAATCCAATTTAGGTAAGAATAACCTTGCAGAATTAGCAAATATTTAAATATCTAAAATGAAGACTGCCTTGAATTGATGGCTTAAGGTAGCAATTTGACAGTAATGACAATCAAGATTTTGAGTCTTATCTTCCTCTATCTTATTTTGATGTAGGCGTATATAACTTTTATTACTGTCCTTGGAGTACACTAATTAATTTTTGAATAAAGCTAAGGTTTCATCTTAAACACTACAATATGAAAAAATAAAGTCAGTTTTTCGAATAAAAATAATTGTGGACTGCTAGAATACGCCGGAAAGGATATCATCCACATTAATCAAAAAGAAAGAACAAGAAATTTAAGTTTAATAGTTAAATTCTTTCAATGATTAGTCAAAGCAAGAAAAATCATTCAAAAAGCATTGTCAACAATAGGTAACAACACATTAGTGTATTACTCATGTTTGTTTACTATTTAATGCATTTTGTTGTGGCATAATAATAAACTGTTGCATGTGAGTGCAACAAACAGAATATCAATATTTACATACACTTCCTACAATGTGATATAACATTACTAAGGAGATTGTAATATGTATTTTTTTAAACAACTGATTCATGTGACTAGGTTGTTTTCTAAAAACTAGTAACACAATATTTTGAGCATGAATAATGTGTATTGAGATGTAAAACAGGCTACCTCAACGGAATTAATTATAATAAGTTTTTAAATAAAATACTAGACTATAATTTGAAGATAACATTTTATAACTATGAGTTAATTATGTATGTATAAGTATATATGAAAAAAAGTGTGAGATAACAAACCTTGACTGTTTCTCCATCGCAGGCCAGTGTGACATCGCACAGAGCCTCTCGTTGCAGCAGGCTTGCAAGCACATCAGTCAGGTTGTTCGGGTGGTTGTTCCAGCGCAAGCAGAATTGCTGGTCCATTGTTGGTGCTAATGTCAGTGACCGTGCTGCAAATAATTATCAAATCACTATACCATGGTTGAACCACTTTAGGCTAAATTTACAAAAATAAAATTGCAAGGTTATTTCAATGTAAGGACTAAAATTTAAATTCGTGAACAGTTGCTGTAAACGAACCTAGATTTGCATCACTTAGTATTTAAACAAGTGGTAATTAGAGACGCGCCGGTTATCAAATTTACATTAAGATACTATGTGCAAAAAATTGGCGGCCATAGGGCCTAGATAGGAGAGCGGAGAGATAAGTGACATCAGCGGCTCGAATTAATGGGGGCCGCGGGCAGCGAGCTTACTGTACTCCACATTGACAGTTAGCCCGCCGACACATATCTACTTGTTGCATGCTCCAAACAACACCTATACATTATGTAATTTAGCTCCAGAAGCCAGAGCGCGGGGCCACCGACCCTACGGGACGCGGAAACCTCTAGCCGCCTCTATAAACGAGTTTAAAAAAGTAGTACCGCTCGCCAAAAAAATCGCAACATGCTGACACCGTTATAATCGCCAAGCTGGATGTCCCAGTTGCTAGGTCCATACGCGTGATTTGAAGAATTTTAGGATGCACCAATAATTGTTGTTTATCACAGGTCATGCCGCGTGCCTAAAAATTGGCAACTGAAGATGTATGGGATTTCTAAACGCGTAGTTGTGTCAACTTTGGCTATTCGTAGCGCCATTTGCCGATCCCGTATCACAGAATCTAAGAATTTTAATATCAATAAACACTAAATATTTTGCTAAACACACATATTATTCACTATCACAAAACAAAACGATATCCGAGACACGACAAGTCAATAATTCCTAACTCACCATTTGCAAAAATTTTGCCATCACAAACGCCACCCGACCCCTACCTTGCACTGTCTTTTTGACCACACACACATCTCGATTTCCGTGTTCACTCACGGCCTTCGGAATATCTTTCACATCAATCGGCCAGATTCGCAACGCGAACTTCATGCGTTTCACACTTTATGGCGCCAAATTCAAAATTTGCACTACTAATTTAAAGAAAATAGGAATATTTATACTATTCAACATGATAAAATGATTGGATAACATAAAATAAAACATAAAGTACAGTATTTTAGTCCGTAAAACTGTTTAATAATAGTAAAACCACCCAATATTTACCACAAATTCCAGATCCATAGATATTATTTTGCAAAGAGGTTATGACGCGGAAGCAACACTAGTACTTGAAAATATAGGGCAAATTCTTTAATTACTATCCCTAATTTGGTTGATAATATAACTATCGACTGTCTGAGTACTGATTTTATCAAATTATGTAGTTACAATAAACAAATTTATAAAATTTAGCATTGGCCTTGACATTATTATCACAATTTTTGCACATGCATATCCGACTACGTAGCGCCATCTACAGTAGTAGTTGTTAAGATAAGAGTACTGTTTGGAATTTGTCTGTTGTATGAAAACGTTAACAGATGGCACCACCTCGTCCATTAGGAATAGGTTTTTATTGCTACTTACCTACCTATCAATAGTTCAATGATCCCAAGATGCATGTACAGTCAGCGCCATAAATAAGTAGTTTTTAATAGATGAGGCGTTGATAAAGAAAGAGCATGGAAAGAATAGAGCTAATTAAGAATGTCTTTTATAATAGCTATCGTTAAATTGTAAGACGTAGATATTAAAGTACTAATAATTGTTGTTCTTATGTTGGTTTCTCAGTATCTGTATTTAGTATTTTTAACTAGTTTTACTTAAAATTATTGTAACAGAAAAAAAATATTAGTGGGAATATTGTGTTTTACTAAAAAAAATCTGATAGAAACTTACTTTTAAGGTACATAAACACGTGTTGTGGTCTTTATTATACGAGTTAATTATCAAAAGACAGTTGGAGCACCGCAAGACAATTTAAGATTCGTACCTATCAATGACTAGAGCGAAATGCGTTCTAATCATGAGTAGAAGGGGTCATTGAACTTGACAATAACTCAGTAAATTCGGCGTTCTACGGCTTGTTGGCAATGGTAGCAATTAGAATAAAAATGTATTGCAGCCAAAGTTTAATTTACGGGTTTGATTTATAAACTTCAATTTATGGTTTGTTTTCTACTATAAAAGACTTTGAGGTTAGAAGTTTTGTTAAAGAATATTTTGTATCTATTAAAGTTATTACTATCTATAAAAGAAAGAACTAAGTTTTTACTTTGAATAGAAGATTTAATGTAAGATGATAGTTAAAGATACTTGTGGTTTATAAAGTGTTTAGTTATGAATCTTTGACTCTTTGTGTAGAAAAAAAATGCTTAAAGTCTATGACTAGTTACGGAAGAGGTTTTTTTTAATAGAAGCTTAAGATACCGAGTTTAATATATCCGTGAGTCATAAACGACCTATTCACTTGTGCAACGATCTCTCAGACAGAATTCAAACATTTTTGGATCAAACAGCTGATTGTTCTGCGCAGGGATCAAACCTTTACCAACTGAAGCACATTTGTGGTTAATTTCGGATTATTTCACCCACCTCTCACGCTCAAACGGCTGGAGCAATTTTGATGAAGTTTGGTATGGTGTTAATTGACACCCCGAATTCATAAATAGGCCACATTTGCGCGGGCGAAGTCGCCGGCAACAGCTAGTTGTGCATACTTTAGTAGGCAGGGTTCCAATGATTAGTCCATTGTTCTTGTTTCACGGGTAGTTGTCAATGCTAACAGTTGCGACATATCATGAAATATTACTTTTTGTTAGTAAAGAAATAAAAAACGCCTCCTTTGTGTCCTAAAAGATTAAACAAGTGATAGGTACACCTGCGTAGATACAGTTTATTAGGTTTACTTAGATATGTCTAAATGATAATGAGATTATTTTTGTGTCCTTAGGTACTATCAGATAAGAGATTGGTAATATTAATATTCATATCATTTAAGAGTACTTATATTTCTAGGCCTATAATAATAACAATATTGATTTTAAAACATTAAAAAAAGTTTGGGCTCAAACGTAAGCCATGATCAGAATAAATTGTGACTAACGAATACTGTTACATTTAAGCTCGATGTGTTCCTGGGAAACAGATGACAATCTTGGAATCTACCATAAAATTAATCAGATGCAGTAAATAGAAGTATAAGGACGTATTATAATATATTTTTCAGTCAACTGTAAGCGGAAGACAAAAAGAAGTTATGTCTTATTTTGTACCATCTCTGTAACATATAGAATGCAATAAATAATAGAGTATTGAGTATGTAAGTGAGAGTTTCCAAGCGTTATGGACAAAATAAAAAAAGGTACCTATCTAGTATATGTCTATTTAATTTCCACTTCCATTGCGCAAGAATCATGGAGCCAAGTCTAAGACTATCAATGATGGTAAACCTCCGATTCTAATAATTAAAATAGGTAAGTATATGTATACTTATGGAGGTTTTAAGACATGTGTACATTAAAGAAATACCTCGTTCGTATCAAGTTTTTCATTATGTGGACACGACACCAGGTGTTTTAAGATGAACTGTTTTAGATGTCTAACATTTTAAGATTTCTTCATAAGCATAATTAATAAAATACATTAAAATAATGTCTGTGATAATATTTCATGCCATTATAAAGCTATAAAACGGCTAGTATATTCTATTTATTTTTTCTAAAATTTTAGAATGCATATTTTTACCATTTTAGCTACTGACAATGGGACTATATCGCTGCTATAATCTTTATTTTATGAAAATTTCTGTATAACTACCTAAGTTAAGCGGTAAAAAAATAATTTGCATTTGTAAAAACTAGGTTTTACAATAAAATGGAGAATAAAATAGGTAGTAAAGTTCAATGAAACCATATTTAGTTTGATAACTGTACCTAAATATCGCAATAACTTCGTGTGTTACAAATCATACTAAATCAAATCGATTACTCTTGGTTGGCAAGACGTAGGTACCTTGCCTATGATTCAAACCTATCAATCAATCTTATTTTTCATTTATTGCCAAGCTTCACGCATTTATGTACGGGTAGATAGAAGTATGTGATAGGACAGACGCGTCGTTGGTTTGTGTTAAAACTACGAAACACAACACTAGAACGACTAGAATAAAATAAAACATGTTCCTGTCACGTGGAGAATTTTTAAAACATTCCATTCACAAAGAACAACCATACATGGAATAGCTGATTGTGGGACACGGATCAGACAAATTTGTGTTCTACATCGAAATCGAACCCACGGAAGGTCGTGTAGGGAAAGACTGTACATTGGCACAGTGATTCTATCTATCCATATATTCTTTATTTTATAGCCTTTTCCTTCATATCATCCTCATTAACCATACGTGTCCTATGTAATTTAATGACCTGACCAGCAGCACAACGAAAAAACTAGATAGGTATCTATTAGATATGACATGAATATTGTTATTATGTAACAAACGTATTTAAATGTAAGTATACAATTATTTATCTTTGATTATTGCCGGGCTTGGCAATAAGTGATCTAGTGGGAACACTAAAAGGGTTCAAAATAAAACGACTATTGTGCTCTGATCTGCTCGTTCGAAAATGCGTGAGGGACAGACAAAGGAAGGTGACAAAAGAAAGAGCTTATTTTGTTTTTGACCAAACATCTCATTTAACGAATGTAACGAATCCATAGCGCGATCTAAATCGACCCCAATCGACCGAGCGAAGGGTAAAACTTAAAACCAAATTGATTGATATTATTCTACATATTTCTATTTCACATATGGGTTATAAACAATCTTTGGAACACAGGCAACTAGCTAATCAGCTCACCTATCAGTGATTCAATTCCTATAATACATGTAGAACTGTTATCGAAATACATGTCAATACTAAGACATTCCTCCTTGTCATCTGCAACTTGATTCATTCAAGTGTTCTATCCGTGTGTCTCCGAGGAGCGTTACACTAGCCCATACCTTATGTGACGTAGCTAATATTGAGATGAAGTAGTAATCTGGCCCGGCACTTGAGACTTGCAACCAGAATATCAGTTGATACTAATTAATATACCGTAACTGTATAATGTGTAGCTAGGTATAGTAGGTAGGTACGTGTTGTCTTCTATAACGAAATGGTAATACGTAATCTATAAGATTGATAACGATTGGTGTATTAATTTAGACGACATTTCAATGGATTTCTGTTACAGCCATTTAAACATTTGTCCATAAAAGTTTTAGATATTACTCGACTATCAATGTATACCTACTTATACGAAGACATGTTTCAAGTTTAAATGAGAACATTAATTAGGTTAAAAAGTATAAATAAAAATGTATTTGATAGTGAGCGATATTATCAATGAACAAGCTTTGACTTTTAAAGGTAGAGTCCACCTATCAAGGTATAAATTAACGAAATGTGTTTGTAATAGATAAGACCACAATATTGGCAGTGTGCCATAAAGTTGTAAAAAGAGAATGCAGGTGCTTGTTGGCATTCTGACTGTCTATTTTATTGAACTTAAAGGGCTGTGGGCTAACAATTCATGGGTAATTAGTAAATAATTACCCGTTTTGTAATTCATCAGATGCAAGCGACGCTTAGTTTTGGGTGTCACTTCAGAATTAGTAAGGTGTAGGGTCAAAAATAAATAGTATTACATTAATTTATAGCTCTAAATAAGATTGACAAAAAAATAGTATTTTTTAATTTATTCCTACTTTTTAGTAAAATTAAATAATCGTTTATTTCCAAGCTGCATGCTGAGTTTGGAAAGAAAATTAGTAACGAAATCAATCAAAATAGTGACTCTTTAAGATTAAGTCTTAGTAATATGAGTGTGCAGATTTAGCAATTGAATTTAGATTATTGGGCCTTTTTCTTACACATTCATCTGTTATTGTTACTTGTACTAAAACTCTACATGCGTAAATTCGTAAGTACCAAATATACAACTAAAAGAAAAAATATTTTTCTTATTTTTTGTTCTCGCATAAACGGCGCGGCAAAGCTGTAAGATTCAATAGAAGCGTATCTAGCAATTGAAATGGAATTTAGCTCGAGTGTTGTGAACAACAATCTGTTCATTACCGCGATGATGAGAGTGGCTGTCCGTGTCACTCGGTAATGTAATGCAGTGCAAATGAGTCAATCTCCACGGGGCCGGGTGGTCACACAGCGCCATTAGGTAATCGATTCGTTCTCAACCCCATCGCCATCTAGGCTTTAACATCTTTATTTGATTTTGTGGCTCTTTTTTTATTAATCACTTTTTTGAAAGAGTTTTGTAATTGAGTTTTTAATTGAATTGTTTCGCAATTTAGAGTATAGTATGTTGTCCTCATAAATAATAGAACGGACAAAATTTTTAGATTGATCATTATGATTGCTTTCGAGTTATTTCGGGCATCACGATGACATTTTTAGACTTCCAATATTATTTTCCATTTTGTGGCTTTATTATAATACGAGCTTTGCAAGACAAAATTAGGTTAGAAGCATCAGATTTTGCTTGTAGAGTTTGTCACGTCACGCCTCAAAACACCTGCGATCTAATAATGACGTGAGAGGAAAGTCGACCATTGGCGCACTTAGTTTTCCAATCTAAACAATAGAAATTCAACGGGTGCACGACCCGCGGGACGCTGATCTATCTCTATGTAAATTATGCGGCAAATAACACCGACTTGCGTTCATCAGGTTGGGCACGTGGCAAGCCGAGGCGACGACACGACGCGACACATTTTTTATGTCATGCCAATCAAACTACTCGTATAGAATCTACTTTTGGAGGACGGCGTTTAAGGGATTCTAGTTTCGACCTGGCTTTAACCGGTGTTTGAATAGGGTCTTTATGTAACTAGCTGTATTTTATGATCTTTACAGGAAGGTCACGTTTTTGTGTCCCGAATTTATTGAACATGATTTCTAAAGAAGATTTCTGTACTTTTTCCCTTTTAAATCATATTTTTTTTCATCAACTTGGCGTTATAACGGTGTGAAGAAATTAGAATAACTTACCAGTCCATAGTGTAGCTGAATAAAATATAATCGCAGCGGCAGTTTTCGCACAGCATGTTATTTTTCTGTTCACGAGACAGCATATCTCTCCAGCTTCTCGTTTTCTTCGATGATCCTGAAATGTTTTAACCTTCGCCAGGCCAGTGATGTGTGTGAGTGTGTGACAATGTAATGAAGATGTGGTGAAACTTTCTTGTAACCTAAGTTTTATTGTCCCATATTAGTCAATTTCGAAGCCAATTTATAATTATACGAAATCTTTATTAACTTTTACAGTTATAGTATAGAAGAAATTCAAGTTTTCTTTGTTTAAAAATAAATAAAAAAATGTAATTTTAAAATTAATTTCAACTTTATCTATACTTGAATTGAAAGTCTATTCGATTTCTAATTTTACGTGACTTTTGAAAGTAGAAGTAAAAAAATTGACATGTAATGATGATAGAATAAAAAAAATGCTTTGTTCTAAAGTTAACTGTTAAATGTATTAAGTGTAATAGAATGTACCTACTAGGAGTTAATGGATTAATTGTTGTGTTTCTGTGTGTAAAAATAGAACGATGTGATATCATGTAATGTGTGTGAAGGACATTCGCTTCGCTGTAGTATCGCAAGCAGGAAACCTGTAAAACAAAACACTGTTAATTATCGAAGAAATTCAATTAATTATTAATAATTAAATCAATTATGTGGAATTATTTTCTAGCCGTCTATAAAGATGTGTTGGTCATCTAGGAATGTTAGAATACGGTTTATTGTTACAACTCTTTTGTAATTACGCTAATTAATGAGAGCGTACCTTTTGTAACTTGTTAGTGCTATCAGATTAATTATATCTATGATATTAATCGAAGAGTGGTTAATTTATATGTAAGTGTTTAAGTTTGCTTATTTAACTCCTAATTTTGTTTACATTTTTTTTTGCTTATGATACTTCGTGACCAGAAATCGCAAAAGACACGGAGTTTTGGAAGGAGAAAGGGGAGGCCTTTGCCCAGCTGTGGGATCTTATAAAGAATACATAAAAAAATACTTCGTTTTATTTTTTCTACACCTGCCAGTAACGTTGTGTTTATTTTACAACATTTTTTGCGGTTTGGAGTTTTCAAGAGTTTTCTTTTGAAGGTTTCGGTGACAAAGTTGCAAAAGAAAATATGAACTTGGTTTTACAGACTCCTTATTATTGGGAGCGCAAATTTAGGTTCCCAAAATGACGCTCTCTGTAGCTATTTCACTGCGTGTTTTTTTACTCGTGTTTCGTTAATCGAAATGGTTTATTGGGTATTATCTATAGATTTTGTTTAAGTATGCTGTTAATACTTTTTTGTCTTTATAACACAACAAATAATTTAATACTAAATATTATTGATAAAATCAAAAACAAAGTTATTTTGTGTAATTAGGTAAAATACTTTTTTGGCAAACAAAATTATTTTTTGAACTTTGATTTAAGATCAAAGACCAATTTCGTTAAAAGTTTTTAGGTTTCAACGTTTATTCTAAATTGTTTTTACTATACTTGCAAATTAAATTTTCTATAGAAGCTTTCAAGGACTAGAACATTCTGTAAAATTACGAAATGGAATACTAATAATGGAATTTGAACTGTGGGGTCTTTTAGTTGAGTGGGCATTGCAGTGCTCGAATATCCTGCGGCTTGCCTGCGATTATTCAAAACAGATTCAGTAACAAGAATTAGTGATGTGTACTCTATACGATTGATAGGGCGCCCAACTTAAACTGTAGTTCGGAGATAGAAATAGAAATTATTCCTCTCATACTCCTCTTTCCAAAATTAAATTAGGAAGAGCTTGGCCGGAGAAAGACCGTAATATTTTAAAAAAAGTAAACGATAATATTTTGGGTCCAATATCTTGTAAGGATAAAAACGAAACACTTATAGGATCAAATTTACTTTTAAATAAAACTCTGTCATCAGTTTTGAAAATTAATTTATGTGTGACATATCAAAATCTCTAGATTTAGATAAGTACAGTTAGTAACTGAGTGAACACTCGTTTACAAAAGGGTTTATCTTTTGAATGTTGGTAAACATAGAACTATTTGTATAATAGTAGTTCGAGTCCAATGTTGGTATTCTATCAGCCGCTGTGAAAGTGGGGTCAACCACAACCATTGTGTACTGAAGCTGTAAAAGTATTTGCGTACTAGGTCTCTAACATTCATAGGTATCTCTAGTGTTTAAAAGAAACAAGTCAGAAAAGATTGATTTGATATGAAGCATTTGCAAGAATTTTGAGAGGCTAACAAATAGTATGTAATGCAGACTTCTGCCATAGACTTCGAAGGGTTTTTCTTAAATGTTATTTACTAGTATTAGCCGCAAATTTGGATACATCACGTGGAATTCTTGGATGAACCAACTAGATTGAAGCTACGAGTACATTGCTGACGAAGTTGACGAAGATACTAACTACTACGTAGAATTAATTCCTTTTATATTTAGAATTTTCCAGGTAAACGCTGTAGACTACTGTAGAGGTAGACTATTTACTAGATGGGAACACGATATTAATAAAAATGCATGTCTACAATGACAACAAATAACCCTAGACCGAGAGAAATCATCATCTTCCTGCCCTTATCCCATTTCACTTGGGGTCGGCGCAACACGTCTTCTAGACATGTTGCTTAAAGATTTGGCTATGGTTTTATAGTCGGCCGCCTGCCTGACACTAACCCTCTTTGGAAATGCGATTGTTGGTTGTTTACCCGCCACCATTCGGGTGACCCAAGGTGCTTGGTACAGTGCACTGGTGTCTTAAGGTCCATTAGTCGCTTTTTACGACACCCAGTGGAGGATATGGGGTGGTGCTATTCTTTATATCCGGACACCATACGGAACGAGAGAAATCAATATTATAATAATTTTCAACGACTTTCACACAACGCCATCTTGTCTCAACTAAGTAGAGCTTGTATTATGAGTACTGGACAACTGATTAATAAATACATACATGTTATAGATAAATTACATTCAGAAAGAACAAATTATCGTGCTCATCAATGGAAAAATGGACGGAGAAATGATTTACCCGATAGGGGTTCTAGTATTAATAGTAAAATACTCCTACCTATCAACTAAAATAAAGTGGTTCTATATTAGAAATGATTACTAATATATTAATATAATTTAAGTAACATTTTGTCTTTGTTGTTCTAATTCTTTTATTATTTAGGTAAACGTAGTAACGTCATTCTTTTATTCTTCTTCTTTATTTTATAAATTTGAAAGAGGCATTTCTTTTTTTTGTATGTAGCCTATGCAAGACGCTACTGCTGGGCAAAGGCCTCCCTTTCCTCCTTTAGTTTATTTTAATAAAGTTGTTTGATTTATTATCCGTGTAATAGAGAGGCATTGTCCTTTTATTGTGTATGCTGTGTGTTCGTTGGGGCGTAATGGATCTTGTAAAGGCATGCAGTCTGTTGACCACGCCGGCTCCTGTACTCTGCTACGTAATACTCGTTCAATGATTTACACTTGGCTATGGAGAGATGTTGACCAGAAAAAAATAATGAGGATCCTTATGCGGTATTATAATAGAAAGATTTGTAATGTTATAATTGGGATATATTTTTTTTTTAAATGACTGTTAATGTTCGGACTAGAAATAACATTTATTAACACATTTTTATAAAAAATATGTACCTACAGTGGTGGACTTAATATATGTATTTATTTTATTTTTATGCAAAGTTCTATATTTCGTCCAAAGTTTGTGTTGTTGTATGTTTCTGTGTCTAAGTAAAAGTCTCTGTAAAATCTACCGGAAATGAATATTAACATTACTTAACTGAATTAATCGTTTTGACGAATTCTAAATTACAGAGATGTTTTCTGCTTTCGTTTAATATCTATAGGCTCTACAGCGTAGACCCGCAATGAATTTTAAATCTGTTTCTTTTTTGCACTGAATCGATCAACTCTCTTAAACACGGTGTTAGGTGAATAAATCTTTGTCAATAAAAAATACAGACAACCTTAGGTTGAGAAAATATGTGATGGAGATAAAATAATACTTAAGACTTACCATAAAAACTAAAAAGCGCTTCCTATAAGACTTTTAGTAATCTCGCTAATTTGCTTAAATCGAATAATAGTAAACTAGCCAAACTCACCCTTTGTAGTTAAATTCATCCGTCCCTCTTCAGCGTTCGCAACCAATCAGCACCGATTTACGTTGGCTGCGGGCTTATTAATTTTGGTATGCCGGTTAATTACCCTGTGAATTTGCCAAGTACTCATTCAAGTGTCATGAATTAGGTGGTCTGTATGTGTGCGGCTGTGTTCAACGTAACTGATACGAGTAGCTCTCGACGCGATTGTGCCACCTCTTCGTTACAACGGGTACCAGGCGAGCATGCCACCAAAGAGCTCTCGTTTAACGCACACTAGAACAAAATGAAATCTGTGTGCGGAATACGTACAATGTGTTTTCCACGGTCAACCGTGTTGGTGTGTTGATGTAAGACTGTGGCCGCTTTGTATGTGTTGCTTACGTGTCGGAGTTTCCCTTCAGTGACGTAATGTCCGCGCTTAAAGTTGAAGTCGGCGGTTGTTTGCCATGTTCCCACATAGTTTGAATGAAAAGTAGTTTTGTGTGCTTCACTATGGTTTTGTTAAGCTAACGAAATCTAGTTGATAGTGTTTCAGTCAGTGTGTTGAATGTGAATAGTAGGTATTATACATTCCGTACGTTTGTGGCGAAGT